>CM077454.1:8355459-8559426 GCA_039654765.1 Mylopharyngodon piceus | reverse complement strand
ATAATTCAGTATCATCCACAAAATAAAACTAAAAAACTGTTTTTAAAGTTCTTTAAAGTATTTTTAAATTTTTAAAAGAATTCATTAACTGATTAAAAAACATATCTTTTGAGTATGCATTGATATCAATATAAAAATAATAGGCCAAATACTGAAGACAGATTTTTTTGTAAAGCATGTAACATTTCATACAAAAAGATTTGAAATAACATAAAATCATAAGGCATTGATGCATTAGTAGCAACATAAGAAACTCCCAGTATCTCCAGTAACTGTAATATGATTTGATGATCAGAGGCAGTGGGTGTGGTCAGTGAGTCATATGGCCCCTCCCTCTTTATTTGACACCTCCCCCACATCATCATAGTCTGTTTTTAAAAACAAAAGCAAATTCATATTTTCATAGTTATAAATGCATCAAGATTTAGTTTAAATGAGGAACATAACAAATAAAAATAGATACAATAATCTACCCAACAGGTTACTCTCATCTTCATTGCTGTTCTTCACATCATCATACTCCTCCTGATCTCCCTCTGATACACATGTGAAATAAAACCTCACATTGTGATTTTAATACAGCTTGTGTCATTGATGATGTCATTGATCTCTTTCTCCTCATGACTGTCTGAGACTATTAGATTTACTCCTGATGAAGTCATGATGATGAACGCATGTTCAATATAAGATAACAAATATAGTGATAAACTGCCGTTCTCACCTGTTACACCTTGAAATTTCTGTCCATTAATGATGACATCATCATAATGCTCTGGTGTGTCCACTACACATGAACATATAGACAGAACAAATGTTGCATTATATTTTACAATGTATTGGGATTAACCCATAATATCATAAATCACTATAAAATGATAATGTTAAATAAATACACTAATAACAATAAAAAGTAAACACCATTTTTGATAGAGTTCTGTCCACTCGTCATGACATCATCATAGCTCTCAGGCGTGTCTTCTGCAAATTAAACATGAGACACCCATACAAAATATAATGCATATATATATATATATATATATATATATATATTTACACACACACACACACACACACTTGTACACACATACACACATATTTCATATATTTTAAATAAATTTCTTCCTATAACAGAGCGACACCTGTCTCACGATCTGGTTTCAGTCCATCAGTGATGACATCATCATAGTATCCTGGTGTGATTTCCTTCATTTCTTCTGCATCAAAACATGTATATTTTGGGTGTTTTTAATATTTTGGAAAACAAAATAAATGCAAAATATACTGTTGCAGTTCTTGAGACCATTCAGCTTTTTTAATCATCTGGTAATGAATGAATCATGTGATCAATTACTGACCTTTCAGGCCACTGCCATTGGTGACATCATCATAATATGCAGTCTTGAACTCTTTTTCTAATAAGATAAAAGTTTTAGTATTGTGAACAACTGAATTATTGGCACATATTTCATTTCATTTTAAAATTGAATTAATTTCTTTCAGTTTATTTTAATTTATTTGTTAATTTATTTTAGGTGTTGTTTTGAATATACTTCAGCTCTCTAACCTGAGAGAAGCTCATCAGCATCTTCATACCCAGAATGCAGTTCTTCAGAGATGAGACTCCCTGTTAAAGGAGCAGAACAGTCAGAAACATGTTCATCATTACAAACAGACTGAATCCTCATTTCCTTTGGATCATAAAGCATTTTGTTACTGACAACACAACACAAATATTAATTACTTACATTTTAAAAGCATTAGAGGCAGAAATCTCATGTTTTAGAGGCCTATTAGCAAACACACATGTATCCTCACATGAACCCATTCCTCACTGCCTTCCAGAAATACACACAGGAAGAGACAAACACACACACACCTGCACCTACATGTACAAACATAAGAACCCCTCCTTATTACTCCTAAAAATACACACAGGAAGAGACACACACACACACACACACACACACCTGCAGCTCTGTGGTTTTCTGCAGGAGGTTTAACAGGACTAATAATAGATGAACATCAAGTGTCTGACAGACTCTCTCATTAATTCATCATATTAAATAAGATTCACGGCTCATGTCTCACCCCTCTGAGTGAAGTGATTGTGTCTGTGATGAATCTCCTCATAAACGGCCTCAGTCGTGCTCCTGTGTCTCCTCTTAGAGAGAGCTGTGAGTGTAGACAGACAAACCTGCTGTCAGTTCACAACACATGACTGATCACACACTGAATAAGACACAATATGACAGTCTCTGGATCTCTCCTACCTCTCCTCATCACTCTGTTCTGCTGAATCAGTATAAGCAGTGGCACTAAGAGCAGTAAGAGCACAACTCCCAGTACAATCACAAGCACAGAGAGAGACGCTGCTGGAGGAGTTTGTGGACGAGTGACTGATGTTGAGCTCACTGTCTGAGAAACTGGAGGAGAAGATGATGTTGTTGTGGCAGGAGTAGTGGACACTGACAAATCTGTCAAAACAGACACAAACACATTCATATTATTGATATAAATACACAAATATTATTATCACTAAAATTATTTGAAAATGAATAACATTCATCTGTGTTTTGCTGTGACCTGCACAGGTGAGTCCAGCGTGATCTTTGTTGGAGCAGTCAGTGTGTTTCTTCAGGGAGAGAGGACAGTCCCACAGGTGAATCTCATTCCCTCTGCACTCGACTCTGTTCAGCCACACAACACCTTCACCAGCACCAAAGGTTGAATTCCCATCAGCCCTCAGTGCTGCTCCACAACCCAGCTGCCTGCAGACCACCTGAGCATCGCTGATGTCCCACAGATCATCACAGACTGAGCCCCACACAGCGTTATGATACACCTCCAGCCTCCCAGAGCACCGGCCCTCCCCTCCACTCAGTCTGAGAGGAACATGATCTAAATCACACACATCAACCATCACTGACCAGCTTCAGCACACCTTTTACAGTAATACATTTACAATGCATTTTATAACTATTTAAAGTTATTATATATTATTATTGCTCAAGTGCATATATTTATATATTTTTATATATATATATATATATATATATATATATAGAAAAAATACATCCTAATTTTATAACTATTTAAAGTTGTACTAATAATCAACTCAAAATAAACTTACTTGAACACTGTCTCTGGTGAGGAGATGGTGAGTTTGAACATGTCAGACGACTCTGAGGAGATTCACGAGTCTGCTCCTCTAATATTAAAACAAATTAAAATTTCATTGAATACTGAAAAGAACAATTAAAAAGACAAAAACAAAAAACCATTTCATATTATTTTAAATCAGTAAAATATAATCTCACTTGAGCAGGTGATATTGGCCACTTCATTATCGCAGTCATTCAGTCCCCAGGGTGAAGATGGACACTGCCATAGAGTGGAATCATGACATCGACAATTAAAATAATCAAGCCAATTATGAGACTTCAGTCCCTCTGAATTACTGGGTTCACTGCCAGATCTTCCACAGTTCAGCTCTTGACAGATCAGACTCGCTGTGTCTCTGTCCATCTGATTGTAACACACATTACCCCAGGATCCATTGTAGAAAACCTCCACATTCCCTTCACAGCCCTCAGTTAACCTGATCTCTTTAAACTCTAGATGGAAAAGGATGAGAATCAATCTCAACTCTCATGTGATTTAAGTCTGTTCATTTGGGATGGAAATAAAAGAATTTGACGATTAAATCAATTGATGATTCTTTTAGTGCTTTTAAGGAATAAACACTTGGAAAAACAAAATGCATATCCATTTCCAAAGGATGAGATCATTTTAATAATAAATATATTTAAAACATTTAAAACAATTCATGCAAAGAGTGTTTACACAGACTTTATAGAAAGAGGCAATATATATGAGTATTACACAATTTTTAAACAAACAAAAATGTGAAAAAAATTTAATTTATTAATATGTATAAAATGCTACTGACAAAATGCACAATATGTACAGTATATTTTTTTTGCTACATTTTGTTGTATGAGCATCCAGTCAGTAACTACACTGATTTCAGTCTCAAAGTTGGTTTTACACTGTATCTTTTTGATTCACTGAACAGAATTGACTAATTTGTTCAGGAATCACTATACTAGTTATGCTGCTGAATTTTAATTCACTAAAAGAACCGACTAAAGTCATTCATTAGGCAATCGGACTACATTAGTCGCACTACGTGTCGTGCTGTAGATTCAGTAATGTTGCGTTGCGGTACTGATAAGTAAGTACTTCAGAAAAGTCTGTCAGAGTATTTTAGTACAGCACTGCATCCACACCGAAAAGTGGGATGTGGATCTCAATTCCATTAACGGAATTGGTTCTAATATTTTCAAAATATTTTCTGAATAAGAACCTATTCTCAGTTCCCAACACTGCTGTTAATGTGCATAATACAAGTATACTGGATATTGTCAGTCACATACATAGGCTATTGAAATGTTATTATTTAAATTATTTTGTACAGTTTACCTGAGCACACGACTCCTACATCCTCCTTGTGTTGACAGTCATGTTTTCCCCAGCCTGGAGAAGAGCAGCTCCACAGGGACGTCTCATTCCCCTCACACTCCACCTCATCCAGCCATATGGGTCCAGAACCAGGACCAAACCAGGCTGGTACCTGCTGGTTACTGAGGGCCACTCCACACTGCAGCTGTCTGCACACCACATGGGCATCTTCAATATCCAAGGAGTCATCACACACTGTCCCCCATGAGCCACAGTTTCCCCCAGAACCCACCAGCCTGATGGACCTGCCACCTGATATTCAGAGAAAGAAAAACACATTAGTGATCACTAACAACTGAAGAATCTGCCCAGATGTTGCTCTTCTCACCAAGGCAGGTGATTGACAGCTGTTGTGTGGAGCTGCAGTTGAGAGTTTGTGGAGAGCTGCAGTTCCCCAGATGAGCTTCACTCCCAGAGCACTGGAAGCCCGTCACACACTCATGACTGTGTTCAGGACTGGATGAAGAGGAGCCGGAGAAGCTCAGCACAGAGCCACAGCCCAGCTGTCTGCAGACCACAGAGGATTCAGTGAGACTCCAGGAGTCCAGCAGAACTCTCCTCCAGACCTGATGGATGGAAACTTCCACCTCCCCCTCACACTGTCTCTCTCCAGACAACCGCACCAGACCATCATGAACAGCCAGAGAGGAATCTGAGTGAAAGATGTGACATTGTATTAATATATTGCATGGTAATTTATGTATTTAAATTTTTTTTTCAATAAAATCCCCTCACTAGAGCAGATGACTCCAACATCTCGTCTATGAGAACATTCAGCTCGACTCCACGAAGAGGTGGAACATTCTGAGAGTTTTGTTTCATTCCCGTCACAATCAAACACATCAGCCCAGTGTAACCTGGACAAAGAATACAGAGCTTATTGATATTAATCAAACCAAGAAGAAACTTATCAAATAATTACATTTTAATATTTAACAATTTGATTTATCTATATAAAGAGGCTGAACATTGACATTTTACCAGAACATATCAGTCCCACGTCATGTTCATGGGTGCAGTTCATATTAGGTGAGGATGATGATTTACAGTGTTGAATGTGTGATTCATCTCTTCTGCACTGAATCTCTTGTGTCCACATCTGAGCGTCTACTTTTCCAAAAGCATCTTCTCCCAGCACCTGTACAGGAGCCCCACAGTCCAGCTCTCTACACACAACCTCTGCATCCTGCTGGTCAAAGGCAGCAGCACACACTGTGCCCAATCCCCTCCTGAAGTAAAGCGGCCCCTAACCCAGTCTCCAACGCATCACAATGAAGTGTCAGTGGTTCATCTGGGTTGTAATTGGGCTTTGGTGATGGCATGTTTGAGCCGTGTGAATGCTTGCTCATGCGCATCTGACCATTCCCAGATACTGTCTTTATGAGTTAGCTGCCTCAGTATCTCACAGCCATCTGACAGGTGGTCACAGAATTTCGAGAGATAGTTTACCATGCCCAGGAGCCTTTGGACACCCTTGACATCTGTTGGACGTGGCATGTCTCTGACCGCTCGTGCCTTCTTAGGATCCACTCTGAGCCCGTCTGCGTTAAGTTAATGTCCGATGTATGGAAACTTCTCTGCATTCAGTTTGATGTTCTTTTCTCTACATCTATTCAACAGTGCTCTCAGTTTGTCGTCATGGTCTTGGTTTGCTAATTCTAATGTCTCACCCTCTCCTGTGATGAGGATGTCATCAGCTATGACATATATACCTCGCAATCCTTCCTGAGCTTGACTGAGTTTTCTTTGAAACACCTCTGGTGTGGGGCTGATGCCCATCAGCATCCTCAGCCATCTGTATCTGCCATACGGTATGGCAAATGTGGTCATGTAACTCGATTCCTCATCCAGGGTCACATGCCAAAATCCATTTTTGACGTCACACACAGTGAAAACTTTTGCCCTTTGACAAGTCTGGCAGCATTTTGTCTATTGTCGGCAGAGGAAAGTGGCATCTTTTCAGAGCTCTGTTGAGTGGTCTTGGATCTATGTATATCCTGAGGTTTCCTGATGGCTTCTTAACAATAACAAGACTGCTAATCCACTCTGTGCTACAGTCTACTGGTGTGATGATCCCTCTTCACTGAAGATCACTCAGCTCTGCTTTAAGTGGCGCCATCATCGCCACAGGGATCCTTCTCTTTGGCAGTTTCACTGGAGTTACTGTGGGGTCTGCTTCTATTTTATACGCACATTGTGGCAAAATGATTGTCTTTTCCACATTTTTTGCACTTTTTCCCATATGCAGGACATTTCTGTTTATTTCTCTCATGCATTTTCCCGCAGAACTTGGAGTTTACAGTGCTCTTTTATCTTTTCTCACAGCTTGTTTTACAGCGTGCACATCCTCTGTCACTCGTCCTTCAATCGTTCTGTTGTTTTCCCGCGACAGCTCTGTTGTCCTGCAGATTTGTACACATTCTTCCAAAGTCAAATCCTGCTCCCTTAAAAGTCTCTCTCAAAACAGAGCTGGATATGCCGCAAACAATTCTATCTCGGATCAGTCTTTGATCTGGCCGGAATTGTACGTACTGTCGAGCATTCTTAAGTCCATTTCATATTTTGTCAATGTTCTCATCAGAGCCCTGATTTCTGACAAAATCCAGTGCACTTATTACTCTGCTTACTGTCCGATCTGGTGACGAGTTGGGGATCAGGGTCTCGCACAGCTCTCTTCTCGTCTCTCCAATATGATAACTGAAAACTTTCAGCTTCACGGCTCCGCCAGCGTCCGCCAAAGTAAGATCCATATACAGCGTGAACTCTTCTTTCCACAATTTCCATGATTTCGCCAGATTAGTTGAGTCTGCCACCATGTTTCATTCTATCCTCTATTATAAATAGAATGGACACTTAACTTTATCAAACACAACAAACCCGGTCTGTACTATCAGTGTCACACTGAATAAAGTCCGTGCTGCAACAACAACTGTCTGTAGGAATAGACCTGGAAGAGTAAAATACTTCTGTTTTATTGTTCAGGTAAGAGCTGTAATTCTGTATTTTAATTATAACAATTTCTCTCTAGGCTGTGAGAATTTAGTTTGCATGTAAGTTTAGTTTGAAACTTCAGTATTTCATCATGTATTCAGTTTAATGTCACAAATTACACAGAGCTCTGGCATTCAACTCTTATTTATTGTTAAACATTGAGGAGTTAAACAATAGCAGAATGTGTCAACCTTTATCTGTCTGTCAATCATGTAAAAGTTGATTTTAAATAAAAATATTAAATACTTGATTCCCCCTCATCCAAACCTTAGTTCATCCTGTGTTTTTTTTTTTTTTTTTTTTAAATTAGCACATAAACAAATGTACATACAAAATAGGTATTGAACAAACAATATTACCAATTAACAATTCTCAAAGGCAGACATAGTTGCAATTACAATATGTAACTGTAAAGTTTTACATAGAATGTACAATCATAAAGGGCAATTAAGAAAGAGAAAAATAAATAAATAAATAAATAAATAAATAGAGAAAAAAAAAATCTTACAAGGGGTAGCAAGGAGTTATAGGGCACTTAGTTCACTGAAGAAATTGGCAACTGTAATAGCTTTTTCATTTGAAAGGGCATCAAGAGAAGCCGCAAAAAATTTAAGTTCGTTAGAAAAGTGAGGAAAGGATGGGGGGGTTTCAGAAATCTACACTTATGAATGAAGTATTTAGCAACTTCGAAAAGGTTGTTAATTAAGTAATGTTGTGAACAATCTTTCTTAAGTACACCAAACTTAATTTGTTTGTATTCAAGGGGTTTTACACATGTAATTATACATGACATTTTACTGCACAATTGGGTCCAAAACAACTTTGAATAATTACAATAAAAAAAAATATGTTCAGTGGTTTCAATATCAATTTCACAGAATTGACAAGAGTTTTCTCCAATATCAAATTTTGATTTGAGGAATTCTTTAGATGGATATATGTCATTTATTATTTTAAAATGAAGTTCTTTCATTTTAGGGAGACTTGGAAAGGTAAGATAATTCATTCTCATTTCCTTCACATCTTTAGGGTTAAAATCTTTGAAAACATAATATCGTTTAATTCTATTTGGATGAAGTTTATCAATGAAAACACTTCTTATATGTTTGTTGTTGCATTTATGATCCCTAATAAACAATTCACCCAGACAAGGAGATGGGAGAGAGAATGTCACAGAGTAATGTGAAAGAATCCCTTTTACTAATAATACCATGTTTTTTGGTATGGCATTTACAACATTGTAAAACTCTTTAGGATGACATACAAACCCATGTTTTAAACAAAAATCATTGTAATTGAGAACATTACCATAGTCGTCCATCATGTCCAAAATGGAAAAAATGTTATATTGAAACCAGTTTTCATAAAATAAAGATTTGTTATGGTGCAAAATAAAACGATTGTTCCAAATACAAGTTTTGTGTGGACTAAAGTTGTGAGAAAATGCTAATTTCCAACACAGGAGAACTTGTTGATGGAAAGCAGACAATTTAAGAGGTAATTTGGACAAATCAAAGTCACATCTAATTAAAAATTCCAAGCCACCTACTTTCCCAAATATTGAAGAAGAGACAGTAAACCATAAGCAGTTTGTATTACAAAGAAATGATCTTAACCATTGAGTTTTTAAAACACTATTCATTATTTCTAAGTCAATATCATTTAATCCCCCTTCTTCGTAACTGCGAACTAAATCATTTTTGTTAATATAGTGATGCTTATTTTTCCAAATAAAAGTTAAATAATGCTGTATTACATTCTTTTAGTAAGTGAGGTGGGATAGCTAAGGAGGAGGCTGGATAAACAAACCTGGAGAGTAATTCCATTTTAGTCAATAAAACTCTTCCAAAAATTGAGATATCTCTTTGTATCCAGTTATTGAGAATAGTTTTTGCTTTTGAGAGATTTTTAACAAAATTTTCTTGGACATTTTTATTACTATCTCTAGTAATAGTTATCCCCAAATATTTTACAAATTTTTTTATTGGTATGTTACATAAAGTGTCTAGTTCGCTGCCATGAATTGCAAGTAACTCACACTTGTTCAAGTTTAAGTGTAGGCCTGATGCTTTGGAAAAGAGATTAACTAGTTGAATGGCTTTATCAATTTGAAATTGGTCCTTTAAAAAGATCACTGTATCATCAGCTAATTGGATAGCGAGCATTTCTACTGTTAAGATGAATAGAAAAGGGGAAATGGGACATCCTTGTCTTATTCCTCGTGAAATGTTGAATCTCTGGGATGTTCCGAATGAAAGGGATATAGAACTATTGATGTCTTTATATAACGTTTTTATAAAAGAAATGAATTTACTGCCAAAACCAAATTTTTCGAGGGAGCTGAATATGAAATTATGTTCGATCGTGTCGAATGCCTTTCTAAAATCTAAGAAGAGAATATAGCCATCATCCTCAATACATTCACAATAATCTAAAATATCTAAGATCAATCTGATGTTATTATGTATTGATCTACCTTTTATAAAACCAGACTGTGATTCACTAATTATTTGATTTATGTTTTTCTTGAGCCTATTGGAAAATATATGAGCTAAAATTTTATAATCACAGTTGAGTAAAGTAATGGGGCGAAGGTTATCTATATGTCGTGCATCTTTACCTGGTTTGGGGATAAGAATAATTAAACCTTGTTTCATAGTCGAAGATAGTGAATTATTTTGGATACATTCAAGAAAGGTTTGAAATAATAGTTCTCTCAAATCTTCCTTAAAGAATTTATAAAATTCGGAGGTAAGGCCATCAGGGCCTGGAGATTTCCCTGAAGATAATTTATCTATTGCTTTATCCAATTCCTCTATTTTGATGTCAGCCTCACATAATTCTTTAAATTCCTGGTCTAACTGCGGTATGCTAGTGTGTATATTATCAAAAAGAATATTACAGTCTGATACAGAGAAGGATGAGCTATATAAAGAACTATAGAATTGAAAAATCTCTGAGGAAATCATTTTAGGGCAAGTACTTATAACTCCGTTCACATAAAGAGAATTTATGGCATTTTTCTCCTGTCGCCTTTTTTCAAGTCTGCAAAAAATAATTATTACTTTTTTCCCCTTTCTCTATCCATCTTGCTCTAGATCTCACATATGCTCCTTTAGCTTTTTGAGTATATAAATCATCAATTTTGGATTGCAAGGATAGAATTTGTAATTTAGTTTCATTGTCCATTTCACTTTTATTACATAAATAGTTTAATTCTCTTGTTATTTCTAACTCCAATTGAGTTCTGGCCTTACTTAAATTTTTACTGAATTGTATAGAAAATTCCCGAATCTTGTGTTTTAAATATTCCCATTTACTTATGAATGAGATTAGGTCTTTACGCAATGCTACCTCATTAATTATGGATTTAATTTGGGAGCAAAAGTTTTTGTGTTTTAATAAATCAGCATTGAATTTCCAATAACCCTTGTTATGTGATTCTCTTTTGCCCGAGCAGAATGATATAGAGATGCAACAGTGATCAGTCAAAGGTGCTGCGGATATTGAAATGTCCTTGATAGAGTCGGTTAGGTTAGATGAGGTCAACCAATAATCAATTCTCGATTTGCAAGTCCCATTAGCTTTGAACCAGGAAAATTGTTTAAGATTTGGATTCGCAGCTCTCCAAGCATCCACTATATTATTATTCAAGCAAAAATTAAGAAGATTAAGATTAGGGTGAGAGGTATTAAATTTGGGCGGAAAGCGATCTAACGCTTCATCCATAACCATGTTGAAATCTCCTCCAATAATATTATCAGTTGGATAAACAAGTTTCAATTCAAATAGAGAATCAGAAATTTCAGTGAATAATTTGTTGTTTAGGGGAACACTGTTGTAACCATACACATTGAATAAAATGAACAAAACATCATTAATGTTGATAACAACTGAAGCCCAATGGCCATTTGGATCCGTTTCTACCTTTATCATTTTGCCTGGCAGGTTGTTGAACAGTATTGCCACTCCTGCAGAATGTGTAGAAGCATGGCTGAAGATGATTTTGTCCCCCCATTGTGCTGGTGTGACATCATCAAAGTGACAGGTCTGCTTACTGATGACGTCAGCAGTGATGATAAGATGTGAATGATGTGTATTGACAACTTTTAATCACTTTTATGATCTAACTAAACTCTATTAATTTGAACTTAACTAAATAAGATGAATTTAAATTTCTTGTCACAATCTTTCCTTACTTTCTCATATTGTAGGCTATTCTTTTTTATTTATAGTTAGTTACTTTAATCAATTTCCACTCACATTCTGTGAAACAGGCCTATAGTGGGTGACGAGAATTCAATCAGTTTTAGACAGACATAAAGTTAAACTATTTAAGAGTTCAGTTAAATGTTCAGTTTTTACAGTTCTTCCCCATGGTGTCGAAAATGGTATTGAATATCGATACTTTACAAGGTAGAAACTCCAGTATCGTGACAACACTAGTGTAGGGCGCCACAAATTATTGAACATTTTCAAGGGGTGTCGTGACTGAAAAAAGGTCGGGAAACACTGCTGTATGAAACATGAAAAGAGAATGAATTTATAGAGCAGTGCCATCTAAAGTCGCCGATGTTTAAGAGGAAATAATCTGCTTTGTTTTCTTAATTTCCCATATGTTACTTGTGAATAATCCCTGTTTAGAGGCGTAATGTAATTCTCTATATGCTGTTTTATCCATGTCCAGTGAAGCTTATAGTTAAAGGGATTGTTCACCCAAAAATGAAAATTCTGTCATCATTTACTCACCCTCAAGTTATTCCAAACCTGTATGAGTTTCTTTCTTCTGCTGAACACAAAGGAAGATATTTGGAAGAAAGTTTGTAACCAGGCTGCTTTGGGGCACCATTGACTTTCATAGTAGGAAATAAATACTAGGGAAGTCAATGGTATCCCAGAACTGTTCAGTTTCCGATAATCTTCAAAATATCTTCCTTTATGTTGATCAGAAGAAAGAAATGTATACAGGTTTGGAACAACTTGAGGGTGAGTAAATAATGACAGAATTTTCATTTTTGGGTGAACTATCCCTTTAACTTAGGAAAAGAAAATGACAGCATCAGCTGTTGAAGAGAAAAACCAAGAAGGGTCAAACAAACCTCAACCTGCAGATGGAGCTATTGCTGCAGAAGATTCAAGATCAGAGCAAATAATTCAGACTTAAAAACTGTTTAAAGTTGTTTAAAGCATTTTAAAGTCAAATGAACATCACACAATAAACTGTGCAGTTTGGGTAAATGTTTTTTTTTTCTTTTTCTCATAGATGTCTACACCTTTGCATACCTTTGTCTCTCCCAGAAACATTATATTCTTGTAAATAAAATATTAAATTGTGCTCTATTTAAGTTAATTCAAGCTGACATACACAAGAACTAATGCTGGTAGTAAGTTTATGGGAAAACACAATAACTTATCTATTAAATGGTAAATCTATTTTTATCATTTAACATTTATAGTATTTTGCATAATTTTCTCCTTTCCTCTAACCGCTCTTCTAAAAAATATTTTTTGACATGATGAATAAATGTTATTTTTTTATTAGGTGAAAAGCATGTTATCAAAATAAAAATAGCTCAAATACTAAAATACAAATACTAAAGTTTGTTACTGAATTTTGCACAGCATGTAACCTTTCATTTAAAAACATTTAAAATAACATAAAAACATAAGGCACTGAATCTTTAGTAACAAAAAAACAGTATCTACAGTAACTGTAATATGATTTGATGATCAGAGGCAGTGGGTGTGGTCAGTGAGTCATATGGCCCCTCCCTCTTTATTTGACTCCTCCCCCACATCATCATAGTCTGTTTTTAAAAACAAAAGTAAATTCATATTTTCATTCATTGTTATAAATGCATCAAGATTTAGTTTAAAAATGAGCAACATAATGAATAAAGTAGATAGTTATGTAAAAATGTCACCATAACCGACCCAACAGGTTTCTCTCATCTTCATTGCTGTTCTTCACATCATCATACTCCTCCTGATCTCCCTCTGATACACATGTGAAATAAAACCTCACATTGTGATTTTAATACAGCTTGTGTCATTGATGATGTCATTGATCTCTTTCCTACACATACCCTAATTTTATTTAAAAAAAAAAAAAAAATTATGTAAAATAATTTAAAGTAATTAAGGCTATCCCCAAAGGCGTAATAACTTTAACTTTAACCTTACAAAATCCTCAACTTTGTAAATTATCTTTTTTGATCAATGTTTTAATAACAGTTTTATAAGAAATTACTTTAATGTCGGATCCAATCCTCCATGTGAATCAAAACATCTTGAACCTTATTGTGTATCTTAGCACAGCATTTGGACATTAACATATAAATATGTTATTTCTAATAAAGAAAAAAATTATTCATACATGTTATCCTGTAAATGCTTCCATTAGTAGATATATTCATACTGTTTGTGATAAATGTACTTATACATCATTTGAAGATTTTGATCATTTGTTTTTTTATTGCCCCTTTTTTGGAATGACTTAAAATAGATATGACAAAAAAATTGAACAAAACTCTTAATTTAAAACCTTATTACATTTTACTTTGTTTTCAAACCTCATATTTTTCTGAAAAACAAAATTACACAATTAACCTTTTAATTATTTTGGCAAAGTTTTGTATTCATAAGACAAAAATAACTCAAAAGAAACCCTCATATATTACCTTTTGTAATACTGATCTCACAGTATACTTTGAAACCCTTTCAAACATGAGATCACTTTTTGCATTGTCTGTGATTGAAATAAGTAAAAAAAAAAAAAAAAAAAGAAGAAGAAGAAGAAAAAAGCTTGATCTCTTTCCCCTCATGACTGTTAGTGTTGTAAAGGCTCTTTTACGAGAGGGCTTTTATTTTGACATTGCACGTCATCTTCCAGCTGAGCAGTCACGTGAGTTAAGCTGCTGCTGAACTGTTATGCTCTGTAGAGCCGATCGCTGAAAGGACATTTATTGCTGTTTATTTGTGATATTTGCTGCAGAATTACCTCAAGGTGTTAGCCATTGACCTGCAAGTAAGCCTGTTTGCCTTATTTTTGTGTTTATTGAGATCGGTATTGAGTTATTTATGTTTAATCACGCCCGCAGCTGTTGTTTCTGTTAGTCTAGCTGAATGACGCTGTTCCATATGTGATTATTTCTTCTGTTTGTGTTTGTATATCACTGTTCTGGTTTACAATGATAAGTTTGCGACGTGATTTGATATTGTAAGCTGTTTATATCAGACGAGCGATTGCACTCTAATTATATCCATTATATCCATAATTATATCCATATATGGAGTTATGTTTATCATGTTAGATGATCGCTTATGGCTTATAATGTACAACGTGATACCGTATTTTCTTCCCTTGGATTGTATATTTCATGGAGAAATGTTATTGATGAGGATTTAATATACTTTGACTGCCTTTATGTACCAATGGACGTTTATTATTGTATATATGCCGAACTATTTTCATTATCCTTTATTGTATTTCTTGTGTTCCTGACTAATGCCTCTACTGCCTGTAACTGATATCTACCTGTGAAATACCTGTACCTCTGCGGCTTATTTTTTATCAATACATCATCTAAACCTGATGACCTGTCTCCTCTTCCTTATATAAAGTTGTGCTCTGACTGGCTTCACTCATATAATTATAATTAAATCAGATCCTGGCAGTCAAAAGTCTCTCCAACAGTTAGATTTACTCCTGATGAAGTCATGATGATTCATTAATGGTAGAAACATGTTCAATATTAGTGGGTGATAATAAAATACAGTTCTGTGTGACTCACCTGTTACACCTTGAATGTTCTGTCCATTAATGATGACATCATCATAATGCTCCGGTGTGTCCACTACATAAACATGAAGATATAAACAGAACAAATGATACATCATCATATCAGAACTGAGCATCACTTCAGAGGTATTATGTTAAACATACACAAACAAAAAAATGAATAAAAAGTAAAAACACCTTTTTTAATATTAAAGTTCTGTCCACTCGTCATGACATCATCATAGCTCTCAGGTGTGTCTTCTACAAATTGAACATGAGACACCCATACAAAATATAATGTATATACATTTTATATATATATTTTTAATATATTTTAAATATTTAATCTCCTATTATACAATAACAGAGCGACACCTGTCTCACGATCTGGTTTCAGTCCATCAGTGATGACATCATCATAGTATCCCGGTGTGATTTCCTTCATCATCTCTTCTGCATCAAAACATGTTATATATTTTGAGTGTTTTTAATATTTTGGGAAACAACATAAATGCAAAATATACTGTTGCAGTTCTTGAGACCATTCAGCTTTTTAATCATTTGGTAATGAATGAATCATGTGATCAATTACTGACCTTTCAGGCCACTGCCATTGGTGACATCATCATAATATGCAGTCTTGAACTCTTTTTCTAATAAGAGAAAAGTTTTAGTATTGTGAACAATTGAATTATTGGTCACGTATTTCATTTAGTTTGTAAATCAAATTTATTTTAGGTGTTGTTTTGAATATACTTCAGCTCTCTAACCTGAGAGAAGCTCATCAGCATCTTCATACCCAGAATGCAGTTCTTCAGAGATGAGACTCCCTGTTAAAGGAGCAGAACAGTCAGAAACATGTTCATCATTACAAACAGACTGAATCCTCATTTCCTTTGGATCATAAAGAATTGTGTTACTTACAACACAACACAAATATTAAATACTTACATTTTAAAAGCATTAGAGGCAGAAATACCATGTTTTAGAGGCCTATTAGCAAACACACATGTATCCTCACATGAACCCATTCCTCACTGCCTTCCAGAAATACACACAGGAAGAGACACACACACACACACACCTGCACCTACTGTACACATACAAACATATGACCTGCTCCTTATTACCCTCTAAAAATACATACAGGAAGAAAGAAATAAACACACACACACACACACACACACACCTGCAGCTCTGTGGTTTTCTGCAGGAGGTTTAACAGGACTAATAATAGATGAACATCAAGTGTCTGACAGACTCTCTTATTAATTAATCATATTAAATAAGATTCACGGCTCATGTCTCACCCCTCTGAGTGAAGTGATTGTGTCTGTGATGAATCTCCTCATAAACGGCCTCAGTCGTGCTCCTGTGTCTCCTCTTAGAGAGAGCTGTGAGTGTAGACAGACAAACCTGCTGTCAGTTCACAACACATGACTGATCACACACTGAATAAGACACAATATGACAGTCTCTGGATCTCTCCTACCTCTCCTCATCACTCTGTTCTGCTGAATCAGTATAAGCAGTGGCACTAAGAGCAGTAAGAGCACAACTCCCAGTACAATCACAAGCACAGAGAGAGACGCTGCTGGAGGAGTTTGTGGACGAGTGACTGATGTTGAGCTCACTGTCTGAGAAACTGGAGGAGAAGATGATGTTGTTGTGGCAGGAGTAGTGGACACTGACAAATCTGGCAAAACAGACACAAACACATTCAAAATCAAAACAAATAATTTATTTAACTTAATGATCCTTAATGTTTTGCTGTGACCTGCACAGGTGAGTCCAGCGTGATCTTTTTTGGAGCAGTCAGTGTGGTTCTTCAGGGAGAGAGGACAGTCCCACAGGTGAATCTCATTCCCTCTGCACTCGACTCTGTTCAGCCACACAACACCTTCACCAGCACCAAAGACTGAATTCCCATCAGCCCTCAGTGCTGCTCCACAACCCAGCTGCCTGCAGACCACCTGAGCATCGCTGATGTCCCACAGATCATCACAGACTGAGCCCCACACAGCGTTATGATACACCTCCAGCCTCCCAGAGCACCGGCCCTCCCCTCCACTCAGTCTGAGAGGAAGGCGCTCTAAATCACACACATCAACATCACTGACCAGCTTCAGCACATTTACAACAAATCATACTGAAACTGAACAAAGATGGCTTTAAATGTATAATTACATTTATGAATTTGATTACGATTTTAAATGCAAATAAATTCTTGTTTAAATGCACATATATTAATCATTTATTAGGAAAATACAGGCTTATAATAAAAATGTAAAACTATTGTCAAAAAAACTTACCTGAACACTGTCTCTGGTGAGGAGATGGTGAGGTAGAACATGTCAGACGACTCTGAGGAGATTCAGGATTTTCCTCCACTGAGATTAAAAATTAATTGAACTGAACATTAGGATACAGAGTCATTAGTCCTGACGGCACCTCAGATCACTAGAACAGTTTCTTCCCACAGTCTATTTCCCTCTTGAAATGTTTAGTGCAATATCTTTGTAAATTCATTTAGTTCTATTTATTCATATTATTATTCACAAAATTGTAAATATGTTCATTATCTGTAAATGTTTATTTTGACTAAACCTATCTGTGTCTTTATACCATTTTATATTTTTTATTCTTAAATGTTATGATGTGTCTTGTTATATTTATATGTGTGTACTGGAAGCTTCAATACCAAGGTAAATTCCTTGTGTGTGCAAGTACACTTGGCAATAAAGCTCTTTCTGAATCTGATTCTGACAACATCTCTCAGTGAAACATCATCAATGTGAAAACATAATTTAAATCTCATAAATTTTAGGCTCTTTCCATCAGCTCAGTTTAGTTTTTCAGAAAGAGTTTACTCACCACATTATAAACATTGTTTTTAAAGAAACTTGACTATTGAGATCATCATTTAAATATCATCTCACTTGAGCAGGTGATTTTGGCCACTTCATCTTCATTACAGTCGTTCTGACCCCAGGGTGAAGATGGACACTGCCACAGATTTGAATCATGTGGTCGACATTTCACTTTATCCAGCCAGTTACGAGCTGATTTAACTCTTGGTGTAGAATCAGACAAAACACCAGATCTTCCACAGTTCAGCTCTTGACAGATCAGACTCGCTGTGTCTGTTTCCATCTGGTTCCAGCACACATTACCCCAGGATCCATTGTAGAAAACCTCCACATTCCCTTCACAGCCCTCAGTTAACCTGATCTCTTTAAACTCTAGATAGAGAATAATGAGAATCAACTTCAACTAAATAAATTATTGATGAGAATTGTTAAAAAAAAAAAAAAAAAATTAAACAAAAATGCTACATATACAAAAATATAGAAAAGGTTGTGTATTAAAACCACTGGAATCCAGGTTTTGCTAAACCAAAAATATCACCTAAAATAACTGGTTAATACAAGTCTAATGCATGCTGCAAGCACTGATAGCATGTACACAGTGTATATTTACATAAAGTGCATAATATATTATACAAAATATTCTACTTGATTCTGTTTGGTCAATAAAAAAAATGATCGTCATCCATGGCAACACTGTATATCAGACTGATATTGCAGTCATATAGTCATTGTTGAAAAATAAACCCCTTTAAGATGATACAAGACCCATCAGCTCCTGATCATCCTGGAGTTTATTTTGTAAAAATGACCAGCTGTACATTATCTCTTACATAGGATATTTTGTGAAAAAAAAATTAAATACATCTTTGAAAATCATTTACATTACTTTACTGTTTACCTGAGCACACGACTCCTACATCCTCCTTGTGTTGACAGTCATGTTTTCCCCAGCCTGGAGAAGAGCAGCTCCACAGGGACGTCTCATTCCCCTCACACTCCACCTCATCCAGCCATATGGGTCCAGAACCAGGACCAAACCAGGCTGGTACCTGCTGGTTACTGAGGGCCACTCCACACTGCAGCTGTCTGCACACCACATGGGCATCTTTAATATCCCAGGAGTCATCACACACTGTCCCCCATGAGCCGCTGTGAAAAACCTCCAGCCTCCCTGCACAGTCTCCCCCAGAACCCACCAGCCTGATGGACCCACGACCTGATATTCAGAGAAAGAAAAACACATTAGTGATCACTAACAACTGAAGAATCTGCCCAGATGTTGCTCTTCTCACCAAGGCAGGTGATTGACAGCTGTTGTGTGGAGCTGCAGTTGAGAGTTTGTGGAGAGCTGCAGTTCCCCAGATGAGCTTCACTCCCAGAGCACTGGAAGCCCGTCACACACTCATGACTGTGTTCAGGACTGGATGAAGAGGAGCCGGAGAAGTTCAGCACAGAGCCACAGCCCAGCTGTCTGCAGACCACAGAGGATTCAGTGAGACTCCAGGAGTCCAGCAGAACTCTCCTCCAGACCTGATGGATGGAAACTTCCACCTCCCCCTCACACTGTCTCTCTCCAGACAACCGCACCAGACCATCATGAACAGCCAGAGAGGAATCTGAGTGAAAGATGTGAACTTTTATTAAGATATTGCAGGGTAATTTATGTATTTAACTTTTTTTTTTTTTTTTTTTTAAATAAAATCCCCTCACTGGAGCAGATGACTCCAACATCTCGACTATGAGAACATTCAGCTCGACTCCATGAAGAGATGGAACATTCTGAGAGTTTTGTTTCATTCCCGTCACAATCAAACACATCAGCCCAGATTTCATCACTTCCCTCTCCAAACCAGTCTGATCCCACAACAGACACAGCAATCCCACAATTCAGCTGTCTACAGAGGACACTGGCAGCTCTCATATCCCAGCATTCATCACACACTGTGCCCCATTTACTGAAGTACTGACGCTCAACTCGACCAGAACAAGAGTCTGAACCGTTTACCAGTCTGAGATCAGTGTAACCTGTGCAAAGGTTATTGAAAAAACAAAATAAAAACAAAACAGCTTAAGGATACTGAATCTCTTTATGTGTGCAATATATATGTAAAGAGAGGTCAATTATTACTTAACCAGAGCATATTACTCCTACAGCATCATCATGGGAACAGTTTATATGTGAAGATGTGGACGTAGAACAAGATACAAAGTATGATTCATCTCCTCTACACTGAATCTCTTGTGTCCACATCTGAGCATCTCTTTTTCCAAAAGCATCTTCTCCCAGCACCTGTACAGGAGCCCCACAGTCCAGCTCTCTACACACAACCTCTGCATCCTGCTGGTCAAAGGCAGCAGCACACATTGTGTACCATGTGTTCCCCTGAAGAACCTCTAATCTCCCAGCACACAGGTGAGGTCCATTAACGAGACTAGGGAGGCGACCTGTGTGTTTACATTAAGTAAATAAACATCAATGTAACAAAAATGTGTGATGTGTTAATTATTTCATTATTAAGATAAACATAAATTCCATTACATTTATTTTTTAACAATTAAGAAGATTGAACAGGCTCACCTGAGCATCTGACTCCAGCATCTTCACCATGACCACAATTATTAACACCCCATCCTCTTGATCTACAGTTCTTCAGTGTTGACTCTGATCCACTACAGCCCACATTATCCATCCAGATTCGTCCTGATCCTGCTCCAAATTGAGCTCTATCCAGAGCCTCTACAGCCTCTCCACATCCTATCTCTCTACACACCACTTTAGCGTCATTCATATCCCAGTCATCATCACACACTGTTCCCCACTGACCAGCATGATGAACCTCCACTCTACCAGCACAGGGACTGTTACCACCAACCAACCTCACAGTATTGAAATCTATACATGAAAGAGAAAGATTTATCCAGTAGCAGCAGAAGAGCCTACAATCATCTGTAGAATATTGCAAAGTTGAGAAACATATTCATATGGTTCCGAAAAAATAGTACAAACAAATATAAATATATATTATTCTAATCTGGACAACTAAAGATGGAGCACAAGCTAAGCACTCTTTTGAACAAGAGAATAGTCTTGTCATCATTACACTGGTCGATTGTAAATGCTTTAATAAATTATAACATATTAATGATAATTAATAGTCTATTGTCTCATAATCTCAATTTCTAGATATTACACAGGCCTCTAATCAGTTTTCTGTGATATGAAGCCATCAAAGATAAACTACTTATTCAATGTATCATTTCACCTTTTTATTGTCTTATTTGTGTACTTACCAGATGTTGTTAGAGTGACTATAGAGGAGAGTAAAACGAGTGTCAGACATCCCTCCATCTTCTTCTGCTCGTCACACTGTTTGTTTGACTCTGTTTCTCCTTCTGCTCCCTCAAACACACTGAAGAAACTGGCTCCTGTCAGTCCCCTAAAGAGAGAGAGACTCTCACAGCTGCCAATGACACTCACTGTTACCTTATTAGACACAACAGAGGAAATCATCAAACACAATCACTGACAAATCAGAAAGCAGCATTTTTATTTTCTCCATATATATCAATAAAGTGTGAGCGCTGATGAGCGGGACTCCTCCTCCAGCGTGAAGAGACACTTCACTGAGGACAGACTCGTGTCAGTCATATGTCAGCGTGGAGATAAAGTCACACTAAACTTAAAGAGATTGATAGAGAAACACTGCAGGTTATATTCAGCATCAAAGCCTGGATCTGCACACACAACATACAACACTGATGACTGATTTCTGTAAGTCTGATCACTTCAAACACTTGAAACTTAGTAGAAAACTTAGTAGATGTAGAACTATTTTCATTAATTATTTGAAGAAAAAAATATAACATTTTAATCTTATTGTTTCTGGGTAAATTATGCATAATATTACTATACATGGATTTTAATGCTTTGTTCTTTTATTATAAAAATAAAATTTGATTACACCATAGTACAAACTATATTTTTGCTAAGCAATTCAGATAAGTTTTTTATTAAATAAATAAAATATCATCTAAATAAATAAACCTTAGAGAATAATAAATAACAGCAATAAACATTTTTAATGTTGCAATGCTGTATTTGTCCAGCAGATGGGAGCAAAACACCTCTTATTGAAGACTACAAGGGTCTTGTCCCTGTGTTGAGCATGAAGGAGCTGTGAACATGTTTCAGGACAGAAATCAATGGTTTTTCTTCTCTTATAGCAACATTTATAAGTAACTTGTTTCATGTAGAGCTCATTCTCACTGCACATTAATTTTACACTTTATCTGCTGTTGTAACAGCCTATAGTCTGTGCACAGAGGGACAGAATGTGATCTTTAGCAAGAGTGATTTTAATGTCAGGTTTTTCACTGACAAACTTTAAATATGCCCTGTAATCTTGATTAGTTGGGCTTTTCATAGTTTGATGCTTCATTCTTTTAGAAGAAAAATGGAAACATTTAGTATTACATAAAAAAAAACTCATTATAGATGCAGGTTTGTTCCTCGTAATAGTAAAATTTATTTTCAGCATAAAAAGTTTCACCAAAGAACAGAAAAAAAAACGTTTTTAAGATGTGTTGCAAGAATCGAGGATGCGCAGCGTCTGTCACCATAGAAACATCATGTTCTGACTGCGAGCTGAACAAGCTCCTCCTCCTCTGTGACCGCGCACTCTGCTCGCGCGCTCTCAGCAGAGCATTTAAACCAGAGTAACGGTCGCTCTCCACAAACTCACTCATTTACTGGATTTAATTAAACACGTTTATACCAACTTTTTTGTAGGAATAGACCTGGAAGAGTAAAATGTTTTATTGTTCAGGTAAGAGCTGTAATTCTTTATTTTAATTATAATAATTTCTCTCTGTGATAATTTAGTTTGCATATAGGTTTAGTTTGAGACTTCAGCATTTCATTATGTATTTAGTTTAATGTCACAAATTACACAGAGCTCTGGCATTCAACTCTTATTTAGCAGGATGTGTCAAACTTTATCTGTCTGTCAATCATGTAAAAGTTATTTTTAAATAAAAATACAAAATACTTGATTCTCCCTCATCCAAACCTTAGTTCATCCTGTGATCAAACAGGAAATTGCAGCACAGAAACCTCTTCCTGTTCCCTCTTTACATTGTGCTGGTGTGACATCAAAGTAACAGGTTTGCTTACTGATGACGTCAGCAGTGATGATAAAATGTGCTTGACGTGTATTGACAACTTTTAATCACTTTTATGAGTGACTAAACTCTGTTAAGTTTTTTTTCTTGTCACTTAATCTTTCCTTACTTTCCCATATTGTATTCTTTTTTGTTTATAGTTAGTTACTTTAATCAGTTTCCCCTCACATTGAAACAGGCCTATGTATTGGAGTGACGAAAATTCCGTGGTTTTAGACAGACATAAAGTTAAACTATTTAAACTAAGTTAAACTAAGTGTTTAGTTAAATATTAAAAATTTTCTCACTCTAAAAAGCTGAACTGAGCCTGGAAAGTGTAAGTGCATGACTAAATCTGCTCTTCTGCACACACAAACACACATACAACAGTAATCTGCATTTCACTTCTCAGAGTCTTAACATTTCTATTAACACAGGAGATGTGATGCACTCTTCCTGTTTTCTTCCAGCTGGGACCCACAGCAGGGATTCAGTACAAGACAATAATAAATGATGTCTCCTGAATTAATCAGGATAATTCCCTATATTGGATCTAGCTTTGGATTCCGTCCCATTTCTGCTGTCACATCTCTCGCCTACATTGTATCCTGACCTGTTCAGAGACGGTGAAGGTAAGCAGCGCTGGAATCATGTCAGAGATCGAACACGTTAAAGACACACGGGTCACCAGCAGTGGCTCAGACCAGGATGAGAAGCAGCCGAAGCCACAGCCAAGGAAAAGTGTGAAGAAGAAGAATGCAGGATGGGGACAAATTTCTATGCTGGACAAAATAGAGGACTTTTTTCAGATCTGTGACAGTGAGGGAAAAGGCTTCATCACACGCACTGATATGAGGGTAAAGTAGGGGTCCTTCACCACTTGATATTTTTATCCATTTGTTATTGTCATTTTATTTATTTTTACATCTGCCATGGCTTTGGTATAATTATACAGCTCTGTATTCAAATGTTGTTCTTGTATTTTTTAGCTTTCTATGGCCAGTTTTTTTAAATTCCAAAATATTCAGGATATATGTTGCTGTCATAGTTCAGGCAAGGGAAGAGGAGCAGAGGACCTAAATTGTAGCAGTCTTACTTTTATTTACAAAAATGAAAACAAAGATAATCCAAAACACTGGAATCATAGGAATAGATAAACCTAACAGTTTTTGCTTCTACTCAAATACAACGCAAGACAATGAACTTAAACAATCTTAAATACACAGGCTAAATGAGGAACCAAACAAGACACAGGTGAACATAATCAGTTAACCAATGAGTAACCATAGTAACAAAGGACAAGCAAACAGGAAGTCCACAAACAGAACAGAACCATTACATTATTTTCCCTACTATTTAAAAGGATTTTTTTTTTAATTTACAATGTTCTGTTAGTACAAAATAGGCAAATCAGAATATCTAGATTTGTTTCTTTTGTATTCAATCATATACCATCATTCTCTCTATCTTAGAGACTACACAAAGAATTGCCACTCACTGCTGAGGAACTTGAGAATGTTTTTGACTCGCTTGACCTTGACAAAAATGGATACCTGACGCTTGGAGAGTTTTCCTCCGGATTCAGTGAGTTTATCTTCTCCTTCCTGTCAAGAGTAAGTCTTAAAAAATCTGCATATTTATAGCACATCAAATTACGCTTTTACAAGGTGTAACTGTTCCCAAGGTAACTTTCTTCATGGACAGAGAGTCTCCAAGATGGAGGAACTAATGAATACACCTTCTCAGAGCTCAGGAGAGGAAGAGCTGTCAGGGAACGAGGATGATGAAGAGAGACATTTCAGCATGTTGATGGAGAGCTTGGGTGCTAGCAATGTGTTTGAGGAGTCAGTACTGATGTTTTACACTTGACTCATTGCATTGCAATAAAACGTTATCATTATATTGCTACAATTAGTAACAGATCTCTCTTCAATTCAGCCCGAGTGAGGTCCGCAGTCTGTGGGCTCAGCTCAGGAAAGATGAGCCTCACCTCTTGTCCAACTTTGAAGAGTTCCTGGCCCGTGTCACATATCAAATCAAAGAGGCACAACAAGAGAGGAAGGAGATGGAGAGTGCCCTCAGAAGGTGACATGTTGGTTCTCTATATGCAACATGAAATGAGAATGAATTTAGAGCAATGCCATCAGTCGCCCATGTTTAAGAGCCAATAATCTGCTTTTTTTTCTTAATTCCCCCCAGTGTTACTTGTGAATAATCCCTGTTTAGAGGCTTAATGTAATTCTCTATAGAATCCTGTTTTATCCATGTCCAGTGACCGTTAACCAGGTTTTTACAGTACTTTTTGGTGGGAATAAAATGCATTTTGATTAAATCTAGGTCAGAATGATGTGATTTGTGAATTATTACCTAACTGGATGTGCAGGTCTGAGCCAGTGTTTTGGAATGTAAATACTGTGGGAATTTGGAATATAATATTATGTGAAAGACTTGTTTGTGTTTTATCTTTTGATTGTTTTAAAGGGTTAGTTCACACAAAAATGAATATTCTGTCATTAATTACTCACCCTTATTCCGTCCCAAACCCGTAAGACCTTTGTTCATCTTCAGAACACAAATAAAGATATTTTTGATAAAATCCGATGGCTCAGTGTGGCCTCCATTGCCAGCAAGACAATTAACACTTCCAATGCCCAGAAAGCTACTAAAGACGTATTTAAAACAGTTCATGTGACTACAGTGGTTTAACCTTAATTTAATGAAGCGACGAGAATACTTTTTGTGCGCCAAAAAAACAAAATAACGAGTTTATTCAACAATATCTAGTGATGGGCGAGTTCAAAACACTGCTTCATGAAGCTTCAAAGCTTTATGAATCTTTTGTTTCGAATCAGTGGTTTGGAGCGTTATCAAACTGTCAAAGTCACGCCCCCCAGTGGTGAACCATTGAAATTTCGAAACACTTATGATGTAACGAAGCCTCGTTTACTGAAATCACGTGACTTTGGCAGTTTGATACGCGCTCCGAACCACTGATTCGAAACAAAAAATTCATAAAGCTTCGAAGCTTCATGAAGCAGTGTTTTGAAATCGCCCATCACTAGATATTGTTGAATAAAGTTGTTATTTTGTTTTTTTGGGCGCACAAAAAGTATTCTCTTCACTTCATAATAATATTAAGGTTGAACCACTGTAGTCACATGAACTGTTTTAAATACATCTTTAGTAGCTTTCTGGGCATTGAAAGTGTTAATTGTCTTGCTGGCAATGCAGGCCTCACTGAGCCATCGGATTTTATGAAAAATATCTTAATTTGTGTTCTGAAGATGAACAGGTCTTACAGGTGTGGAACGACAAGAGGGTGAGTAATTAATGACAGAATTTTCATTTTTGGGTGAACTAACCCTTTAACATTGAATGCCATTGTCTCATTGCACAGGAAAGCAGCCACACATGACACTGAAATACGCAGATTATATGAAGAAATGGAGCAACAGATCATTAATGAAAAAGATCAAGCAATTCTGAAGGTAAAAACATTCTTTTGAACTGTTACCTGTGCATTTACACTATACATTTGAGAAGTTTGGGATCAGTAAGATTTTTTAAAGAAGAGAAATTAATACTTTTATTCAGCAAGGATGCATTCAATTGATCAAATGTGTCAGTAAAGACATCTATTTATCAAAGAAAAAAAATTATCACAGTGAGTTTCCACAAAAATGTTAAGCAGCACAACTGCTTTCAACATTGATAATAATAAGAAATGTTTCTTGAGCATCAAAAAAGCATATTAGAACGATTTCTGAAGGATCAGGTGACACTGAAGACTGGAGTAATTCAGTTTTGCCATACATTTTAAAATATATTTAAATAGAAAACAGTTATTTCGAATTGTAATAATATTGAAATGGACTACTATGTTAATTCTCTCTTCCAGGACTCTGAAAATCTGCAGTTGCGCAGTCAGGACCTACAGCAGCGGCTCCGCGGTAAAGAACAGGAATTGGAGCAGCTTTTCCAAAAACAGAGGAGGGTGAGTGCCAAAACTGAACATGCAGAATCATACAAAATCGTATAATTTTGTGCCACTCAGATCTTTTTCAACTCCCACATTTGTATATTATTTTTTCAGTTAGAGCGACAATGTCGTGACCTTCATAGCGAACACCAGGAGAGTCGACTGGAGAATGTTAAACTCAAAATGACCAATGAGGAGCTGTCTCGTGAACTTGAGCACACCTGCCATGAGCTGGTGTTGGCTCAGGAGCAGCTGGGCATTCTGCAGGAGCAGGCCTCTCGACTACAGCAGGAGAGAGAGATGTCAGTCCGTGCATTTATTATGTACACACAGAAATCCCACTAGTATCTTTTAGTTTCTCATACACACAAATGCTTTTTACCCTCACAGGGAGATGTACAGAATCACTGAAGGCTTGCAGAGAGAAAAACAGAAAAACAGATGAAACAGTTAGATCTACTCAGGTGAGATTGGTACATCCTCACATAAGCTGTAGACAAAAATGAACAACTAAAATCTTAAATTAATTGCTATTCTTCCAGAGAAATGAATAAACATCTACGAGATGAGCGAGACATTAGCTTTCTGGTAAGTTTACCAATTTTAAATTAGTTTTTATTTTTATATTTTCTGTTTCATTTTAATTTCAGTTAAAGTTTTTAGAATTTGGTTGTGCATTTTTGTCATTTTCATCATAATAAAACATTTTTTTCTAAAGCTTAGACACGTAATTAAATTTATTATAATTTGTATACGTGTATATAATATTTTATTTAATTGTTTATATTTTATTTTAATGTTTTTAGTTTAGTTTGAAGAAGCTCAAATAAGTTTGTACATTTTTTGGTCACAAAATAATTCCCATATTTTTTTTTTGTGTGTTTTTTCATAGTTTCGATGACTTTATTGTTATTCTAAAATGTGGAAAATATTAATAATAGAACATTTTCTGGGTGTGTTCCAACTTTTGATTATTAAGAGCAATTAAAAACCGAATATTTTCTTGTAATTTACATAGAAACGCAGCAACTCAATGAAGAAATCCTCACGCAAGCACAGACTGAGCACAACCTCAATAAAATACACTGACAGGAAACCATCTGTCAAAAAGTGAGACATCCTCACATATATTCTCATGTGAGTACCTACGTACATGATTTAATGACACAAACATTTGTGTCATTTGAAGATGGCCCCCATCTTCACACAGATCTTCAACAGATCACTGGAGCTGTACGAAGTCCCCTCATGCTTCAAACGCTCCACCATCATCCCCGTCCCAAAGAAACCCAAAATTACTGGACTTAATGACTACAGACCTGTGGCTCTAACGTCTGTGGCCATGAAATCATTTGAAAGACTGGTTTTGACTTATCTGAAGGACATCACTGGACCCTTACTGGACCCCCTGCAGTTTGCTTATCGAGCAAACAGGTCTGTGAATGATGCAGTCAATATGGGACTGCATTATGTTCTGCAGCATCTGGACAGACCAGGGACTTATGTGAGGATCCTGTTTGTGGACTTCAGCTCTGCTTTTAACACCATCATCCCATCACTCCTCCAGCCCAAACTAACTCAGCTCTCCGTGCCCACCTCTGTCTGTCAGTGGATCACCAGCTTCCTGACAGACAGGCAGCAGCTAGTGAGGCTGGGAAAATTCTCATCCAGCACCCGCACCATCAGCACCGGCGCCCCTCAGGGCTGTGTCCTCTCCCCACTGCTCTTCTCCCTCTACACCAACGACTGCACCTCTAAAGACCCCTCTGTCAAGCTCCTGAAGTTTGCAGATGACACCACACTGATCGGCCTCATCCAGGACGGTGATGAGTCTGCTTACAGACTGGAGGTTGAACAGCTGGCTGTCTGGTGCAGTCTCAACAACCTGGAGCTCAACACGCTCAAGACAGTGGAGATGATCGTGGACTTCAGGAGAAACCCCCCTGCTCTCCCCCCACTCACCATCATGAACAGCACTGTGACTGCAGTGGAGTCATTCAGATTCCTGGGCACCACAATCTCCCAGGACCTGAAGTGGGACAACCACATTGAGTCCATTGTGAAAAAGGCCCAGCAGAGGTTGTACTTCCTTCGCCAGCTGAGGAAGTTCAACCTACCACAGGAGCTGCTGAAACAGTTCTACTCTGCCATCATTGAATCCATCCTCTGCACTTCTATATCTGTCTGGTTCAGCTCAGCTACCAAATCTGACCTCAGAAGACTACAGAGGGTAGTCCGGTCTGCTGAGCGAATCATTGGTACAACCCTCCCCACTCTCCAAGAACTGTACTTATCCAGAGTGAGAAAAAGGGCAAAGAAAATCACTCTGGACCCCTCACATCCAGCACACTCCCTCTTTGAACTGTTGCCGTCTGGTCGACGCTACAGAGCCCTGAGCACCAGAACGACCAGACACAGGAACAGTTTCTTCCCTCAGGCAATCCATCTCATGAACACTTGACAAACACGGAACTCACAACACTATTATACATTCATTACTTAAAACACATACTTATTTATATTTCAAATTTGCACTCATCATAACTGTACATACAAATTGTCTATATTATATATTGTTTTTGCTTTTTTTTTTTTTTTTTTTTTTTTTTTGGCACTTTGTCTATCTTGTATATTTGTATATTATACTTATTATTTTTGTTATCTGTGTCCTGTCTTGTCGCTGTCACTCTGTTGCACTGTGGAGCTTCTGTCACTAAAACAAATTAGTAAACATACCTGGCAATAAAGCTCTTTCTGATTTCTGATTCTGATTCTGATTCTGATTTACTCTAACCTCTCTGTCATTTCAGAGAAGTTGATAAGGAGGAAGTGACTCAGCTCTCTAACAGGAAGACCACCTCTTTAGCAAACGGTTCACCCTTCACCACAGGGGATGATGAGAAGCAGAATGTGGCTGGGGACTCAGAAGCTGTGAATGTCGGGGTGGATGTGGAGGATGCACCACCGGATGGTTGGCCTCTACGCAGAGTCATATCCATCGAGGAGGACCACCTCCCCCACCTGTTGCAAGGAGACCCTCACCTTCTTCTGCATCAACTAAGTGAGGAAGAAGAAGAACAAGCTGGAGAGGAAGAAGGTCAGGGGGATCTGGAGACGAGCTCCCTCTACCCGTCCAATGCGTCTCTGGCCTCTGCTGACTCTCCACCACCAGTTAGGGTGAAGAAGCCGTCTAAGAAGAAATGGATCAGAGGAAACATTCCCTCATCTGCACGGGGTCAACCTGTCGGAAAGGAGACCCAGCAGGTAAGTGACAGGGACATATCATAGAGTACCTCATTTCATATGCAAAGAGATTTACATATTAAAGTCTTAAAGGTATAGTAACAATAATTGTTTAATTCAAATGTCAGAGAGAGAGAGAGTGAAAAATGGTCAGTGCAAGAGACTTTAAATGTGGACTGAAAGAAACAGGTCTAGAATATGGCCCATTTAAAGTGTAATAGTGTTTTTTTACTATGTGCACTTATCAACACAACTTTTAGCTTTGCTTTAAAAATGTCACTGTGGGTATTTCTGGCTACAGGGTCCTGCAGAAGGTGCTGCTGCATCCCCTCAACGTCTCTTTAAAGTCATTCTGGTGGGAAATTCCAGTGTTGGCAAAACCGCACTGCTGCGACGCTTCTGTGATGGACATTTTCATTCTGCCACCTCAGCCACTGTGGGTAAGTTGCTTTCCCCCTCCATGTGCAATTTATAATTTAAAGGGAGAGTTCACCCAAAAATTTAAATTTTGTCATTACTTACTCACCCTCAAGTTTTTCCAAACCTGTATGAGTTTCTTTCTTCTGTTGAACACTAAAAAATGTTCGTAACCAGACAGTTGACGGCACTCATTGACTCCCATAGTAGGAAAAAAAATACTATGGCCAATGGTGAATGGGTGCCATCAACTGTCTGGTTACCAACATTCTTTAAAATATCATCTTTTGTGTTCAACAGAAGAAAGAAACTCGGTAACACTTTATTTTACAGTGCCGTAGTTACATGTTACTACATGTACTTACTATAGTAATAACAGTAAATTATGCATAATTACAAGTAACTAACCCTAAACCAAACCCTAACCCTAGTGTAACTCTATAGTAAGTACATTTAGTTAATTAATAGTACTCAGTACTTATTTGAGTAATTACAATGTAACTACGGCACTGTAAAATAAAGTGTAACCAGAAACTCGGTTTGGAACAACATGAGGGTGAGTAAACGATGACAAAATTTTCATTTTTGGGTGAATATCCTTTTAACCTTGCTCAAGTTGGTGAGTAGACGGGTCAGTTCAAGTGGGTTTAACAGATGACTTTGCAATGAGGGATTTTCAGTAAATGCAAATTGGCTGCCCTTTTACTATAGTTTACTTTACTTGATCAGAAGAATGGATTACTGCACTCTTTTTAGGATTTATATGGCCCTCAAAACTGATTTACAAAAATACACTAGATTGGACATTTAAAGTACATACTCCTAAAAGGCGTTTCAGTTCATTGTGTTTGAATATATGTGTACGTGTTAACGAAAACCTACTATGCTATATCAGATGGATTTCTCAAAGCAGGCAACATCACATGAAAGGGCTTGGGAAGTCACACTCCCTGCATTTAAACCCTGCTGCACATTGCGCAGCAGATTATGTCAAACACCATCAGTTCACTTTATTCAAAGTTTGCTCACTAAGGCCGAAGGTCTTTCACGCCTCTCTTATGCGGCCCAATCTCTCTATGTAGATAAGCCTACATGTAAATTGATTGATAGAGCTCTAACAGATTTTGTCTGGAAAAACAAAAGCCATTATATGAAGAAGTCTGTTATTTTAAACTCTTACAACAAAGGTGGCTTAAATTTTATTGATTTTAGTTCTTTAAATTACACTTTCAAAATAAATTGGCTTCATCGATATTTGAAAAATCAAAATTCCATCTGGAATATTTTCCCTCAACAAGCTTTTTCATATATTGGAGGTATATGATTTTTATTGATGTGCAACTATAACTTAACAAAAATTCCTATCAAACTTTCAAATTTCCACCAACAGGCACTTTTGACATGGGCTTTAATATATAAACATAATTTCACTCCCCATAAATTTTTTATTTGGAACAATCAAAATATTTTATACAAAAACAAAACTTTATTTTTTGATCAGTGGTTTAATAACTGTTTACTTTTAGTTTGTCAGCTATTTAACAACAAAGGTTTACTAATGACTTTACGCTGAATTTCTTTCAGAATACAATGTACCAGTTACTTCCAAAGAATTTGCCATAGTTATGGGAGCGATACCAACAGGAATCTGTATGCTTTTTAAGAATTATACTCCCTCTACTACTATAAACACTAATTTCCCTGAACCAATAGATACTCCTATAGGTAAAATATGTTTTTCAGGAAAAAAAGATAGAAACAAGAAAGTTAGATACCTATTTCTTGAAGATATTATCTCGATATCTCCTGCAATCTTTTACTGGAATAATTTATTTAAAAATTTAAATTGGAAAAAGATTTGGTCTTTACAACAAAAATATTTTCTTACCAATGAAGTAAAAGAAGTGTCTTTTAAAATAATAAATAAATTTTACCCTGCTAAATATTTTTTGATTAAATATAAAACCAATATTGATACAAGATGCTCATTTTGCCAAGTGCACGCAGAAACTGTCTATCATTTATTTTGGTCTTGTTTCTATACTGAACAACTATGGAAAGATATTGAAACATTTATTAAAGTTAATATCCAACAAGATATATCTGTAATTTTTAAAGATATTATTTTTGGCCATTTTGATTCTGATTCTAATAAAAACAAAGCTTGTTTTGTTATAAATTTAATTTAGTTTCTTGGCAAATTCTATATCCATAAATGTAAATTCTCTAACAACAAACCGATTTTTCTTGTTTTTTTGAAAGAATTTAAAATGTACCTTAACACTATTTCATCCTCCGTAAATAAGAAAGCAAGAAGAACAACCTCAATTTGTAATGATTTTAATTTGTATACTCTAATTGAAATGTAAATTAATATCTTACCCTCTTTTTTCTTTTCCTTTCTTCTTATTTTTTTTCTTCTTTATCTTTTTCTGTTTGCAATTAATGTTATTTTTTTTTTTGTTCTGTATGTTCAGATGACATTGTACATAATGTTGATACATGTTATATACTATATACAAAATTGTATATCATTAATGTCATCTTTGTAATGTTCGAAACCATAAAAAAAAAAACTTTTAATCACTTTTATGATCTAACTAAACTCTATTAATGTGAACTTAAATAAGATTAATTTAAATTACGTAAGAGTTTTTCTTGTCACAATCTTTCCTTACTTTCTCATATTGTAGGCTATTCTTTTTTATTTATAGTTAGTTACTTTAATCAATTTCCACTCACATTCTGTGAAACAGGCCTATAGTGGGTGAGGAGAATTCAATCAGTTTTAGACAGACATAAAGTTAAACTATTTAAGAGTTCAGTTAAATGTTCAGTTTTTACAGTTCTTCCCCATGGTGTCGAAAATGGTATTGAATATCGATACTTTACAAGGTAGAAACTCCAGTATCGTGACAACACTAGTGTAGGGCGCCACAAATTATTGAACATTTTCAAGGGGTGTCGTGACTGAAAAAAGGTCGGGAAACACTGCTGTATGAAACATGAAAAGAGAATGAATTTATAGAGCAGTGCCATCTAAAGTCGCCGATGTTTAAGAGGAAATAATCTGCTTTGTTTTCTTAATTTCCCATATGTTACTTGTGAATAATCCCTGTTTAGAGACGTAATGTAATTCTCTAATGCTGTTTTATCCATGTCCAGTGAAGCTTATAGTGAACTAAGGAAAAGAAAATGACAACATCAGCTGTTGAAGAGAAAAACCAAGAAGGGTCAAACAAACCTCAACCTGCAGATGGAGCTATTGCTGCAGAAGATTCAAGATCAGAGCAAATAATTCAGACTTAAAAACTGTTTAAAGTTGTTTAAAGCATTTTAAAGTAAAATGAACATCACACAATAAACTGTGCAGTTTGGGTAAATGTTTTTTTTTTCTCATAGATGTCTACACCTTTGCATACCTTTGTCTCTCCCAGAAACATTACATTCTTGTAAATAAAATATTAAATTGTGCTCTATTTAAGTTAATTCAAGCTGACATACACAAGAACTAATGCTGGTAGTAAGTTTATGGGAAAACACGATAACTTATAACATCTATTAAGTGGTAAATCTATTTTCATCATTTAACATTTATAGTATTTTGCATAATTTTCTCCTTTCCTCTAACCGCTCTTCTAAAAAATATTTTTGTGACATGATGAATGAATGTTATTTTTTTATTAGGTGAAAAGCATTATCAAAAAAAAAAAATAGCCCAAATACTAAAATACAAATACTAACATTTGTTACTGAATTTTGCACAGCATGTAACCTTTCATTTAAAAATATTTAAAATAACATAAAAACATAAGGCACTGAATCTTTAGTAGCAAAAAAACAGTATCTCCAGTAACTGTAATATGATTTGATGATCAGAGGCAGTGGGTGTGGTCAGTGAGTCATATGGCCCCTCCCTCTTTATTTGACTCCTCCCCCACATCATCATAGTCTGTTTTTAAAAACAAAAGTAAATTCATATTTTCATTCATTGTTATAAATGCATCAAGATTTAGTTTAAAAAATGAGCAACATAATGAATAAAGTAGATAGTTATGTAAAAATGTCACCATAACCGACCCAACAGGTTTCTCTCATCTTCATTGCTGTTCTTCACATCATCATACTCCTCCTGATCTCCCTCTGATACACATGTGAAATAAAACCTCACATTGTGATTTTAATACAGCTTGTGTCATTGATGATGTCATTGATCTCTTTCCTACACATACCCTAATTTTATTTAAAAAAAAAATTTTTTAATTTTTTTTTATGTAAAATAATTTAAAGTAATTAAGGCTATCCCCAAAGGCGTAATAACTTTAACCAAATTCTCAGATGTAGATATTAATAATACAACCTTACAAAATCCTCAACTTTGTAAATCCCCTTTTTTGATAAATGTTTTAATAACAATTTTATAAGAAATTCCTTTAATGTCGGATCCAATCCTCCATGTGAATCAAAACGTCTTAAACCTCATTGTGTATCTTGGCACAGCATTTGGACATTAACATATAAATATGTTATTTCTAATAAAGTAAAAAAAAAATTAAAAAATACTAAATGATTCATAGATGTTATCCTGTAAATGCTTCCATTAGTAGATATATTCATACTGTTTGTGATAAATGTACTTATACATCATTTGAAGATTTTGATCATTTGTTTTTTTTATTGCCCTATTTTTTGGATTGACTTTAAAATAGATATGACAAAAAAATTGAACAAAACTCTTAATTTAGAACCTTATTACATTTTACTTTGTTTTCAAACCTCATATTTTTCTGAAAAACAAAATCACACAATTAACCTTTTAATTAGTTTGGCAAAGTTTTGTATTCATAAGACAAAAATAACTCAAAAGAAACCCTCATATATTACCTTTTGTAATACTGATCTCACAATATACTTTGAAACCCTTTCAAACATGAGATCACTTTTTGCATTGTACTTGTCTGTGATTGAAATAAGTAAAAAATAAAAAAGAAGAAGAAGAAAAAAGCTTGATCTCTTTCCCCTCATGACTGTTAGTGTTGTAAAGGCTCCTTTACGAGAGGGCTTTTATTTTGACATTGCACGTCATCTTCCAGCTGAGCAGTCACGTGAGTTAAGCTGCTGCTGAACTGTTATGCTCTGTAGAGCCGATCGCTGAAAGGACATTTATTGCTGTTTATTTGTGATATTTGCTGCAGAATTACCTCAAGGTGTTAGCCATTGACCTGCAAGTAAGCCTGTTTGCCTTATTTTTGTGTTTATTGAGATCGGTATTGAGTTATTTATGTTTAATCACGCCCGCAGCTGTTGTTTCTGTTAGTCTAGCTGAATGACGCTGTTCCATATGTGATTATTTCTTCTGTTTGTGTTTGTATATCACTGTTCTGGTTTACAATGATAAGTTTGCGACGTGATTTGATATTGTAAGCTGTTTATATCAGACGAGCGATTATCCGTGATTATATCCATATATGGAGTTATGTTTATCATGTTAGATGATCGCTTATAATGTACAACGTGATACCGTATTTTCTTCCCTTGGATTGTATATTTCATGGAGAAATGTTATTGATGAGGATTTAATATACTTTGACTGCCTTTATGTACCAATGGATGTTTATTATTGTATGTATGCCGAATTATTTTCATTATCCTTTATTGTATTTCCAGACTAATGCCTCTACTGCCTGTAACTGATATCTACCTGTGAAATACCTGTACCTCTGCGGCTTATTTTTTATCAATACATCATCTAAACCTGATGACCTGTCTCCTCTTCCTTATATAAAGTTGTGCTCTGACTGGCTTCACTCATATAATTATAATTAAATCAGATCCTGGCAGTCAAAAGTCTCTCCAACAGTTAGATTTACTCCTGATGAAGTCATGATGATTCATTAATGGTAGAAACACATGTTCAATATTAGTGGGTGATAATAAAATGCAGTTCTGTGTGACTCACCTGTTACACCTTGAATGTTCTGTCCATTAATGATGACATCATCATAATGCTCCGGTGTGTCCACTACATAAACATGAAGATATAAACAGAACAAATGATACATCATCATATCAGAACTGAGCATCACTTCAGAGGTATTATGTTAAACATACACAAACAAAAAAATGAATAAAAAGTAAAAACACCTTTTTTAATATTAAAGTTCTGTCCACTCGTCATGACATCATCATAGCTCTCAGGTGTGTCTTCTACAAATTGAACATGAGACACCCATACAAAATATAATGTATATACATTTTATATATATATTTTAATATATTTTAAATATTTAATCTCCTATTATATAATAACAGAGCGACACCTGTCTCACGATCTGGTTTCAGTCCATCAGTGATGACATCATCATAGTATCCCGGTGTGATTTCCTTCATCATCTCTTCTGCATCAAAACATGTTATATATTTTGAGTGTTTTTAATATTTTGGGAAACAACATAAATGCAAAATATACTGTTGCAGTTCTTGAGACCATTCAGCTTTTTAATCATTTGGTAATGAATGAATCATGTGATCAATTACTGACCTTTCAGGCCACTGCCATTGGTGACATCATCATAATATGCAGTCTTGAACTCTTTTTCTAATAAGAGAAAAGTTTTAGTATTGTGAACAATTGAATTATTGGTGACGTATTTCATTTAGTTTGTAAATCAAATTTATTTTAGGTGTTATTTTGAATATACTTCAGCTCTCTAACCTGAGAGAAGCTCATCAGCATCTTCATACCCAGAATGCAGTTCTTCAGAGATGAGACTCCCTGTTAAAGGAGCAGAACAGTCAGAAACATGTTCATCATTACAAACAGACTGAATCCTCATTTCCTTTGGATCATAAAGCATTTTGTTACTGACAACACAACACAAATATTAATTACTTACATTTTAAAAGCATTAGAGGCAGAAATACCATGTTTTAGAGGCCTATTAGCAAACACACATGTATCCTCACATGAACCCATTCCTCACTGCCTTCCAGAAATACACACAGGAAGAGACAAACACACACACACACACACACACACACACACACACCTGCGCCTACTGTACACATGCAAACATATGAACTGCTCATTATTACCCTCTAAAAATACATACAGGAAGAAACACACAGAGACGCGCACACACACAGGAATTCTGTGGTTTTCTGCAGGAGGTTTAACAGGACTAATAATAGATGAACATCAAGTGTCTGACAGACTCTCTTATTAATTAATCATATTAAATAAGATTCACGGCTCATGTCTCACCCCTCTGAGTGAAGTGATTGTGTCTGTGATGAATCTCCTCATAAACGGCCTCAGTCGTGCTCCTGTGTCTCCTCTTAGAGAGAGCTGTGAGTGTAGACAGACAAACCTGCTGTCAGTTCACAACACATGACTGATCACACACTGAATAAGACACAATATGACAGTCTCTGGATCTCTCCTACCTCTCCTCATCACTCTGTTCTGCTGAATCAGTATAAGCAGTGGCACTAAGAGCAGTAAGAGCACAACTCCCAGTACAATCACAAGCACAGAGAGAGACGCTGCTGGAGGAGTTTGTGGACGAGTGACTGATGTTGAGCTCACTGTCTGAGAAACTGGAGGAGAAGATGATGTTGTTGTGGCAGGAGTAGTGGACACTGACAAATCTGTCAAAACAGACACAAACACATTCAAAATCAAAACAAATAATTTATTTAACTTAATGATCCTTAATGTTTTGCTGTGACCTGCACAGGTGAGTCCAGCGTGATCTTTTTTGGAGCAGTCAGTGTGGTTCTTCAGGGAGAGAGGACAGTCCCACAGGTGAATCTCATTCCCTCTGCACTCGACTCTGTTCAGCCACACAACACCTTCACCAGCACCAAAGGCTGAATTCCCATCAGCCCTCAGTGCTGCTCCACAACCCAGCTGCCTGCAGACCACCTGAGCATCGCTGATGTCCCACAGATCATCACAGACTGAGCCCCACACAGCGTTATGATACACCTCCAGCCTCCCAGAGCACCGGCCCTCCCCTCCACTCAGTTTGAGAGGAACATGATCTAAATCACACACATCAACATCACTGACCAGCTTCAGCACATTTACAACAAAACACACACTGAAACTGAACAAAGATGGCTTTAAATGTATAATTACATTTATGAATTTGATTACGATTTTAAATGCAAATAAATTCTTGTTTAAATGCACATATATTAATCATTTATTAGGAAAATACAGGCTTATAATAAAAATGTAAAACTATTGTCAAAAAAACTTACCTGAACACTGTCTCTGGTGAGGAGATGGTGAGGTAGAACATGTCAGACGACTCTGAGGAGATTCAGGATTTTCCTCCACTGAGATTAAAAATTAATTGAACTGAACATTAGGATACAGAGTCATTAGTCCTGACGGCACCTCAGATCACTAGAACAGTTTCTTCCCACAGTCTATTTCCCTCTTGAAATGTTTAGTGCAATATCTTTGTAAATTCATTTAGTTCTATTTATTCATATTATTATTCACAATACTGTAAATATGTTCATTATCTGTAAATGTTTATTTTGACTAAACCTATCTGTTTCTTTATACCATTTTATATTTTTTAATTCTTTTTTTTTTCTTAAATGTTATGATGTGTCTTGTTATATTTATATGTGTGTACTGGAAGCTTCAATACCAAGGTAAATTCCTTGTGTGTGCAAGTACACTTGGCAATAAAGCTCGTTCTGAATCTTATTCTGAAAACATCTCTCAGTGAAACATCATCAATGTGAAAACAATTTAAATCTCATAAATTTTAGGCTCTTTCCATCAGCTCAGTTTAGTTTTTCAGAAAGAGTTCACTCACCACATTATAAACATTGTTTTTAAAGAAACTTGACTATTGAGATCATCATTTAAATATCATCTCACTTGAGCAGGTGATTTTGGCCACTTCATCTTCATTACAGTCGTTCTGACCCCAGGGTGAAGATGGACACTGCCACAGATTTGAATCGTGTGTTCGACATTTCACATTATCCAGCCAGTTACGAGCTGATTTCAGTCTTGTTGTAGAATCAGACAAAACACCAGATCTTCCACAGTTCAGCTCTTGACAGATCAGACTCGCTGTGTCTGTTTCCATCTGGTTCCAGCACACATTACCCCAGGATCCATTGTAGAAAACCTCCACATTCCCTTTACAGCCCTCAGTTAACCTGATCTCTTTAAACTCTAGATAGAGAATAATGAGAATCAACTTCAACTAAATAAGTTATTGATGAGAATTGTAAAAAAAAAAAAAAAAATGTATTAAACAAAAATGCTACATATACAAAAATATAGAAAAGGTTGTGTATTAAAACCACTGGAATCCAGGTTTTGCTAAACCAAAAATATCACCTAAAATAACTGGTTAATACAAGTCTAATGCATGCTGCAAGCACTGATAGCATGTACACAGTGTATATTTACATAAGGTTCATAATATATTATACAAAATATTCTACTTGATTCTGCTTGGTCATATTTAAAAAATGATCGTCATCCATGGCAACGCTGTACATCAGACTGACATTGCAGTCATATAGTCATTGTTGAAAAATAAACCCCTTTAAGATGATACAAGACCCATCAGCTCCTGATCATCCTGGAGTTTATTTTGTAAAAATGACCAGCTGTACATTATCATTTACATAGAATATTTTGTGAAAAATAATTAAATGTATCTTTGAAAATCATTTACATTACTTTACTGTTTACCTGAGCACACAACTCCTACATCCTCCTTGTGTTGACAGTCATGTTTTCCCCAGCCTGGAGAAGAGCAGCTCCACAGGGACGTCTCATTCCCCTCACACTCCACCTCATCCAGCCATATGGGTCCAGAACCAGGACCAAACCAGGCTGGTACCTGCTGGTTACTGAGGGCCACTCCACACTGCAGCTGTCTGCACACCACATGGGCATCTTTAATATCCCAGGAGTCATCACACACTGTCCCCCATGAGCCGCTGTGAAAAACCTCCAGCCTCCCTGCACAGTCTCCCCCAGAACCCACCAGCCTGATGGACCCACGACCTGATATTCAGAGAAAGAAAAACACATTAGTGATCACTAACAACTGAAGAATCTGCCCAGATGTTGCTCTTCTCACCAAGGCAGGTGATTGACAGCTGTTGTGTGGAGCTGCAGTTGAGAGTTTGTGGAGAGCTGCAGTTCCCCAGATGAGCTTCACTCCCAGAGCACTGGAAGCCCGTCACACACTCATGACTGTGTTCAGGACTGGATGAAGAGGAGCCGGAGAAGTTCAGCACAGAGCCACAGCCCAGCTGTCTGCAGACCACAGAGGATTCAGTGAGACTCCAGGAGTCCAGCAGAACTCTCCTCCAGACCTGATGGATGGAAACTTCCACCTCCCCCTCACACTGTCTCTCTCCAGACAACCGCACCAGACCATCATGAACAGCCAGAGAGGAATCTGAGTGAAAGATGTGACATTGTATTAATATATTGCAGGGTAATTTATGTATTTAACATTTTTTTCAATAAAATCCCCTCACTAGAGCAGATGACTCCAACATCTCGTCTATGAGAACATTCAGCTCGACTCCATGAAGAGATGGAACATTCTGAGAGTTTTGTTTCATTCCCGTCACAATCAAACACATCAGCCCAGATTTCACCACTTCCCTCTCCAAACCAGTCTGATCCCACAACAGACACAGCAATCCCACAATTCAGCTGTCTACAGAGGACACTGGCAGCTCTCATATCCCAGCATGCATCACACACTGTGCCCCATTTACTGAGGAACTGAAGCTCCACTCTTCCAGAACAAGAGTCTCCTTTTACCAGTCTGAGATCAGTGTAACCTGTGCAAAGAACTGACAGCTTATTTAAACAGTATGAAACAAGAGTCAAGCTAATTGAGCAACACAACAGCAGTATATTATGTATGTAATTTATCTAAAGAGATGCCAAATGTTTATACTCAACCAGAACAAATCACTCCAACATCATTGTCATGGGAACAGTTGTGCTTCTGTGAAGATAATCGTGAACAGTTGTGTATCTGAGCTTCATTTCCTTTACACTGAATCTCCTCTGACCAAACTCGACCCTTTCCTTTTCCAAAAGCAGCTTCTCCCAGCACCTGTACAGGAGCCCCACAGTCCAGCTCTCTACACACAACCTCTGCATCCTGCTGGTCAAAGGCAGCGTCACACACAGAAACCCATCCTTCTGTACGAAACACCTCCACTCTCCCAGAGCACCGGTGAATCCCGTTCACAAGTCGAAGTCCTCGTCCTGAGTTTTTGCAATAAAGACAAATAAATTAAACATCTCTTTATACTTGAAGCACAAGATAAAACTTCCATTAATGTTTGACATTCTGTATTTAATTCATTCATTTTATCTGCACTAATTGTATCTGTAATTTTATATTTCATCTTTTATAATCTTCATTAAATAAAGAATGTAATTAAGATTGTGAAATCAGACTGTCTGTGAATAATAAAAAAGACATTACATATTCAATGGAGATTTTCTGCATCAAAGAAAATAAGGAATGGGGACAAATATAATATCACGAACAAAATAATTAAACAGATTGTCTGCTTTATAAGATTGACACAGAAGCATTTTGTCTTCACCAGCATACAGAAACATTATATTGCTTGAGTGAGAATTATGAAAGAGTGATGTGATAAAAATCTGAGAAGCAGCTTACCTGAACACACGACACCAGCATCTTGATTATGATGTTTACAGTACTGTGCCTTATAATGGCTATTTGAACTGCAGTCTTTCAGTGCAGTCTCTGATCCACTACAGAGTAGAAAACCCATTGAAATTGGTCCTGATCCTTGTCCAAAGTGAGCATCATATTTTGCTTCTACAGCCGTCCCACAGTCCAGTTCTCTACACACCACTGCAGCATCAGCAATATCCCACCATTCATGACACACTGTTCCCCACTGACCTCTATGAAGAACCTCCACTCGACCAGCACAGGGATTATTGCCATTCACTAACCTCACATTCACACTGTCTACACATGAGAGAGAGTAAACATAGTATGTAAGTGTAATATTACATTTAATTGATTTCAGTTCATATTAAAGAATAAAGTTCCTAAGTACTTACCAGAGGTGGTGAGTTTTACCATATAGCAAAGAAACATCAGAATCAGACAACTCTCCATCTTCTTCTGCTCATCACACTGTTTGTTTGACTCTGTTTCTCCTTCTGCTCCCTCAAACACACTGAAGAAACTGGCTCCTGTCAGTCCCCTAAAGAGAGAGAGACTCTCACAGCTGCCAATGACACTCACTGTTACCTTATTAGACACAACAGAGGAAATCATCAAACACAATCACTGACAAATCAGAAAGCAGCATTTTTATTTTCTCCATATATATCAATAAAGTGTGAGCGCTGATGAGCGGGACTCCTCCTCCAGCGTGAAGAGACACTTCACTGAGGACAGACTCGTGTCAGTCATATGTCAGCGTGGAGATAAAGTCACACTAAACTTAAAGAGATTGATAGAGAAACACTGCAGGTTATATTCAGCATCAAAGCCTGTATCTGCACACACAACATACAACACTGATGACTGATTTCTGTAAGTCTGATCACTTCAAACACTTGTAACTTAGTAGAAAACTTAGTAGTACAACTTTTTTTCATGAATTATTTTTAAAAAATGTAACATTTTAATCTTATTGTTTCTGGATAAATTATGCATAATATTACTATTTTACTGCTTTGTTCTTTTATTCTAAAAATAAAATTTGATTACACCATAGTATAAACTATATTTTTGCTAAGCAATTCAGATGTATTTTTTATTAAATAAATTAAATATTATCTACTTAAGTAAACCTTGGAGAATAATAAATAACAGCAAAAAACATGTTTAATGCTGCAATGCTGTATTTGTCCAGCAGATGGCAGCAAAACACCTCTTATTGAAGACTACAAGGGTCTTGTCCCTGTGTTGAGCATGAAGGAGCTGTGAACATGTTTCAGGACAGAAATCAATGGTTTTTCTTCTCTTATAGCAACATTTATAAGTAACTTGTTTCATGTAGAGCTCATTTTCACTGCACATTAATTTTACACTTTATCTGCTGTTGTAACAGCCTATAGTCTATGCACAGAGGGACAGAATGTAATCTTTAGCAAGAGTGATTTAATATCAGGTTTTTCACGGACAAACTTTAAATTTGCCCTGTAATCTTGAATATTTGGCCTTTTCATATGAGTTTGATGCTTCATTCTATTAGAAGAAAAATGGAAACATTTAGTATTACATAAAAAAAAAATCTCAATATAGATGCAGGTTTGTTCCTCGTAATAGTAAAATATATTTTCAGCATAAAAAAGTTTCACCAAAGAACAGGGGGAAAAAACAAACAAACAACAACAACAACAACAACAAAAACAGTTTTTAAGATGTGTTGCAAGAATCGAGGACGCGCAGCGTCTGTCACCATAGAAACATCATGTTCTGACCGCGAGTTGAACAAGCTCCTCCTCCTCTGTGACCGCGCACTCTGCTCGCGCGCTCTGTTTCATTCTATCCTCTATTATAAATAGAATAGACGGTTAACGCCAATCTAGTTGCGTACACTTAACTTTATTAAACACAACAAACCCGGCCTGTACTATCAGATATAAACAACATAAGACGACTGGTGTCACACTGAATACAGTCCGTGCTGCAACAACAACCATCCCAACATCCTTTCTCTTTTTTTTTTTTTTTCTCCAAGTAACTTACAACCTGAAAGACAATTTGATCACTTAAGAGCTTCATGGAATGTAACTCAGAACAGCATGTATACATTCACATATACTTTGTATTGACTGAAAATTACACAATATAAAATTCTTAATGTATTAACATTGCAATTTCAGTAAGACTGTGTTTGTAATGTCTCCTTAATGCATTCTAATACATATTCCCTTCAATTAATAAACTCTTATAACAAAATAAAGTGTTATAAGAGTTATTTTATAACTTTCTTTTCAGTTGGCACATATGAATACAAACTGTAACTGCAGGTGAACAAATATACCAACTAAATTTCCCGGAGCACGGAGGTAAGTATTAATGGGTTACTGTACATAGTCTTTAAGGTAGTGAGGTCTAATCACTTTTCTTCCAGACTTTGTAACAGAAACAACAGGAGTGTCTGTGCTTGGTTTTGAGCCTGTCACACTGTCTCTGTTCACCTCTGCAGGCTGACAAGTCTCTGTTTTCCACTACTGTGGTTCTGTCCCTCCTGAGGTGTCGGCGGTTTCTCCTCAGAATGTTCCCTGAGTCGAGCTGGACGTCATAAGACCTGTAGTCCACAGGTTTCACAACTGTTGCTTTTCTCCATGTTTTGTTATGTTCCTTTGGCTGGACACAGACTCTTGTCTTCTTGTTTTAGTGGATCTAGATCTTTTGCATGTCTGTTATAATATGCAGCCTGACGGTTCTTGTTTTCAATCTGTCCTTGTCGAGTGTGAATTACCTTTGGTTGTAGCAGGTTGTCATGCATGGGCATCAGAGTTCTGGTTCTCCTACTGAACAACCGCTGTGCTGGGCTTGCTTTGATCCCTTGCGATGGTGTGTTTCTCTGATCAAGCATGGCGAGGTATGGATCCTTCCCATCAGCTTTTGCTTTTTTCAACAGCCGTTTTGCAGTCTTTACCGCTGATTCTGCCATCCCGTTGCTTTGTGGGTAGGCCAGTGAGGATGTCTTGTGTTTAAATTCCCACTGTCTACTGAACCTTTTGAAATCTTCTGATGCGTATTGTGGGCCGTTATCCGAGATAACAACATCTGGGATACCGTGTCTTGCGTAATGGGCTTTCAGCTTATGGATGACAGTGGTGGATCGTGTGTCAGGTAAGTAGTCCAGCTCCCAGAAATTAGAGAGGTAATCAACGGTGATCAGGTAGTTTCTGTTGTCTAAAGTGAATATATCTGTCCCCACCTCAGACCATGGGTTACTTGGTAGTTTGTGAGACCACAGAGTCTCCTTCTGCTGTTTCACATCCATAGATCTGCAGATGTCACATTTTTCTATGAATGTCTTTATCTGATCATTCATCCCCAACCAATAAACACATTCTCTTGCCCTTCTTAGGAATCCCTCTATGCCCAAATGTGAGGAGTGAATGCGCTGAACAACGTCACCTCTGAGTGCGTCGGGGATTACAACTCTCTCCGCCCTGAAGACAATTCCACTCTGCACACTCAGTTGCTCCTGAAAAGAGTGGTAATGTGCAATGTCATTTGGCAAGTCTTTTTTGTTCATTGGCCAACCTTCCTGGATGAATCTGATCAGTGTTTGCAATTTTCTGTCTTTACTTGTTTCCTTTCTGATGGCGTGGAGTCTTTCTTCTGCTATATGTACATGCTGGACTGTGTTTATGCTTTCAATCTCCATTTCTACTTGTTGATGAAAAGCAGACAATTTAAGGGGTAATTTGGACAAATCAAAGTCACATCTGATTAAAAATTCCAATCCACCTACTTTCCCAAATACTGAAGAAGAGACAGTAAACCATAAGCAGTTTGTATTACAAAGAAATGATCTTAACCATTGAGTTTTTAAAATGCTATTCATTATTTCTAAGTCAATAACATTTAATCCCCCTTCTTCGTAACTGCGAACTAAATCATTTTTGTTAATATAGTGATGCTTATTTTTCCAAATAAAGTTAAATAATGCAATATTACATTCTTTTAGTAAGTGAGGTGGGATAGCTAAGGAGGAGGCTGGATAAACAAACCTAGAGAGTAATTCCATTTTAGTCAATAAAACTCTTCCAAAAATTGAAATATCTCTTTGTATCCAGTTATTGAGAATAGTTTTTACTTTTGAGAGATTTTTAACAAAATTTTCTTAGACATTTTTATTACTATCTCTAGTAATAGTTATCCCCAAGTATTTTACAGATTTTTTTATTGGTATGTTACATAAAGTGTCTAGTTCGCTGCCATGAATTGCAAGTAACTCACACTTGTTCAAGTTTAAGTGTAGGCCTGATGCTTTGGAAAAGAGATTAACTAGTTGAATGGCTTTATCAATTTGAAATTGGTCCTTTAAAAAGATCACTGTATCATCAGCTAATTGACTAATACCAATTTGTCTTCCAAATACATTGAGTCTATCAAAATTGCTGTTTTTATCTATCAGGATAGCGAGCATTTCTACTGTTAAGATAAATAGAAAAGGGGAAATGGGACATCCTTGTCTTATTCCTCGTGAAATGTTGAATCTCTGGGATGTTCCAAATGAAAGGGATATAGAACTATTGATGTCTTTATATAACGTTTTTACTGCCAAAACCAAATTTTTCGAGGGAGCTAAATATGAAATTATGTTCGATCGTGTCGAATGCCTTTCTAAAATCTAAAAAGAGAATATAGCCATCATCCTCAATACATTCACGATAATCTAAAATATCTAAGATCAATCTGATGTTATTATGTATTGATCTGCCTTTTATAAACCCAGACTGTGATTCACTAATTATTTGATTTATGTTTTTCTTGAGTCTATTGGAAAATATATGAGCTAGAATTTTATAATCACAGTTGAGTAAAGTGATGGGGCGAAGGTTATCTATATGTCGTGCATCTTTACCTGGTTTGGGGATAAGAATAATTAGACCTTGTTTCATAGTCGAAGATAGTGAATTATTTTGGATACATTCAAGAAAGGCTCGAAACAATAGTTCTCTCAAATCTTCTCTAAAGAATTTATAAAATTCGGAGGTAAGGCCATCAGGGCCTGGAGATTTCCCTGAAGATAATTTATCTATTGCTTTATCCAATTCCTCTATTTTGATGTCAGCCTCGCATAATTCTTTAAATTCCTGGTCTAACTGCGGTATGCTTGTGTGTATATTATCAAAAAGAATATTACAATCTGATACAGAGAAGGATGAGCTATATAAAGAACTATAGAATTGAAAAATCTCTGAGGAAATCATTTTAGGGCAAGTACTTATAACTCCGTTCACATAAAGAGAATTTATGGCATTTTTCTCCTGTCGCCTTTTTTCAAGTCTGCAAAAATAATTATTACTTTTTTCCCCTTTCTCTATCCATCTTGCTCTAGATCTCACATATGCTCCTTTAGCTTTTTGAGTATATAAATCATCAATTTTAGATTGCAAGGATAAAATTTGTAAATTGGTTTCATTGTCCATTTCACTTTTATTACATAAATAGTTTAATTCTCTTGTTATTTCTAACTCCAATTGAGTTCTGGCCTTACTTAAATTTTTACTGAATTGTATAGAAAATTCCCGAATCTTGTGTTTTAAATATTCCCATTTACTTATGAATGAGATTAGGTCTTTACGCAATGCTACCTCATTAATTATGGATTTAATTTGGGAGCAAAAGTTTTTGTGTTTTAATAAATCAGCATTGAATTTCCAATAACCCTCGTTATGTGTTTCTCTTTTGCCCGAGCAGAATGATATAGAGATGCAACAGTGATCAGTCAAAGGTGCTGCGGATATTGAAATGTCCTTGATAGAGTCGGTTAGGTTAGATGAGGTCAACCAATAATCAATTCTTTGATTTCAAAGATTCTTTGCGTTTCTCTTTATGATCGACGTGGTCGACTTCCGTGACGTATTCATGTTCAGCAAGAGCACCCGACGTTTTTACAGTCATCCCTTTTTGTCCTGGAATGACTATTTTCGGGTGATTAGAAGCTTTTTTTGTTGACATGGTCCAATACTAGGTGACACTCAACAATTAGGATGATTAAAAGTTAAATGCTGACATAAAAATCAAGATTTGCTGGAGAGCTGAGAAATCTACATGTGCTTAGCCCACCATCTTGTTCCCTCCTCCAACCTTAGTTCATCCTGTTCCCTCTTGACATTGTGCTGGTGTGACATCATCAAAGTGACAGGTCTGCTTACTGATGACGTCAGCAGTGATGATAAGATGTGAATGATGTGTATTGACAACTTTTAATCACTTTTATGATCTAACTAAACTCTATTAATGTGAACTTAAATAAGATTAATTTAAATTATGTAAGAGTTTTTCTTGTCACAATCTTTCCTTACTTTCTCATATTGTAGGCTATTCTTTTTTATTTATAGTTCGTTACTTTAATCAATTTCCACTCACATTCTGTGAAACAGGCCTATAGTGGGTGACGAGAATTCAATCAGTTTTAGACAGACATAAAGTTAAACTATTTAAGAGTTCAGTTAAATGTTCAGTTTTTACAGTTCTTCCCCATGGTGTCGAAAATGGTATTGAATATCGATACTTTACAAGGTAGAAACTCCAGTATCGTGACAACACTAGTGTAGGGCGCCACAAATTATTGAACATTTTCAAGGGGTGTCGTGACTGAAAAAAGGTCGGGAAACACTGCTGTATGAAACATGAAAAGAGAATGAATTTATAGAGCAGTGCCATCTAAAGTCGCCGATGTTTAAGAGGAAATAATCTGCTTTGTTTTCTTAATTTCCCATATGTTACTTGTGAAAAATCCCTGTTTAGAGACGTAATGTAATTCTCTAATGCTGTTTTATCCATGTCCAGTGAAGCTTATAGTGAACTAAGGAAAAGAAAATGACAACATCAGCTGTTGAAGAGAAAAACCAAGAAGGGTCAAACAAACCTCAACCTGCAGATGGAGCTATTGCTGCAGAAGATTCAAGATCAGAGCAAATAATTCAGACTTAAAAACTGTTTAAAGTTGTTTAAAGCATTTTAAAGTAAAATGAACATCACACAATAAACTGTGCAGTTTGGGTAAATGTTTTTTTTCCCTCATAGATGTCTACACCTTTGCATACCTTTGTCTCTCCCAGAAACATTATATTCTTGTAAATAAAATATTGAATTGTGCTCTATTTAAGTTAATTCAAGCTGACATACACAAGAACTAATGCTGGTAGTAAGTTTATGGGAAAACACAATAACTTATCTATTAAATGGTAAATCTATTTTTATCATTTAACATTTATAGTATTTTGCATAATTTTCTCCTTTCCTCTAACCGCTCTTCTAAAAAATATTTTTGTGACATGATGAATGAATGTTATTTTTTTATTAGGTGAAAAGCATTATCAAAATAAAAAATAGCCCAAATACTAAAATACAAATACTAACATTTGTTACTGAATTTTGCACAGCATGTAACCTTTCATTTAAAAATATTTAAAATAACATAAAAACATAAGGCACTGAATCTTTAGTAGCAACATAAAAAAAAACAGTATCTCCAGTAACTGTAATATGATTTGATGATCAGAGGCAGTGGGTGTGGTCAGTGAGTCATATGGCCCCTCCCTCTTTATTTGACTCCTCCCCCACATCATCATAGTCTGTTTTTAAAAACAAAAGTAAATTCATATTTTCATTCATTGTTATAAATGCATCAAGATTTGGTTTAAATGAGCAACATAATGAATAAAGTAGATAGTTATGTAAAAAAATGTCACCATAACCGACCCAACAGGTTTCTCTCATCTTCATTGCTGTTCTTCACATCATCATACTCCTCCTGATCTCCCTCTGATACACATGTGAAATAAAACCTCACATTGTGATTTTAATACAGCTTGTCATTGATGATGTCATTGATCTCTTTCCTACACATACCCTAATTTTATTTATATATATATAAAAAATATATATATATATATATATGTAAAATAATTTAAAGTAATTAAGGCTATCCCCAAAGGCGTAATAACTTTAACCAAATTCTCAGATGTAGATATTAATAATACAACCTTACAAAATCCTCAACTTTGTAAATTATCTTTTTTGATAAATGTTTTAATAACAGTTTTATAAGAAATTCCTTTAATCCAATCGTCCGTGTGAATCAAAACGTCTTAAACCTCATTGTATATCTTGGCACAGCATTTGGACATTAACATATAAATATGTTATTTCTAATAAAGAAAAAAATTATTCATACATGTTATCCTGTAAATGCTTCCATTAGTAGATATATTCATACTGTTTGTGATAAATGTACTTGTACATCATTTGAAGATTTTGATCATTTGTTTTTTTATTGCCCCTTTTTTGGATTAACTTTAAAATAGATATGACAAAAAAATTGAACAAAACTCTTAATTTAAAACCTTATTACATTTTACTTTGTTTTCAAACCTCATATTTTTCTGAAAAACAAAATTACACAATTAACCTTTTAATTATTTTGGCAAAGTTTTGCATTCATAAGACAAAAATAACTCAAAAGAAACCCTCATATATTACCTTTTGTAATACTGATCTCACAATATACTTTGAAACCCTTTCAAACATGAGATCACGTTTTGCATTGTACTTGTCTGTGATTGAAATAAGTAAAAAATAAAAAAGAAGAAGAAGAAAAAAGCTTGATCTCTTTCCCCTCATGACTGTTAGTGTTGTAAAGGCTCCTTTACGAGAGGGCTTTTATTTTGACATTGCACGTCATCTTCCAGCTGAGCAGTCACGTGAGTTAAGCTGCTGTTGCCTGCTGAACTGTTATGCTCAGTAGAGCTGATCGCTGAAAGGACATTTATTGCTGTTTATTTGTGATATTTGCTGCAGAATTACCTCAAGGTGTTAGCCACTGATCTGCAAGTAAGCCTGTTTGCCTTATTTTTGTGTTTATTGAGATCGGTATTGAGTTATTTATGTTTAATCACGCCCGCAGCTGTTGTTTCTGTTAGTCTAGCTGAATGACGCTGTTCCATATGTGATTATTTCTTCTGTTTGTGTTTGTATATCACTGTTCTGGTTTACAATGATAAGTTTGCGACGTGATTTGATATTGTAAGCTGTTTATATCAGACGAGCGATTGCACTCTAATTATATCCATATCCATAATTATATCCATATATGGAGTTATGTTTATCATGTTAGATGATCGCTTATGGCTTATAATGTACAACGTGATACCGTATTTTCCTCCCTTGGATTGTATATTTCATGGAGAAATGTTATTGATGAGGATTTAATATACTTTGACTGCCTTTATGTACCAATGGACGTTTATTATTGTATATATGCCGAACTATTTTTAGTTATTCATTATCCTTTATTGTATTTCTTGTGTTCCTGACTAATGCCTCTACTGCCTGTAACTGATATCTACCTGTGAAATACCTGTACCTCTGCGGCTTATTTTTTATCAATACATCATCTAAACCTGATGACCTGTCTCCTCTTCCTTATATAAAGTTGTGCTCTGACCGGCACCCAGAGGGGTTCACTCATATAATTATAATTAAATCAGATCCTGGCAGTCAAAAGTCTCTCCAACAGTTAGATTTACTCCTGATGAAGTCATGATGATTCATTAATGGTAGAAACACATGTTCAATATTAGTGGGTGATAATAAAATACAGTTCTGTGTGACTCACCTGTTACACCTTGAATGTTCTGTCCATTAATGATGACATCATCATAATGCTCCGGTGTGTCCACTACATAAACATGAAGATATAAACAGAACAAATGATACATCATCATATCAGTACTGTGCATCACTTCAGAGGTATTATGTTAAACATACACAAACAAAAAATGAATAAAAAGTAAAAACACCTTTTTTAATATTAAAGTTCTGTCCACTCGTCATGACATCATCATAGCTCTCAGGTGTGTCTTCTACAAATTGAACATGAGACACCCATACAAAATATAATGTATATACATTTTATATATATTTTTTAATATATTTTAATTATTTCATATCCTATTATTTAATAACAGAGCGACACCTGTCTCACGATCTGGTTTCAGTCCATCAGTGATGACATCATCATAGTATCCTGGTGTAATTTCCTTCATCATCTCTTCTGCATCAAAACATGTTATATATTTTGAGTGTTTTTAATATTTTGGGAAAAAACATAAATGCAAAATATACTGTTGCATTTCTGATTGCATTTCCATTCAGCTTTTTAATCATTTGGTAATGAATGAATCATGTGATCAGTTACTGACCTTTCAGGCCACTGCCATTGGTGACATCATCATAATATGCAGTCTTGAACTCTTTTTCTAATAAGATAAAAGTTTTAGTATTGTGAACAATTGAATTATTGGTCACGTATTTAATTTAGTTTGTAAATCAAATAATTTATTTTAGGTGTTATTTTGAATATACTTCAGCTCTCTAACCTGAGAGAAGCTCATCAGCATCTTCATACCCAGAATGCAGTTCTTCAGAGATGAGACTCCCTGTTAAAGGAGCAGAACAGTCAGAAACATGTTCATCATTACAAACAGACTGAATCCTCATTTCCTTTGATCACAAAGCATTTTGTTACAGACAACACAACACAAATATTAATTACTTACATTTTAAAAGCATTAGAGGCAGAAATCTCATGTTTTAGAGGCCTATTAGTAAACACACATGTATCCTCACATGAACCCATTCCTCACTGCCTTCCAGAAATACACACAGGAAGAGACAAACACACACACACACACACACACACACGCACCTGCAGCTCTGTGGTTTTCTGCAGGAGGTTTAACAGGACTAATAATAGATGAACATAAAGTGTCTGACAGACTCTCTTATTAATTAATCATATTAAATAAGATTCACGGCTCATGTCTCACCCCTCTGAGTGAAGTGATTGTGTCTGTGATGAATCTCCTCATAAACGGCCTCAGTCGTGCTCCTGTGTCTCCTCTTAGAGAGAGCTGTGAGTGTAGACAGACAAACCTGCTGTCAGTTCACAACACATGACTGATCACACACTGAATAAGACACAATATGACAGTCTCTGGATCTCTCCTACCTCTCCTCATCACTCTGTTCTGCTGAATCAGTATAAGCAGTGGCACTAAGAGCAGTAAGAGCACAACTCCCAGTACAATCACAAGCACAGAGAGAGACGCTGCTGGAGGAGTTTGTGGACGAGTGACTGATGTTGAGCTCACTGTCTGAGAAACTGGAGGAGAAGATGATGTTGTTGTGGCAGGAGTAGTGGACACTGACAAATCTGGCAAAACAGACACAAACATGGTCAAAACTCTTATAATTACTGATTTAAAATAAATACACAAATATTATTAGCACTGAAATGATGTAAAAATGAATAATTTTCATTAGTGTTTCATTAGTGCTGTGACCTGCACAGGTGAGTCCAGCGTGATCTTTTTTGGAGCAGTCAGTGTGGTTCTTCAGGGAGAGAGGACAGTCCCACAGGTGAATCTCATTCCCTCTGCACTCGACTCTGTTCAGCCACACAACACCTTCACCAGCACCAAAGGCTGAATTCCCATCAGCCCTCAGTGCTGCTCCACAACCCAGCTGCCTGCAGACCACCTGAGCATCGCTGATGTCCCACAGATCATCACAGACTGAGCCCCACACAGCGTTATGATACACCTCCAGCCTCCCAGAGCACCGGCCCTTCCCTCCACCCTCCAGTCTGAGAGGAAGATGCTCTAAATCACACACATCAACATCACTGACCAGCTTTAGCTCACCATTTACAACAAAACACACACTGAAACTTGAGGCTTTTAAAGCTGTGATTAATTTTGAATGTGGAATAAAAAAATAATTTAGTGCACAAACATAAATAATTTAATATAGAAATTTAATTAAAGATGAATGAAGAAAATATAAGCATACAATAAACTTAGGCCTACTTGAACACTGTCTCTGGTGAGGAGATGATGAGGTTGAACATGTCAGACGACTCTGAGGAGATTCAGGATTTTCCTCCACTGAGATTAAAACATTTTAAAAACATTAAGTTTCAAAACATCACTGAACAGAATATTAGACATCATAAATTATATTTAAACAAACATGACCACTTCACATGACACAAATCATCTTAAATAATTTAAATATCTTCTCACTTGAGCAGGTAATTTTGGCCACTTCATCTTCATTACAGTCGTTCTGACCCCAGGGTGAAGATGGACACTGCCACAGATTTGAATCATGTGGTCGACATTTCACTTTATCCAACCAGTTAGGAGCTGATTTCACTCTTGGTGTAGATTCAGACAAAACACCAGACCTTCCACAGTTCAGCTCTTGACAGATCAGACTCACTGTGTCTGTTTCCATCTGGTTCCAACACACATTTCCCCAGGATCCATTGTAGAAAACCTCCACATTCCCTTTACAGTCCTCGGTTAACCTGATCTCTTTAAACTCTAGATAGGGTTTAGGGTTGGGGAATGAGAACCAACGAATTTAAAGAATTTAACAGTTTCGATTCCAGTTCTTTAACAGTTCCATTAACAATTTTTTAGTGCTTTAAGGAATAGATATTTGAAAGGAACAAAAAAAAGAGAAAGAAATTAAAATCCACTGTCAATGATGAGACAATTTCAATATTATATACATATAAACTAGTTGTCAGATGCATATCTTTGATTCACTAAAAAGAAGTGGAATCAGACCACAATAGTCACGCTGTGTGTATCAGTAGAGGTGTTGCAGAGCACAGGAAACTGCCAGACTGTTTCAATATTGTATTTGTCAGCATTAAAAAAATTTGTTAAATTGTTATTGAAATTGTTTACCATTTACCTGAGCACACGACTCCTACATCCTCCTTGTGTTGACAGTCATGTTTTCCCCAGCCTGGAGAAGAGCAGCTCCACAGGGACGTCTCATTCCCCTCACACTCCACCTCATCCAGCCATATGGGTCCAGAACCAGGACCAAACCAGGCTGGTACCTGCTGGTTACTGAGGGCCACTCCACACTGCAGCTGTCTGCACACCACATGGGCATCTTTAATATCCCAGGAGTCATCACACACTGTCCCCCATGAGCCGCTGTGAAAAACCTCCAGCCTCCCTGCACAGTCTCCCCCAGAACCCACCAGCCTGATGGACCCGCGACCTGATATTCAGAGAAAGAAAAACACATTAGTGATCACTAACAACTGAAGAATCTGCCCAGATGTTGTTCTTCTCACCAAGGCAGGTGATTGACAGCTGTTGTGTGGAGCTGCAGTTGAGAGTTTGTGGAGAGCTGCAGTTCCCCAGATGAGCTTCACTCCCAGAGCACTGGAAGCCCGTCACACACTCATGACTGTGTTCAGGACTGGATGAAGAGGAGCCGGAGAAGTTCAGCACAGAGCCACAGCCCAGCTGTCTGCAGACCACAGAGGATTCAGTGAGACTCCAGGAGTCCAGCAGAACTCTCCTCCAGACCTGATGGATGGAAACTTCCACCTCCCCCTCACACTGTCTCTCTCCAGACAACCGCACCAGACCATCATGAACAGCCAGAGAGGAATCTGAGTGAAAGATGTGACACTTTATTAAGATATTGCAACGTCATTTATATAGGTAATTTAAAAACTTTTTTTTTTTTAATAAAATCCCCTCACTGGAGCAGATGACTCCAACATCTCGTCTATGAGAACATTCAGCTCGACTCCATGAAGAGATGGAACATTCTGAGAGTTTTGTTTCATTCCCGTCACAATCAAACACATCAGCCCAGATTTCACCACTTCCCTCTCCAAACCAGTCTGATCCCACAACAGACACAGCAATCCCACAATTCAGCTGTCTACAGAGGACACTGGCAGCTCTCATATCCCAGCATGCATCACACACTGTGCCCCATTTACTAAAGTACTGACGTTCAACTCGACCAGAACAGATGTCAGGACCATTGACCAGTCTGAGGTCAGTGTAACCTGGACAAAGAAAAAGTGAAACTTAGTGAATGCTTAATGAAACGGATCCAAAAATGACATTTTAGTATTTAACAACAGGGTTCAGATTTCTCCACCGACAGGATAAATATTGACGTTTTACCAGAGCATATCAGTCCCACGTTGTTTTCTTGAGAGCACTGTATGTCATGTGAAGTTGGACACAATCGAACAAGTGATTCACTTCCTCTGCACTGAATCTCTTGTGTCCACATCTGAGCGTCTCCTTTTCCAAAAGCATCTTCTCCCAGCACCTGTACAGGAGCCCCACAGTCCAGCTCTCTACACACAACCTCTGCATCCTGCTGGTCAAAGGCAGCAGCACACATTGTGTACCATGTGTTCCCCTGAAGAACCTCTAATCTCCCAGAGCACAGGTGAGGTCCATCAGCAAGTCTTGTAAATCGTCCATAGTTTATGGTTTCTGATTATTTGCATAACACATAAAAAAAACACTATAATTATAATAGAAGTGAGTGAACCTGTCTTACTGTGACTGTTACGAACAAACAATAACTGTGAGTGATTAAACCTATACTTCAATTTAATTAATAATGAAAATAATAAACTGGGTAGTTTCAAATTACAATTTAACAATTAGTCATGAGTTCATTGTTTATACATAGCTTTGAAAACAAAATGTATCAAATTATTGTATATTTTATTTTTTTTATTTTGTTTATTATTTTGCATATTGTGTTAATAGAAGAAATGGTGAGAGATGATGCAACAATGAGGTGTATGAAACTGCTTACGTGAGCATCTGACTCCAGCATCATATTCATGATCGCCACAAAAGCTGTTATGTTTACCCCATCCTTTTGATCCACAGTCCTTCAGTGTTGACTCTGATCCTTCACACAGCACTCCATTCATCCAGATTTTTCCTGATCCTGGTCTAAAGTAAGAATATCCTGGTGCTTCTAAAGCCTCCCCACAGTTCAGCTCTCTACACACCACTGCAGCATCAGTCATATCCCAGTCAGCACCACACACTGTTCCCCACTGACCATCATGAAGAACCTCCACTCTACCAGCACTGTGACTGTCACCTTTCACAAGCCTCACATTCACACGATCTGTCCATGAGAGAAACATCATTAAATGAGCATACATCAGTACAATAATAACCATACAGAAGTTATGAAAGTGACATATAACTGCATAATAATCACATGTAAATCAATTTAAAATAAATTTCAATTCATTTATCCAATAGTTATAGCATGCTTTATCAATTAAAAAAAGGATCTGACCCTGAGTGTACTTACTATCTGTAATAAGTGTAACCACTGAAGACAATAAAATAAGTGTCAGACAGCTCTCCATCCCCCTTTGTTCTCCTAAAAGACTAATAAATTCACTACCAAAGTTTCTCCTCTGCTCCCTCAAACACACTGAAGAAACTGGCTCCTGTCAGTCCCCTAAAGAGAGAGAGACTCTCACAGCTGCCAATGACACTCACTGTTACCTTATTAGACACAACAGAGGAAATCATCAAACACAATCACTGACAAATCAGAAAGCAGCATTTTTATTTTCTCCATATATATCAATAAAGTGTGAGCGCTGATGAGCGGGACTCCTCCTCCAGCGTGAAGAGACACTTCACTGAGGACAGACTCGTGTCAGTCATATGTCAGCGTGGAGATAAAGTCACACTAAACTTAAAGAGATTGATAGAGAAACACTGCAGGTTATATTCAGCATCAAAGCCTGTATCTGCACACACAACATACAACACTGATGACTGATTTTTGTAAGTCTGATCACTTCAAACACTTGTAACTTAGTAGAAAACTTAGTAGAAGTAGAACTTTTTTTATTAATTATTTGGAAAAAAAAAAAAAGTAAAAGTTTAATCTTACTGTTTCTGGGCAAATTATGCATAATATTAGGCTACATAGATTTTACTGCTTTTCTCTTTTATTCTAAAAACAAAATTTGATTACACCATAGTATAAACTATATTTTTCTAAGCAATTCAGATGTTTTTTAAATAAATTAAATATCATGTACATAAATAAGCAAACCTTAGAGAATAATAAACAACAGCAATAAACATGTTTAATGCTGCAATGCTGTATTTGTCCAGCAGATGGCAGCAAAACACCTCTTATTGAAGACTACAAGGGTCTTGTCCCTGTGTTGAGCATGAAGGAGCTGTGAACATGTTTCAGGACAGAAATCAATGGTTTTTCTTCTCTTATAGCAACATTTATAAGTAACTTGTTTCATGTAGAGCTCATTTTCACTGCACATTAATTTTACACTTTATCTGCTGTTGTAACAGCCTATAGTCTATGCACAGAGAGACAGAATGTAATCTTTAGCAAGAGTGATTTTAATATCAGGTTTTTCACTGACAAACTTTAAATATGCCCTGTAATCTTGAATAGTTGGCCTTTTCATGTGAGTTTGATGCTTCATTCTATTAAGAAGAAAAATGGAAACATTTAGTATTTCATAAAAAAAAAATTAAAAAAAACTCAATATAGATGCAGGTTTGTTCCTCGTAGTAGTAAAATATATTTTCAGCATAAAAAAGTTTAATCAATGAACAGAAAAAAAAAATGTTGCAAGAATCGAGGATGCGCAGCGTCTGTCACCATAGAAACGTGTTCTTCTGACTGCGAGCTGAACAAGCTCCTCCTCCTCTGTGACCGCGCACTCTGCTCGCGCGCTCTCTCAGCAGAGCATTTAAACCAGAGTAACGGTCGCTCTCCACAAACTCACTCATTTACTGGATTTAATTAAACACGTTTATACCAACTTTTTTTTGTAGGAATAGACCTGGAAGAGTAAAATGTTTTATTGTTGTATCTTAATTATAACAATTTCTCTCTAGGCTGTGAGAATTTAGTTTGCATGTAAGTTTAGTTTGAGACTTCAGTATTTCATCATGTATTCAGTTTAATGTCACAAATTACACAGAGCTCTGGCATTCAACTCTTATTTATTGTTAAACATTGAGGAGGTAAATAATAGCAGGATGTGTCAACCTTTATCTGTCTGTCAATCATGTAAAAGTTAATTTTAAATAAAAATATTAAATACTTGATTCCCCCTCATCCAAACCTTAGTTCATCCTGTGATCAAACAGGAAATTTCAGCACAGAAACCTCTTCCTGTTCCCTCTTGACATTGTGCTGGTGTGACATCATCAAAGTGACAGGTCTGCTTACTGATGACGTCAGCAGTGATGATAAGATGTGAATGATGTGTATTGACAACTTTTAATCACTTTTATGATCTAAACTCTATTAATTTGAACAACGAAATAAGATGAATTTAAATTTTTTTGTCACGGGGGTATTAACATCAAGAGACATGGCATCTGACGCAATGGCACATCCAGTGGCACTTCCGGTCTTCATTGTTTTGTTTTTTTTTTGTTTTGTTTTTTATTAGCACATAAACAAATGTACATACAAAATAGGTATTGAACAAACAATATTACCAATTAACAATTCTCAAAGGCAGACATAGTTGCAATTACAATATGTAACTGTAAAGTTTTACATAGAATGTACAATCATAAAGGGCAATTAAGAAAGAGAAAAATAAATAAATAAATAGAGAAAAAAAAAATCTTACAAGGGGTAGCAAGGAGTTATAGGGCACTTAGTTCACTGAAGAAATTGGCAACTGTAATAGCTTTTTCATTTGAAAGGGCATCAAGAGAAGCAGCAAAAATTTTAAGTTCGTTAGAAAAGTGAGGAAAGGATGGGGGGGTTTTCAGAAATCTACACTTATGAATGAAGTATTTAGCAACTTCGAAAAGGTTGTTAATTAAGTAATGTTGTGAACAATCTTTCTTCAGTACACCAAACTTAATTTGTTTGTATTCAAGGGGTTTTACACCTGTGATTATACATGACATTTTACTGTACAATTGGGTCCAAAACAACTTTGAATAATTACAATAAAAAAAAATATGTTCAGTGGTTTCAATATCAATTTCACAGAATTGACAAGAGTTTTCTCCAATATCAAATTTTGATTTGAGGAATTCTTTAGATGGATATATGTCATTTATTATTTTAAAATGAAGTTCTTTCATTTTAGGGAGACTTGGAAAAGTAAGATAATTCATTCTCATTTCCTTCACCTCTTTAGGGTTAAAATCTTTGAAAACATAATATCGTTTAACTCTATTTGGATGAAGTTTATCAATGAAAACACTTCTTATATGTTTGTTGTTACATTTATGATCCCTAATAAACAATTCACCCAGACAAGGAGATGGGAGAGAGAATGTCACAGAGTAATGTGAAAGAATCCCTTTTACTAATAATACCATGTTTTTTGGTATGGCATTTACAACATTGTAAAACTCTTTAGGATGACATACAAACCCATGTTTTAAACAAAAATCATTGTAATTGAGAACATTACCATAGTCGTCCATCATGTCCAATATGGAAAGAATGTTATATTGAAACCAGTTTTCATAAAATAAAGATTTGTTATGGTGCAAAATAAAACGATTGTTCCAAATACAAGTTTTATGTGGACTAAAGTTGTGAGAAAATGCTAATTTCCAACACAGGAGAACTTGTTGATGAAAAGCAGACAATTTAAGGGGTAATTTGGACAAATCAAAGTCACATCTGATTAAAAATTCCAATCCACCTACTTTCCCAAATACTGAAGAAGAGACAGTAAACCATAAGCAGTTTGTATTACAAAGAAATGATCTTAACCATTGAGTTTTTAAAATGCTATTCATTATTTCTAAGTCAATAACATTTAATCCCCCTTCTTCGTAACTGCGAACTAAATCATTTTTGTTAATATAGTGATGCTTATTTTTCCAAATAAAGTTAAATAATGCAATATTACATTCTTTTAGTAAGTGAGGTGGGATAGCTAAGGAGGAGGCTGGATAAACAAACCTAGAGAGTAATTCCATTTTAGTCAATAAAACTCTTCCAAAAATTGAAATATCTCTTTGTATCCAGTTATTGAGAATAGTTTTTGCTTTTGAGAGATTTTTAACAAAATTTTCTTGGACATTTTGATTACTATCTCTAGTAATAGTTATCCCCAAATATTTTACAGATTTTTTTATTGGTATGTTACATAAAGTGTCTAGTTCGCTGCCATGAATTGCAAGTAACTCACACTTGTTCAAGTTTAAGTGTAGGCCTGATGCTTTGGAAAAGAGATTAACTAGTTGAATGGCTTTATCAATTTGGAATTGGTCCTTTAAAAAGATCACTGTATCATCAGCTAATTGACTAATACCAATTTGTCGTCCAAATACATTGAGTCTATCAAAGTTGCTGTTTTTATCTATCAGGATAGCGAGCATTTCTACTGTTAAGATGAATAGAAAAGGGGAAATGGGACATCCTTGTCTTATTCCTCGTGAAATGTTGAATCTCTGGGATGTTCTGAATGAAAGGGATATAGAACTATTGATGTCTTTATATAACGTTTTTATAAAAGAAATGAATTTACTGCCAAAACCAAATTTTTTGAGGGAGCTAAATATGAAATTATGTTCGATCGTGTTGAATGCCTTTCTAAAATCTAAGAAGAGAATATAGCCATCATCCTCAATACATTCACGATAATCTAAAATATCTAAGATCAATCTGATGTTATTATGTATTGATCTACCTTTTATAAAACCAGACTGTGATTCACTAATTATTTGATTTATGTTTTTCTTGAGCCTATTGGAAAATATATGAGCTAAAATTTTATAATCACAGTTGAGTAAAGTAAAGTAATGGGGCGAAGGTTATCTATATGTCGTGCATCTTTACCTGGTTTGGGGATAAGAATAATTAAACCTTGTTTCATAGTCGAAGATAGTGAATTATTTTGGATACATTCAAGAAAGGTTTGAAATAATAGTTCTCTCAAATCTTCCTTAAAGAATTTATAAAATTCGGAGGTAAGGCCATCAGGGCCTGGAGATTTCCCTGAAGATAATTTATCTATTGCTTTATCCAATTCCTCTATTTTGATGTCAGCCTCACATAATTCTTTAAATTCCTGGTCTAACTGCGGTATGCTAGTGTGTATATTATCAAAAAGAATATTACAGTCTGATACAGAGAAGGATGAGCTATATAAAGAACTATAGAATTGAAAAATCTCTGAGGAAATCATTTTAGGGCAAGTACTTATAACTCCGTTCACATAAAGAGAATTTATGGCATTTTTCTCCTGTCGCCTTTTTTCAAGTCTGCAAAAATAATTATTACTTTTTTCCCCTTTCTCTATCCATCTTGCTCTAGATCTCACATATGCCCCTTTAGCTTTTTGAGTATATAAATCATCAATTTTGGATTGCAAGGATAGAATTTGTAATTTAGTTTCATTGTCCATTTCACTTTTATTACATAAATAGTTTAATTCTCTTGTTATTTCTAACTCCAATTGAGTTCTGGCCTTACTTAAATTTTTACTGAATTGTATAGAAAATTCCCGAATCTTGTGTTTTAAATATTCCCATTTACTTATGAATGAGATTAGGTCTTTACGCAATGCTACCTCATTAATTATGGATTTAATTTGGGAGCAAAAGTTTTTGTGTTTTAATAAATCAGCATTGAATTTCCAATAACCCTTGTTATGCGTTTCTCTTTTGCCCGAGCAGAATGATATAGAGATGCAACAGTGATCAGTCAAAGGTGCTGCGGATATTGAAATGTCCTTGATAGAGTCGGTTAGGTTAGATGAGGTCAACCAATAATCAATTCTCGATTTGGAAGTCCCATTAGCTTTGAACCAAGAAAATTGTTTAAAATTTGGATTCGCAGCTCTCCAAGCATCCACTACATTATTATTCAAGCAAAAATTAAGAAAATTAAGATTAGGGTGAGAGGTATTAAATTTGGGTGGAAAACGGTCTAACGCTTCATCCATAACCATATTGAAATCTCCTCCTATAATAATATTATCAGTTGGATAAACAAGTTTCAATTCAAATAGAGAATCAGAAATTTCAGTGAATAATTTGTTGTTTAGGGGAACACTGTTGTAACCATACACATTGAATAAAATAAACAAAACGTCATTAATGTTGATAACAACTGAAGCCCAATGGCCATTTGAATCTGTCTCTACCTTTATAATTTTGCCTAGTAGGTTGTTGAACAGTATTGCCACTCCTGCAGAATGGCTGAAGATGATTTTGTCCCCCCATTGACTCGTCCAGAACTTCACGTTATCAAGGTTGGAATGCGTTTCTTGCAAAAATATACAGTGTGAGTTTTTGTTTTTGCAAAAAAGAAAGAAAGCTTTTCTTTTGATTGAGTTACGGAGACCCCTTGCGTTTAAAGAAATACAGGAAAAAGACGATCTCACTGAGAACATTGAACTGATAGAAACAAACAATAAATAAAATAAATGTGAAAAAAGATAAGCAGTCAAATGGAAAATATGTAACCGTGCTCTAAAGAACACAAACAATGTCTCTCTCAAACAGAGCACTGTAACGATAACTCGCTCAACAGCAAAAACATAAAACATCCCACCTACACCTCTTGCCAATACGAAAGGAAGATGAGTGCGTTCGAGGTTGTTGAGATCAACCGTCCTTGACAATCCGGGTGCCCTCTATGTAGCCATAGGGACCACGATAGTAGGCCTTCTTCCCTGCGGCTCTAGCCTCACTGATCCTCGGCCATAGTGCAGCGCGGGCTTCGCGATCTTCCTTAGATAAATCTTCGGTAAACTTTATTCCCCTGAGTTTACAGATATCCGAGACTTTGGTGGAGCGCCAGAACTCGTCTCTGTGTTTCCGCATGCAGAACTGAATGATCACCTGTCTGGATTTATCCTTCGTTTTGAGGCCAACGCGGTGGACTGTATCCACGATGTCTTCAAGTTTGTGCTGCAGGTGGGGGGCAATTTCGGCTAACAAGGAGACGACTTCTCTTCGGATATCTTCACCTGCGGTTTCTTTCATTCCGATTACTCTGAGGTGCCATCGTCTTTTGTAGCGTTCGAGCTCCGACGTGCGGCTTATCAAGTCTGCGTGCGATGTGACAACAGAGGTGAGTTGTTTCTCTAACAAGTTTATTTTAGTTTTACAGTCCTTTATTTCCGCCGCGTTGAATTCCACAGCTTTTGTCAGGTTGACGATCATTAGACTGTTCTCAGTGATCTTATGCTCAATGCTGCTCAACTTCCCGTCTTGTAGATCGAATCTGGCAACTATGGTTTCCAGAAGAGCGGCGTTGGAAATCTCCGGGTTTTCGTCACCCTTCTGTTTCTTAGCCTGGACTTTAGTTGGAGTGTTTTGCAAGGAGGAAGATTCTTTGCGTTTCTCTTTATGATCGACGTGGTCGACTTCCATGACGTATTCATGTTCAGCAAGAGCACCCGACGTTTTTACAGTCATCCCTTTTTGTCCTGGAATGACTATTTTCGGGTGATTAGAAGCTTTTTTTGTTGACATGGTCCAATACTAGCTGACACACAACAATTAGGATGATTAAAAGTTGAATGCTGACATAAAAATCAAGATTTGCTGGAGAGCTGAGAAATCTACATGTGCTTAGCCCACCATCTTGCTCCCTCCCCTGCCTTATACCCACTAGGAAAGGTCAAAGATTTCCGTATATCCACTTAAAAAAGCGCGAGGATACGGATTTGGCGCTCTTTGATGTGTCGTGACCACGTCAACTGATCCTCTCCTCCGCTTTAATACCAGTTACAATGCGAAATAAACATGAATGAACACCTAAAGGTATGTTAAAAGATACAGAACAACTTACCGAAATCCATATCATGTCTTGTGTAATCCTTACTCAGTGTTCAACCGCGGAAAGACGGTAATAAAAAAGCAAGTAAACAAACAAACGTAACGTCACATTTACCTCAGAACAAACTTATTCAGTGACCATAAACTCATTAGTCAAGTCAGCTAGAACAATTGAGAGGAGCATTTAGCTAAATATATGCACCATATTACATATTAATTATAATTTTTAATGTTCTTCAATAGCCTATGCATGTTTGAATAAATCCATAAAGTTGACAGCCACCATTTAAATGTTTATATTTTAAAAAACGAATTGGAGTAGAAATAATTTTAAAGTTAGTATAGCCTATTATAACTTTATTGCAGCACATGAAGCAGGCACTTTTCTCAATTCCAGTTATGAGCGTTATGGGAACGTTGCCCCACACAATTTAGGCGGTGCCGTTGACGTACGGTCCCAGCACCTGTACAGGAGCCCCACAGTCCAGCTCTCTACACACAACCTCTGCATCCTGCTGGTCAAAGGCAGCGTCACACACTGAACCCCAGGTGTTTCCACAAATCACCTCTAATCTCCCAGAGCACAGGTGAGATCCGTCCACAAGTCTTTGCACTGAGTCTTTGCAATATAAGGACAAATAAATTAAACATCTTTATTGACTTGAAGCACAAGAGAAAACTTCCATTAATGTTTGACATTATGTATTTAATTCATACATTTTATCTGCACTAATTGTATCTGTAATTTTATCTTTCATCTTTAATTTTATAATCTTTATTAAATAAAGAATGTAAATAAGATTGTCACATCAGACTATCTGTGAATAATAAAAAAGACATTACATATTTAATGGAGATTTTCTGCATCATAGTTTATTATAAGAAAATAAGGAATGGGGACAAATATAATATCACGGACAAAATAATTAAACAGATTGTCTGCTTCATAAGATTGACACTGATGCAGTTTGTCCTCATCTTCATACAGAAACATTATATTGCTTGAGTGAGAATTATGAAAGAGTGATGTGATAAGATGAGGGGAAGCTTACCTGAACACACGACACCAGCATCTTGATCATGATTACAGACCCATGCATTGTAGCTCTCTGATCTGCAGTCTTTCAGTGCAGTCTCTGATCCACCACAGTGTACATCAGACATTAAAATTGGTCCTGATCCTTGTCCAAAGTGAGCTCCATGTGTTGCTTTTACAGCCGTCTCACAGTTCAGTTCTCTACACACCACTGCAGCATCAGCAATATCCCAGTAAACATGACACACTGTTCCCCACTGACCATCATGAAGAACCTCCACTCGACCAGCACAGCGATTATTGCCATTCACTAACCTCACATTCACACTGTCTACACGTGAGAGAGAGGGAGACAATCAGTAAATATACCAAACAAAGTATGTAAGTGTAACATTACATTACATTACATGTAAATGATTTCAGCTCATATTAAATAATAAAGTACATCTTTATGTACCTACCAGAGGTGGTGAGTTTTACCATATAGCACAGAAACATCAGCATCAGACAACTCTCCATCTTCTCCTTCTCCTAGACACACACTATTTCATCAACCCAGACACAGCACAAGTTTCTCCTCTGCTGAAACACACTGAAGAAACTGGCTCCTGTCAGTCCCCTAAAGAGAGAGAGACTCTCACAGCTGCCAATGACACTCACTGTTACCTTATTAGACACAACAGAGGAAATCATCAAACACAATCACTGACAAATCAGAAAGCAGCATTTTTATTTTCTCCATATACAGGTGCTGGTCATATAATTAGAATATCATCAAAAAGTTGATTTGTTTCACTAATTCCATTCAAAAAGTGAAACTTGTATATTATATTCATTCATTACACACAGACTGATATATTTCAAATGTTTATTTCTTTTAATTTTGATGATTATAACTGACAACTAAGGAAAATCCCAAATTCAGTATCTCAGAAAATTAGAATATTACTTAAGACCAATACAAAGAAAGGATTTTTAGAAATCTTGGCCAACTGAAAAGTATGAACATGAGAAGTATGAGCATGTACAGCACTCAATACTTAGTTGGGGCTCCTTTTGCCTGAATTACTGCAGCAATGCGGCGTGGCATGGAGTCGATCAGTCTGTGGCACTGCTCAGGTGTTATAAGAGCCCAGGTTGCTCTGATAGTGGCCTTCAGCTCTTCTGCATTGTTGGGTCTGGCATATCGCATCTTCCTCTTCACAATATTATATAATATTATATAATAGATTTTCTATGGGGTTAAGGTCAGGCGAGTTTGCTGGCCAATTAAGAACAGGGATACCATGGTCCTTAAACCAGGTACTGGTAGCTTTGGCACTGTGTGCAGGTGCCAAGTCCTGTTGGAAAATGAAATCTGCATCTCCATAAAGTTGGTCAGCAGCAGGAAGCATGAAGTGCTCTAAAACGTCCTGGTATACGGCTGCGTTGACCTTGGACCTCAGAAAACACAGTGGACCAACACCAGCAGATGACATGGCACCCCAAACCATCACTGACTGTGGAAACTTTACACTGGACCTCAAGCAACGTGGATTGTGTGCCTCTCCTCTCTTCCTCCAGACTCTGGGACCCTGATTTCCAAAGGAAATGCAAAATTTACTTTCATCAGAGAACATAACTTTGGACCACTCAGCAGCAGTCCAGTCCTTTTTGTCTTTAGCCCAGGTGAGACGCTTCTGACGCTGTCTGTTGTTCAAGAGTGGCTTGACACAAGGAATGCGACAGCTGAAACCCATGTCTTGCATACGTCTGTGCGTAGTGGTTCTTGAAGCACTGACTCCAGCTGCAGTCCACTCTTTGTGAATCTCCCCCACATTTTTGAATGGGTTTTGTTTCACAATCCTCTCCAGGGTGCGGTTATCCCTATTGCTTGTACACTTTTTTCTACCACATCTTTTCCTTCCTTTCGCCTCTCTATTAATGTGCTTGGACACAGAGCTCTGTGAACAGCCAGCCTCTTTTGCAATGACCTTTTATGTCTTGCCCTCCTTGTGCAAGGTGTCAATGGTCGTCTTTTGGACAACTGTCAAGTCAGCAGTCTTCCCCATGATTGTGTAGCCTACAGAACTAGACTTAGAGACCATTTAAAGGCCTTTGCAGGTGTTTTGAGTTAATTAGCTGATTAGAGTGTGGCACCAGGTGTCTTCAATATTGAACCTTTTCACAATATTCTAATTTTCTGAGATACTGAATTTGGGATTTTCCTTAGTTGTCATTTATAATCATCAAAATTAAAAGAAATAAACATTTGAAATATATCAGTCTGTGTGTAATGAATGAATATAATATACAAGTTTCACTTTTTGAATGGAATTAGTGAAATAAATCAACTTTTTGATGATATTCTAATTATATGACCAGCACCTGTATATCAATAAAGTGTGAGCGCTGATGAGCGGGACTCCTCCTCCAGCGTGAAGAGACACTTCACTGAGGACAGACTCGTGTCAGTCATATGTCAGCATGGAGATAAAGTCACACTAAACTTAAAGAGATTGATAGAGAAACACTGCAGGTTATATTCAGCATCAAAGCCTGTATCTGCACACACAACATACAACACTGATGACTGACTGATCACTTACTGACACTTTATTTTAAAAACTTGATCTTTACTATAAATTTGTAAATTATAATAAATTGAACATTTTAAAGTTATTTTTTGGGACAAAAGTGCATAATATTAAGTGGATTTTACTACATTGTTATGATGTTCTAACCAAGTGCACAATTAACAGTATGTTAATACGTTATAAAATGAACAGGACACAGACAAGATTTGTAAATATAAATTGGTTTATATTCCAAAGATATGGTTTTAGAATCATATTAGGAAATTTGTAGTTGTAGATGTGTTCAATACTGAAATGAGTAATTCATCCAGCAGATGGCAGCAAAACACTTCTTATTGTAAGGAAGAGCAGACAAGAGTCTTGTCCTTGTGTCACTTCATGAGGAAGCTTCTCATGTTTTTCTGTACAGAAATTGTTCATTTCTTTCTTAGCTTCTTTATAGCTACATTTCTAATTTATTTAATGTAAAGCTAATTTCACAGCACATTAATTTTACTCTTTGTCTGCTGCTATAATATATTCTAAAACACAGAGTGACAGATTAATGTAAATACAAGAAATATCACTCTGACTAAAGTGTGTATTTTCGTTAAGTTTTAAATAATAATAGCATCTAAAGGTAAGTGTTTATTAAAACGCCTGAAATCAAAACATTCCAATGAAATGTAAAAGAAAGCAGCAAATTATAAAACTCCCCCAAGAACAACAGAACATCCATTTATACCTGCCTTTAACTACAGAGAATCCACAAAACATTAAAGGAATAGTTCACCCAAAAATGAAAATTTTGTCGTTACTTACCCACAAGTTCCAAATCTGTATGAGTTGATGGCACCCATTCATTCCACAGTAGGAAAAAATACTATGGAAGTCAATGTGTGACATCAACTGTCTGGTTACTAACATTCTTTAAAATATCTTCTTTTATATTCAAGATAGAAACTCATACAGGTTTGGAACAACATGAGGGTGAGTAAATGGTGACACATTTTTCATTTTTGGTTGAACTATCTCTTTAAATCTTGTGGTGTTTGAGGAACATGACAAAGAGTTCAAGGTGTTGCCTTGGCATTCAAACTCCCCAGATCTCAATCTGATTGAGCATCCATAGTATATGCTGGACCAACAAATCCGATCCATGGAGGTCCACCTCACACCTTGCAGGACTTAAAGGAACTGCTGCTAATTCATGGACACGTTCAGAGGTCTTGTGGAGTCTATATGCCTCGAAGCATCAGAGCTGTTTTGGCAGTATGAAGGGACACAATATTAGGCAGGTGGTTTTAATGTTGTGGCTGATCAGTGTATATATTAAACAGTTAAATATGTTTCTGTAGGTATTGTGTATCCTTTCAAGCAGTTAAATCCGGCCAGAACCGGAAGCTCTGTTTACAGTACTGGGAATGATTCTGCGTACAACTAGATGAAGAAAAAGAAAAAGAGCGGTAGATGAACTAAACATGATGTTGGAATCTCCATTCATCTCTATTAACCACACTACTGCCCCCGCCCCATTCAGAGCCAACAAATGCTCTTATGTAGCCTACCAGTATAGAAGTGTGTGTGTGTGTGTGTGTAAAATGGTTTCCCTTTTTTTTTTTTAATGAATCTCCTATGCAATGTCATTGAGGAAGGCCCTTTATGTCATGCAAACATTCTCACTTTCACCACCATTTACATGACTGGGCAAATGATTTATATGTATGCTATTTTGCCTGTGTGTAGGAATTATTGAAAGACAAAACTTAGCAGGTGGAGGATCTGAAGAAATAATAAAAAGAAAATGGACACAACAGTGTTTGAAAAGAAAAACCAAGAAGGGTCAGCCCAACCTCAACCTGCAGATGGAGCTATTGCTGCAGAAGATTCAAGCTCAGTGCAAATAATCAGCCACAAAATGAGACTGAAATAGATGGAAAGCATTTTAAAGTTTAAGAGCACCATCACACAGTAAACTGTGTTTAAATGTGTGAGGGATTTTTTTTTGTATCACGCATTTTACTTGATGTGTGCAATAAATCTTTACAATCTGTTTTTGTTTTTATCGCATTTATTGTAGATAAATGAGGCTGCATTTGTCCGTTGTTTTAGGCTGTAGTCTACACCTATTTATTTTTGTCATTATATTTAGGAAGATAACACTGTCAAAAATTGCTTTCCTCTAACTGCTCTTTAAACAATTGTGGTAAATAGGATGTATGAATAATACATAAAATTTGTTTATTAGGTAAAAAGCATTGATATCAATATTAAAATAAGCTAAATACTAAAATACAAATACAACAATTTCTTGATACCAAATTTTGCAAAGCAATTTAACTTTTAATACAAAAAGATTTGAAATAACATACAAGGGCATTGCATTAGTAGGAACATAGTATCTCCACTAACTGATGCAGACGCAGTGGGTGTGGTCAGTGAGTCATATGGCCCCTCCCTCTTTATTTGGCTTCTCCCCTACATCATCATAGTCTGTTTTTAAAAACAAAAGCAAATTCACGATTTTTCGTTGTTATAATTTGATATAGAGATAAAGTTAGCAATGTGAAATTAAAAATTCATAGCTGTGTGTAAAAAATGTGACAACCTACCCAACAGGTTTCTCTCATCTTTATTCCTGTTCTTCACATCATCATACTCCTCCTGATCTCCCTCTGATACACATGTGAAATAAAACCTCACATTGTGATTTTAACACAGCTTATGTCATTGATGATGTCATTGATCTCTTTCTCCTCATGACTGTCTGAGACTATTAGATTTACAACTAAAAAAGTCAAAATGATCCATTAATGGTAGAAATACATATTCAATGTAATATATTGAGTCACACTCAAGATATTATAGTCACACAGAACAAATGTTACATCATATCAGAACGGAGAATCACTTTAAAGAGATTGTTACAAAATACAATACAAATAAAATAGACTAAAAAAAGCTTGTTCGAGAAGAGCAAAATCAATACAGAACCATGAATCTGGTTGCCATGAAAAGCTCACGTTTGCTGCTGCTCTGTGTAGTCATAGTAAAATCACTTGAATATGGTACAAGAAGTATGAATTTGTAAGTTTACTAGAATAGCTAAAATTTGATTAAACGTGCGATTGACCAAATCGACTGGATTGGTTTGTAGCCTACCCCAAAGCTCAAAAACTACATCCATGCTGACGACAGCTAAATGCTGTGATATATTCTGTAACAGCTGTGATACTCTGTACATTTGTGATATATTCTGTACATTTTATGGTTTACATGCTGAAACATTCTTTCATTTATTTTGGAGTTCTCCTCGTTCAGTTTGTTTTTGGTCAGATTTCTATTCTTTTATTAAGGCTCACACATAACGCCCAGCTTTCAACTGTGTTTTGAAAATGCTTTATTTGTTTTGTTTTTTTCTCCTATGCAAGGCTTAAAAACGAAAAAAAAAAAATTCAATCGTTTCACTCCGAGCAGAATCGGTATTTTAACGTTTCTGTTCCAGCATTCCGTCTGTAGCCTATCTAGGCTATTAACGTTCCGAAACCGGTTTGTTTAGAAAAAATAACGGTTAATAACGTTATTTTCTAACTTTTTTTTTTTCATGTAGCCTACTTAATAATAATAATAATAATAATAATAATAATAATACGTAGGCTACAGCATTTTATTTATTAAAAAACAGAGTATTTGCCGTCTTAGCCAATAGGCCTACAATTATCTTTTATAACAAGATTCTGTCCAAATGTAAACCTATTAAACGAAAGGAAAAACTATCAACGGTTTATAAAGTATTTTTTCCAAGATAATTTAAAATGTTTGCTGCATAAAAATACCGACGCTATTCCTGAGAGGAAAAAAGATACGTCGCGTATACGTCGCATTTTATTAGGCTATTACATTCAGAAATAATGTAGGCCTAATTTATCGGTAAATAAAATAAAATGTTTACAAATAGCCTAGCCTATATATAATAGGCTATATAATATAATTATAATGTTTGTAAACATAAATTATGAACAAAACTGCCCTATTTTATTTTACCACAAAACCTCTAAAGTTAACAGCCTATTCAGGCTATACGTCAAGCCTTTTTAACGCCATTCCAGCTTCTATTGCTATATTCAAGGCGAGAAACAGGTTTATTTATTAGAAATAAAACTAAATAAGATGTTAAACGAATTAATTTAAAGTGAATCTGAAGCCTATCTTTCTCATTCGGCACTGTTTCCATTTTCGAGACGAATGCTAGACTATTATTTATTATGTAGGCCTAGGTAAGCTTTGTACTTCATTCGCATTATCGACATCATCCTTCACATAACGGCACAGTCAGGCGGTGGTCACGGGTGGTAAACGGCAGATTGTATTACAGAATTGAATTGAGCAGTGTAACGTTTTATATGTTTGGCTGATTGTATTTTATTTTAATTATTTAACAGGCTGCGATATCAAGTAAGCAATGCAAGAATTTGTGTGCGCGCACGTGAGGCGCCGGCGCGACCTGGATTGTTTTTTTCCTTCTAAGACAGTAAACACTCCGTAATTTATGGTCATACAGGTAAAAGCAAGGGTGGGTGTAGTCGTTAATAAAAAAATGAGTTTTGCTAAATAAAAATAGGAGAAATGGTGTAAAAACTCCACATTGCATTTAAATGAACACGCATTTTGATTGGTAACGACAGTCATACGTCATTTCATGACGACAGACGTAACACGACACTGTCATTATTACTTTGCTGGCCTGAATATCTTTAACAGAGAGATTCGAATCTCACAATTAGCAGATGATACTACTTTATTCTTGAAGGATAAAGAGCAAGTTTCTCCAGTCTTAACTACAATTAATGCCTTCTCTAATGGGCTCAAACTTAATTTATCTAAGTGTGAAATTATTTGCTTATTTGACACTGTAGAAACTGAAATTGAAAATATACAAATTAAAAATGAAGTGAAATATTTGGGGATTCATATAACGAAAAATGTAATTAGCAGACAGTTTCTGAATTTTTCTCAATGGTTATTGAAAACAAAATATATTTTTAATAATTGGCTCCAAAGAGATTTATCAATTTTAGGCAGAGTTTTCTTATCTAAAACAGAAAGATTATCCAGATTTGTGTACCCTTCCCTGTCTTTAGCTGTAGATAATCACACCTCCAAAAATATAGATAAGATTTTTCTTGATTTAATTTGGGGTAATAAATCTCATAAATTGAAGAAATATGTTCTAGCAAACAAAAGGAGTGATGGGGGTCTTGAAGTCCTGATGATACTAACAATACATTTAAAATGAATTGGTTAAAAAGATGTTTGCTTGGGTCAGATTCTATGTGGTATTTTATTCCTAATAATGTATTTAATAGGGTAGGTGGCCTCTCTTTTTTGATGAAATGTAATTACTCCACTGGTAAATTACCTATTAAACTGGCTATAGATTTCATCAACAAGCTTTGTTAGCCTGGAAATTGGTTTACAACCACAACTTTTCCCCACACAAAACCATCTTATGGAATAATTTGGATATTAAAATTAGAAATAGATCAGTCTTTTTTGATAAATGGTTTAATAAAACATAATTTTTGTTGCTGATCTATTCAACTCTAATGGTGATTTGATATCTTATGAATGTTTTATGAATATCCATCAATGTCCTGTTCCATTTAAAGAATTTAACTCTGTTATAAAGGCGATTCCTGATGGATTAATATGTCTGATGAAAGCTTCCCTTTCCCACGAGTCATGCTCCAAACAACTTTCACAGTTATGTTTGGGAGGTGTTTCGCTTTTAAGTAAAGAATGTAATAATAAATTTATTCGTCAACTTTCTCAATCTCGAAACTAAATTTCTCCAAAAGGGAAATTTTTGGGGGGTTCTAAAATAGATAACATTCAGTGGAGGAAAACATGGTTATTACCATATAAATATTGTTTACCCAATAAAGTGAAAGAAGTGCATTTTAAAATTTTGCATAATATATACCCTTGTAATGCTCTTGTGTCAAAATTCTGTGATGTAGCTGATATATGCACCTTCTGTAAAAAAGAAAGTGAAGATATTTGTCATTTATTTTTCTCATGTAATGTTTCATCACTTTTATGGAAGAATTTGAGTTCTAAAGTTAATATGAACTGTAATTTACACATTAAGGATGTTGTTTGCCTTTTTGAAAACCAAAACAAATCTTTAGAATCTACTTTATCCTTGTGGCAAAATTCTATTTTCACAAACAAAGGTTTCTTAAGAAAACACCTACTTTTATAGATGTCTTATGTGAAGTAGAACATTAAATCACTAAGAGTAATTGATAACAAAAAAAGTATTTCTTTTTTGAAGAGATATGATGAGATCTTTCATGTACCGTGATTAATACTTGTTTTGGTGTTTTTGTTTTTTTGTTTTGTTTTTTTAATCCTCTTTCTTTCTTTGTGTTCCTTCTTTTCTTTGTTCCTAAAAAAGCTATTTAAACGTATCTTTCTCTTTAAACAATCATTGTCAATTTATTTTGTTTCTCTTCCATATGTTCAGATGACTTTGTATGTATTGTTGATACATTCTGAGATACATTCTATTTCATTAATGTCATCTATAAATTGTTTGCAATAAAAAAAAAATAAAATAAAAAAAGACACTGTCATTATTTTTACGCCCGTAGAGGGCACATGACTTTAAAAAGTAAATATAGGTCGTAATAAGGTGCTTGAAAAACGACCTATAGGGTCGTTTTTTTTTTTGGAGGACAGTCTCGCAACAACAGATGGCGACAATCATCAGATTACGTCAGAGTTTTTTGGAAAATCTCAGACATTCCATGATCTGACAAACAAAGATCGAACATGTTCAGTCCGTGGAAACAAACACAGACTAACGGCAACAGACAATGACAGGGAGACACACTGATCTGACAAAAACCGACAAGTATGTCTGTTGACGTTGGCCGGTTGTCATAAATGTGCCTAATATGAACCCCTGCTTATTACTCTAAGATAGCTTCACTGACACACACATAAACCTTACATTTTCAGTGGAGAGACTTTAATTAATATATTCTCCTATCATTTAATTTCATTTTACTGGAGTCCCAAAATGTCATAATGCAACTTATTGAGGTGTTTGCTTGGCCATCGATGGCTTTCCTTTTCTCGCCAAATTTTTCAGAATTTTTAAACGCATAAATTGTAACATAGTTAAAACTTCCATACCTCACCCCTCTGAGTGAAGTGATTGTGTCTGTGATGAATCTCCTCATAAACGGCCTCAGTCGTGCTCCTGTGTCTCCTCTTAGAGAGAGCTGTGAGTGTAGACAGACAAACCTGCTGTCAGTTCACAACACATGACTGATCACACACTGAATAAGACACAATATGACAGTCTCTGGATCTCTCCTACCTCTCCTCATCACTCTTTTCCACTGAATCAGTATAAGCAGTGGCAATAAGAGCAGTATTGTAGCTCCCAGTACAATCACAAGCACTGGGGGGGTGGACAGAGTTTGTAGAGGAGCGACTGATTTTGATGCGGCAGGAGTAATGAACACTGATAAATCTGTCCTTGTAAAAACAGATAGACACAAACATTAAAATACAAAATATTAATAGTTCTTAACAGCAAAATATTAATGCTCAAATAAATAATATTTCTCTGTTTTGCTGTGACCTGCACAGGTGAGTCCAGCGTACTCTTTGTGGGAGCAGTCAGTGTGGTTCTTCAGGGAGAGAGGACAGTCCCACAGGTGAATCTCATTCCCTCTGCACTCGACTCTGTTCAGCCACACAACACCTTCACCAGCAAAGGTTGAATTCCCATCAGCCCTCAGTGCTGCTCCACAACCCAGCTGCCTGCAGACCACCTGAGCATCGCTGATGTCCCACAGATCATCACAGACTGAGCCCCACACAGCGTTATGATACACCTCCAGCCTCCCAGAGCACCGGCCCTCCCCTCCACTCAGTCTGAGAGGAAGACGCTCTAAATCACACACATCAACATCACTGACCAGCTTCAGCACATTTACAGCAAAATACACACTGAAACTAAAGCTATGGTTTAAAATGTGGAATTCACATTATGCATTTGGTAGGCATTTTTATCCAAAGAGACTTACATTTTAAGGTGTACATTTTTTAGTTCATCAGTGAATTCCCTGAGAATTTAATGAATTCAGTGTTTAACAGATATTAATGTTGCTGTTAACAATCATTGTTAGCAACTTGAACGTGCAAAACCAATGACAGGCAGAGAGCACAGACAATTTTTCTAAATGTTGAAAGAAAAAAAAAAAAAAAAGACATGGTCTGCACCCAGATTCTTCTTTTGTGGAATAGACAAAGTCTAGGGCTATCACAGAAATAAGTGTCATTTTTAATGACAGCTATTTCAGTGATATCTGTCAGCTAATAGGGACATTTTATGTGTAATATGTGAAAAATGTAACAAACATATATACTTGAACACTGTCTCTGGTGAGGAGATGGTGAGGTTGAACATGTCAGACGACTCTGAGGAGATTCATGATTCTCCTGCTCTAAGATTAAAACATGACAACATGAAATTTCATTCACTGCTTAATAAAACATTTGAAATTCAAATTCATGAAATATCGGTGCTATAATCATTTTACATTTTTACAAACAATTAATTCAGTTTTTTAGGAAACTTTAATCTATTTACTTCATTTCACATAAAAACTTATAGAAATATGATCACAAAGACCATCTTAAATTATTTACAGACATGTGATCAGCTAAAGACAAAAAAGAAGGAAAACCAGACAACCCCCATTAATATTTTTATTTAAAAAAAATAATTAGTAGGCTTAATTTAACCTACTTGTTTATTTAATCATTTATTTAATAATTTACTTGATTTTATTATGACGTGAGCGAAATGCAAATTGTTGTCCATCATTTTGCAATTGTTGATAAAGAAAAATGACACGCCGCAATAAAGGCGAGCCAGTGGATATCACACAAGCAATGTGCAAACTCTGCGCTAGAGTTATGCCGGTGAAGCAGTCTCAAACCCCAGTTATTCACTACAGAAATTGAAAGTAAAAACTGACCGAGCTTTTTCATTTGACATCTGACGGGCACATACTGAGTGGATGAGAGCTGAATCTACTTCAACATGTTCTGATAACAGTATATAACTGTCTTAATTTACTTTCTTAATATTTCTCTTGTGGCCCATATTCAGTGAAAAAAAAAAAGAGAAGATAAGTATTTAGTGTTTAACAAGCTGTTTTTTAAAATGAGGAGTAAGCTTATCTAACATCTTTTATTATCATTGCAGCGCAACGGTCATGCGGTGATACCTTACCTTACCTGAGCAAATGATTTTGGCCACTTCATTATCACAGTCATTCTGTCCCCAGGGTGAAGATGGACACTGCCATAGAGTGGAATCATGACGTCGACAATTAAGTTTATCAAGCCAATTATGAGACTTCAGTCCCTCCGAATAATTGGGTTCACTGCCAGATCTTCCACAGTTCAGCTCTTGACAGATCAGACTCGCTGTGTCTCTGTCCATCTGGTTCCAGCACACATTTCCCCAGGATCCATTGTAGAAAACCTCCACATTCCCTTCACAGCCCTCAGTTAATCTGATCTCTTTAAACTCTAGGTGGGGGTGGGGGGTGATGAGGGAACCAATGAATTTAGAGAATTTAACAATTTCGATTTCAGTTCCTTAACAGTTCCATTAAGAATTATTTTAGTGCTTTTAAGAATAAATATTTGAAAAAATAAATCAAATCCACTCCCAAATGATGAGACAGTTTCAATAACAAAAAATATAGACAAGATGTAAGATGCAAGTCTTTGATTTACTACAATTCTTGCAATGTATACATCTTACAACAAATATATATATCATATAACAATCTTAGGATACATTTAACATGTGATATTCAACAACAGGTCACAATGTTCAAAATATTAGTTCAATTATTGTTTACTATTTACCTGAGCACATGACTCCTACATCCTGCTTGTGTTGACAGTCATGTTTTCCCCAGCCTGGAGAAGAGCAGCTCCACAGGGACGTCTCATTCCCCTCACACTCCACCTCATCCAGCCATATGGGTCCAGAACCAGGACCAAACCAGGCTGGTACCTGCTGGTTACTGAGGGCCACTCCACACTGCAGCTGTCTGCACACCACATGGGCATCTTTAATATCCCAGGAGTCATCACACACTGTCCCCCATGAGCCGCTGTGAAAAACCTCCAGCCTCCCTGCACAGTCTCCCCCAGAACCCACCAGCCTGATGGACCCGTGACCTGATATTCAGAGAAAGAAAAACACATTAGTGATCACTAACAACTGAAGAATCTGCCCAGATGTTGCTCTTCTCACCAAGGCAGGTGATTGACAGCTGTTGTGTGGAGCTGCAGTTGAGAGTTTGTGGAGAGCTGCAGTTCCCCAGATGAGCTTCACTCCCAGAGCACTGGAAGCCCGTCACACACTCATGACTGTGTTCAGGACTGGATGAAGAGGAGCCGGAGAAGTTCAGCACAGAGCCACAGCCCAGCTGTCTGCAGACCACAGAGGATTCAGTGAGACTCCAGGAGTCCAGCAGAACTCTCCTCCAGACCTGATGGATGGAAACTTCCACCTCCCCCTCACACTGTCTCTCTCCAAACAACCGCACCAGACCATCATGAACAGCCAGAGAGGAATCTGAGTGAAAGATGTGACATTGTATTAATATATTGCAGGGTAATTTATGTATTTAACATTTTTTTCAATAAAATCCCCTCACTAGAGCAGATGACTCCAACATCTCGACTATGAGAACATTCAGCTCGACTCCATGAAGAGATGGAACATTCTGAGAGTTTTGTTTCATTCCCGTCACAATCAAACACATCAGCCCAGATTTCACCACTTCCCTCTCCAAACCAGTCTGATCCCACAACAGACACAGCAATCCCACAATTCAGCTGTCTACAGAGGACACTGGCAGCTCTCATATCCCAGCATGCATCACACACTGTGCCCCATTTACTGAAGTACTGACGCTCAACTCGACCAGAACAGATGTCAGGACCATTGACCAGTCTGAGGTCAGTGTAACCTGGACAAAGAACACAGAGCTTACTGAAACTGATCAAATCAAAGAAACTGATTAAATAATTACATTTTAGTTTAACAATCAGATTTCTTTATAGAGAGAACATTGACATTTTACCAGAACAAATCAGTCCCACGTCGTTGTCATGGGTGCAGTTTATATTTTGTGAGGTTGATGATGGACAGCGTCTAATGTGTGATTCACTTCCTCTGCACTGAATCTCTTTTGATCCAATCTGACCCTTTCCTTTTCCAAAAGCATCTTCTCCCAGCACCTGTACAGGAGCCCCACAGTCCAGCTCTCTACACACAACCTCTGCATCCTGCTGGTCAAAGGCAGCGTCACACACTGAACCCCAGCCGCCTACAAGAAGCATCTCCACTCTCCCAGAGCACAGGTGAGATCCGTCCACAAGTCTTGACATTCCGTAGTTTATGGTTTCTGATTATATTTATACAATACAGAAGACCATCTGTCACTATGGTTATGTTACAGACTTAAAACAACCGTAAGTAGTTTAATTAATAATGAATTTTTTAAAATGGAAGAAAGTGAGTAGGTTATAACATAAAATATGCTATTTATCAGTTAATTGTTTATGAATTGCTCTGAAAACAAATTACACCAAATTATTTAAAATAGCACATATGACGTTTATGGTAAAGTCTGATCAGTGATGCATTAACAATGTGATATTATGGAGCAGCTCACCTGAGCATCTGACTCCAGCATCTTCATCATGACCACAGTAATGAACACCCCATCCTCTTGATCTACAGTTCTTAAGAGTAGACTCTGATCCACTACAGGCCACATCATCCATCCAGATTGGTCCTGATCCTTGTCCAAATTGAGCCCAACGCACAGCCTCTACAGCCTCTCCACATCCCAGCTCTCTACACACCACTGCAGCATCAGTCATATCCCAGTCATCACCACACACTGTTCCCCACTGACCATCATGATGAACCTCCACTCTACCACTGCAGGGACTATTACCATCGATCAATCTAACAGTTTGAAAATCTGTACATGAAAGAGGGAGATAGATTTAGCCTGTAGCACAGCCTGCAATCATCTGCAGAATATTGCAAAATTGCAAAACATATATATTCATATTGTGCATAAAGTTAATGCACACATATATTTATGGATATTCCATGCTGAAAAACTAAAGCTGGCCATGAAATTATTACAAACCATCTTGCCATAATTGAATGGGTTGCTAGTAAAGGCTTAAATTTAATAAAAAAAAAAAACCAAACAAACAAACATTTAATTGGTATTAGATAATTAGTGGACTTGTGCCACAAGATCACACAGGTCTCTATTCAGTTTCTAGTGGTGTGAGGCACCATAGATAAACTGTTCATAAACACATGTATAATTGTACCTCTTTACAGTCTATTTTGTACTTACCAGATGTTGTTAGAGTGACTATAGAGGAGAGTAAAACGAGTGTCAGACATCCCTCCATCTTCTTCTGCTCATCACACTGTTTGTTTGACTCTGTTTCTCTTTCTTCTCCCTTAAACACTGAAGAAACTGTCAGTCAGTCCTCTAAAGAGAGAGAGACTCTCAAGGTGATGATACACTGGGCAACTTTTTGAGCAATGTTGCTGGGCAATGTCGCAGAGCGATGATGCTAGGGCACTTTCCCATTGAGAATGGGAAACAAATTTCGATCTAAAGTAACCCATCTGCGACAATGCCCGGCAACATTGCTCAAAAAGTTGCCCCGTGTATCATCACCTTCGCAGCTGCCAATGACACTCACTGTTACCTTATTAGACACAACAGAGGAAATCATCAAACACAATCACTGACAAATCAGAAAGCAGCATTTTTATTTTCTCCATATATATCAATAAAGTGTGAGCGCTGATGAGCGGGACTCCTCCTCCAGCGTGAAGAGACACTTCACTGAGGACAGACTCGTGTCAGTCATATGTCAGCGTGGAGATAAAGTCACACTAAACTTAAAGAGATTGATAGAGAAACACTGCAGGTTATATTCAGCATCAAAGCCTGTATCTGCACACACAACATATTGATGACTGACTGATCACTTACTGACACTCACTAAAACTTTACTACACACAGCAAAAAAATGTTGGTATTTGGTATAAATATATTAATTATAAGAAATTGAACAGTTTAATGTTATTTTTGGGACAAATGTGCATGATATAAAGTGGATTTTTTACACTGTTATGATGTTCTGTATGATGTTTTGTACATAAATATTTATTTCTATTCCAAAGATATTCATTTGACATTATATGAAACACATTTGTAGTTGTGGTTGTGAGTGAAACACCAGGGGCGTCTGCAATATTTCATCTGAGGGAGAATTTTTTTAAACACCAAAATGTTCAATGCAACTCTGAGATACCAAAATAGACTACGCACTTTTATAAGACTTGAGAACGATGTTTTAATCGTTTTAAAACACAAAAACGGCAAAAAGCAACACAATGGACCATTTTGACGGACTTTTCACAGTTTTCAAAATCGCAAATCAATTAAAGGTTTTCATATTTTATTTATTTATTTAAAAGTTATACACGTTTATAACGCCATATATTCTGTTATATTACTTTGGCAGTAAATGACAAAAAAATTAAATTAAATTAAATTAAATTAAAGAAAACGAATGAACGCTGCTGCGAGGGAGTTTCTAACACAACGGCTGTTTATTCTCTCTTCTTTAGTCTTTAGGCCGCATGTCTATTAAAGTTATAGCCAGCTGAAAACGCCTACCTGTCTCCCTTTTCAGTTGAGACGCTTTGGAAGTGTTACTAGGTATCTGATTTCGCAGATAGTTTGTTTCTGACAACAGAAATGTCGATACAATGTAAAATATTTGCTCTGAGTCTTATTTTAAATGATTTTGTTCCGTTGTTGTGCTTCTTGGCGCCCCTCCTCCCCTGTTATTGGACGGTTGAGTATGGCATATGGCAAGCCGTTTTAGCTTAAAATGTTCCCAGCGTTACTCGTAATTGCATTTTTACTAATAAGAATTCAATTAGAGAGCTCTACAATTCGATTGTTACTAAGAACTGAATTAAAGAGCTCTTTAATTGGAATTCTTACTAGTAAGAATGCAGTTGTAGAGCTCTGTAATTGCATTCTTAGTAAAAACATAATTGTAGAGCTCTACAATGACAATTGTTAAGAATTGCATTGTAGAGCTCTGTATTCAGCACTACCTCATTATGATAATTACAGCTCATGCATATTCACAAAACAGCAACTGCACTTCCAGGTTGTTCAGTCAAGCAGTTTTTAATGATGAATAGCAATGCAGAGGCTCTAATGATCTCTTAAGTATTTCATATATATGTATATATATATATATATATATATATATATATATATACCTGAGCATATATGGTGCTTTTATATATATATATATATATACACACTATTTTTGGTGTTGATTAAAATCATTATAAAGTGATCTTTATAGAGAAGAAATAGAGTACATTGGGGCTAAATATACCAGGGTACAACAAGGCACATTTTACTTTATTTTCTTTTAAAAAACAGATGTGTCATCTTCGTCGTCAGGATGGATCAGTAACATCAAATCCAGTTGAAATGAGAACGTTAACAAGAAAAAATTTTTAAACAGTGCTGAGAGCTGTTGATGATTTTCTTAAGGAATGACCTCAGCTTGGGGATGAACAAAAAAGGCACTGGACACTTTAATTACTTTAAAGAACTTACAGAAGCAATGCATCAGTTACATATTGGCTTCTCCTGGAATTGATGGATTACCTGTAGACTTTTATCAACAATTCTCGGATATAATAGGACAAATTTTATGAAGTGTTGTTAGACTGCATTAGAAGCAAAACTCTTCCTATAAGTTGTAGTCGAGCAGTCTTGTCTCTGCTTCCAAAAAAGGGGGACAAAAACTGGAGACCAGTATCTTCTGACTATAAAATATTTTCCAAAATGTTTATCAAAACACTGTTAGACTTTTCATTAATGTTCATAATGATCAAACATATTGCATACCTGAAAGATCTATAATGGACAATCTTTTTTATTACAGGATATAATTAATATTAATCAGTTTTATCATGTTAATTTTGGAGTTCTGTCACTGATCAGGAAAAAGCATTTGATCGAGTTAATCATGAACATCTTTTTAATGTGTGAAGGTGTTTTGGGTTTTGTGACAGATTTATATCTTACATTCTGTTATTATATTGTAATGTTTCTGTTATGGTCAAGGCAGGTGGTTGATTAATTAAACCAATACCTGTGTCGAGAGGCATTATGCAAGGATGTCCACTTTGCAGGCAATAGTTTGGTTATTGAACCTTTGTTTTGCAGATTGAGGAGGAATCTTAAAGGAATTGTAATTAATTCAAATAATAATTTTTAATTATTTTTATCAGCATACACAGGCAACATTACTGTTTTACTACAAGTCAAGAGGATATTACAACCTTAAAACAAACTATTGGAATATATGAAAAAGCCTCGTCTGCTAGAGTTAATTGCTCAAAAAGCAAAGGTTTTATTATTAGTAGGTGGGAAGGTAACTCCTGGGTGGGTTATGGTGGAAAAAGGATGGATTGAAAACAGGAGTATTTTCGGGGAATGACCATATTCAAAAGAAAAATTGGGAGGGTCTGCTGGAGAAGGTGTCTGCTAAATGGAAATGGCTATTAACACAATTGTCCTATAGAGGGAGCGCTCTGGCTGTCAATAATCTCACTGCATCAATGTTGTGGCATAGGACTATAGTTATGGAGCCACCTGAAAAACACAGTGGATGTGCAGTGGATGTGCTCATTCAATCATAACAGCTCCTCCCTCTTTTACTGAGTCCTCCCCCACATCATCATAATCTGTTTTTTTAAAAAACAAAACATTGAATTATTTAACAAAAATTATTGAATTATTTAAAAAAATATGTTAAGTCATGAATATTTAAAATGGAGTTATAAACATGGAAAAATGAGAAATTTAAAAAAAAATAAAGTGTTAGAATATAGAGAACAAAAATGTTACAATAACTTACCTAACAGGTTTCTCATATCTTCAGTGACACTCATCACATCATCATACTCCTCCTGAACTCATTCTGATCAACAGAAATGACAAAAATGTCACACTAGTTTATAAAACACTTTTTCTCATTTATTGGATCCCTTATTCCCTTTAATGATTATTTTGTCAAACTCTCATGTAATCATATATGTTAAGGTGATAATGAAATATAGTTCTATATGCAACTCACCTTTTCTATTGAACAAAGATTACAGGAAACGCATATCACAAAAATAAAACACTTAAGAAAACAGCAACTCGGGGTAGAGCAAGGCAATAAAGTACATTGTCAAACAAGATACAGTAAACAGATAGTCTACTAAAAAAGTAATTCACAAAACAAAGCAATAGAAATTAAACATACAATAAATAAATAAAAATAAGTAGAAATAAATAACAAGAAACTTAAACATGTCTTGTGCAACTCACCTGTTACCCCTTGAGAGCTCTGTCCAATAATGATGACATCATCATAACTCTCTGGTGCCTCCACTACACATGAAAATATAAGCCAAAATATATAACTTTAAGACAGTAATTTAAAATATTATCTGTGACAAGCTTGATCAGATGAATATTATGTAAAATATTGTTTAAAAATTAAAAACTCCTTTTTTAATATCAGAGTTCTGTCCATTGGTGATTTATAATTATGATAAAACTAAAGCCTTTTCGGAGATATGAAGGATGCAATACTACTCTATAGATACTCAAGATTAACTTGAGATTGGCGGAAACTGTGTGTGTTATGTACCCTTTAATATTGTGTTTTTTTTTATAACTATAATAGAATAACAGAGCGACACCTGTCTCACGATTTGGTTTCAGTCCATCAGTGATGACATCATCATATTCTCCCGGTGTGATTTCCTTCATCTCTTCTGCATCAACACAGAATATGTTTGGATACAAAAGCCAAAAATATGGTCTTGTTGCAGGTTATATTAATAATTTGGTAATGAATCACGTGATCAGTTTCAAAAGGTCACTGACCTTTCAGGCCACTGCCGTTGGTGACATCATCATAATATGCATTCTTGAACTCTTTTTCTAAAAAGGAGAACATCATGTTAATATAGAAGTAAACAGCAGTATTTAAATAGTACTTTAGTCAAATAATTAATAAAATTTGTTAATTACATTTAAGTTGAATTCAAAGAAACTTTTTTTGAGTGGAATAAGGAATGTATATGCGCTTCAGCTCTCTAACCTGAGCGAAGCTCATCAGCATCTTCATACCCAGAATGCAGTTCTTCAGAGATGAGACTCCCTGTTAAAGGAGCAGAACAGTCAGAAACATGTTCATCATTACAAACAGACTGAATCCTCATTTCCTTTGAATCACAAAGCATTATTTTACTGACAACACAACACAAATATTAATTACTTACATTTTAAAAGCATTAGAGGCAGAAATACCATGTTTTAGAGGCCTATTAGCAAACACACATGTATCCTCACATGAACCCATTCCTCACTGCCTTCCAGAAATACACACAGGAAGAGACAAACACACACACACACACACACACACACACACACACACACACACACACACACACACATGCACCTGCAGCTCTGTGGTTTTCTGCAGGAGGTTTAACAGGACTAATAATAGATGAACATCAAGTGTCTGACAGACTCTCTTATTAATTCTTCATATTAAATAAGATTCACGGCTCATGTCTCACCCCTCTGAGTGAAGTGATTGTGTCTGTGATGAATCTCCTCATAAACGGCCTCAGTCGTGCTCCTGTGTCTCCTCTTAGAGAGAGCTGTGAGTGTAGACAGACAAACCTGCTGTCAGTTCACAACACATGACTGATCACACACTGAATAAGACACAATATGACAGTCTCTGGATCTCTCCTACCTCTCCTCATCACTCTGTTCTGCTGAATCAGTATAAGCAGTGGCACTAAGAGCAGTAAGAGCACAACTCCCAGTACAATCACAAGCACAGAGAGAGACGCTGCTGGAGGAGTTTGTGGACGAGTGACTGATGTTGAGCTCACTGTCTGAGAAACTGGAGGAGAAGATGATGTTGTTGTGGCAGGAGTAGTGGACACTGACAAATCTGGCAAATCTGGCAAAACAGACACAAACACATTAAAAAATCATGCAAATACACAAATATTATTATCACTAAAATGATGTAAAAATGACTAATATTTATCAGTGTTTTCTGTGACCTGCACAGGTGAGTCCAGCGTGCTCTTTGTGGGAGCAGTCAGTGTGTTTCTTCAGGGAGAGAGGACAGTCCCACAGGTGAATCTCATTCCCTCTGCACTCGACTCTGTTCAGCCACACAACACCTTCACCAGCACCAAAGGCTGAATTCCCATCAGCCCTCAGTGCTGCTCCACAACACAGCTGCCTGCACACCACCTGAGCATCGCTGATGTCCCACAGATCACCACAGACTGAGCCCCACACAGCGTTATGATACACCTCCAGCCTCCCAGAGCACCGGCCCTCCCCTCCACTCAGTCTGAGAGGAAAACGCTCTAAATCACACACATCAGCATCACTGACCAGCTTCAGCAAATTTACAACAAAAACACACACTGAAACTGAACAAAGATGGCTTTAAATGTTAATAAATGTTAATTGCATTTTAAATGCAAATAAAATATGAGCATTTAAACAGGAATTTAATAATTTATTAGGAAAACACAGGCTTAAATTAACAAAAATGTAACAAATTTTTTATAAAAATAAACTTACTTGAACACTGTCTCTGGTGAGGAGATGGTGAGTTTGAACATGTCAGAAAACTCTGAGGAGATTCACGAATCTGCTCCTCTGAGATTAAATTGTTAAAAGTTCATTCATTACTTAATAGAAAAATTATAAGACAAAAAATCATATTGAAACAAACATGACCACTTCAAACTATCTTAAATACTATCTTACCAGAGCAGGTGATATTGGCCACTTCATTATCACAGTCATTCAGTCCCCAGGGTGAAGATGGACACTGCCATAGAGTGAAATCATGACATCGACAATTGAGTTTATCAAGCCAGTTATGAGACTTCAGGCCCATTGAATATATGGGTTCACTGCCAGATCTTCCACAGTTCAGCTCTTGACAGATCAGACTCACTGTGTCTCTGTCCATCTTATTGTAACATAAATTTCCCCAAGATCCATTGTAGAAAACCTCCACATTCCCTTCACAGCCCTCAGTTAACCTGATCTCTTTAAACTCTAGACAGAAAAGGATGAGAATCAACCTCAACTCTCACATATAACTTATGTCTGTTAATTAAGGAGAGGAATCATAATAAAGAATTTTACAATTCCAATTCTAATTCCTCTTAACAATTATGGTTCCTTAATGGTTTCATTAATTGTTATTTTAGTGCTTTTTAAGGAATAAATATTTGGGGAAAAAAAGAAAAAAATACAATTCCATTGCCAAATGATATAAATAAAACATTTAAAACAATTCTTGCAAAAGGTGTGTTTAATGTCAAAAACTCTTTAAATGTCATCAAAGTGTTTTAGAGAAGGTATACTGTACGTGCAATGCAATAATATCATTGGTCACATAGGTTATTTAAATGTTTAAAATATTGTCAAGTTATTATTTAACTTATTGTTTACTATTTACCTGAGCACACGACTCCTACATCCTCCTTGTGTTGACAGTCATGTTTTCCCCAGCCTGGAGAAGAGCAGCTCCACAGGGACGTCTCATTCCCCTCACACTCCACCTCATCCAGCCATATGGGTCCAGAACCAGGACCAAACCAGGCTGGTACCTGCTGGTTACTGAGGGCCACTCCACACTGCAGCTGTCTGCACACCACATGGGCATCTTTAATATCCCAGGAGTCATCACACACTGTCCCCCATGAGCCGCTGTGAAAAACCTCCAGCCTCCCTGCACAGTCTCCCCCAGAACCCACCAGCCTGATGGACCCACGACCTGATATTCAGAGAAAGAAAAACACATTTTTGATCACTAACAACTGAAGAATCTGCCCAGATGTTGCTCTTCTCACCAAGGCAGGTGATTGACAGCTGTTGTGTGGAGCTGCAGTTGAGAGTTTGTGGAGAGCTGCAGTTCCCCAGACGAGCTTCACTCCCAGAGCACTGGAAGCCCGTCACACACTCATGACTGTGTTCAGGACTGGATGAAGAGGAGCCGGAGAAGTTCAGCACAGAGCCACAGCCCAGCTGTCTGCAGACCACAGAGGATTCAGTGAGACTCCAGGAGTCCAGCAGAACTCTCCTCCAGACCTGATGGATGGAAACTTCCACCTCCCCCTCACACTGTCTCTCTCCAGACAACCGCACCAGACCATCATGAACAGCCAGAGAGGAATCTGAGTGAAAGATGTGGCCTTTTATTTAGAAATTGCAAGGTAATGTATAACATTTATTTCAATAAAATCCCCTCACTGGAGCAGATGACTCCAACATCTCATCTATGAGAACATTCAGCTCGACTCCATGAAGAGATGGTACATTCTGAGAGTTTTCTTTCATTCCCGTCACAATCAAACACATCACCCCAGATTTCACCACTTCCCTCTCCAAACCAGTCTGATCCCACAACAGACACGGCAATCCCACAATTCAGCTGTCTACAGAGGACACTGGCAGCTCTCATATCCCAGCATGCATCACACACCGTGCCCCACTTATTGAGGAACCAAAGCTCCACTCTTCCAGAACAAGAGTCTGAGCCGATCAGTCTGAGATCAGTGTAACCTGCACAAAGGTTATTGAAGAAAAAAGAAGAAGAAAAAAAAGAAAGATTTGAGGCTACTGAATGTCTTTTTGGGTGTAATACTGTATATGTAAAGAGAGGTCAAATATTACTTAACCAGAGCATATTACTCCTACAGCATCATCATGGGAACAGTTTATATGTGAAGATGTGGATGTAGGACAAGATACAAAGTATGATTCATCTCCTCTACACTGAATCTCTTGTGTCCACATCTGAGCGTCTCCTTTTCCAAAAGCATCTTCTCCCAGCACCTGTACAGGAGCCCCACAGTCCAGCTCTCTACACACAACCTCTGCATCCTGCTGGTCAAAGGCAGCAGCACACATTGTGTACCATGTGTTCCCCTGAAGAACCTCTAATCTCCCAGCACACAGGTGAGGTCCATTAACGAGACTAGGGAGGCGACCTGTGTGTTTACATTACGTAAATAAACATCAGTGCAACAAAAATGTGTGATGTGTTAATTATTTCATTATTAAGATAAACATCAACTCCATTAAATATTTATTCTAAAAATTTAGCAGATTGAACAGGCTCACCTGAGCATCTGACTCCAGCATCTTCATGATGACCACAGTTACTAACACCCCATCCTCCTGATCTACAGTTCTTCAGTGTAGACTCTGATCCATTACAGGCCACTTCATCCATCCAGATTGGTCCTGATCCTTGTCCAAAGTGAGCATCACCCAGAGCATATACAGGTTCTCCACATCCTATCTCTCTACACACCACTTCAGCATCAGTTATATCCCAGTCATCATCACACACTGTTCCCCACTGACCATCATGAAGAACCTCCACTATACCAGCACAGCGACTGCGACCACCAGCCACCCTAACAGTCTTGAATTCTGTACATAAAAGAGAAAGATTTATCCAGTAGCAGCAAGAGTTTACAATCTTCTGTAGAATATTGCAAAGTTGAGAAACATATATTCATGTGGTTCTGAGAACAAACAAATATAAATATATTATTTGAATCTGGACAACTAAAGCTGGAGCACAAGCTAAGCACTCTTTTGAACAAGAGAATTTGACAAATCATCTTGTTATCGTTACACTGGTTGACTGTAAATGCTTTAATAAATTATAACATATTAATGATCATTAATAGTCTATTGTCTCAAAATCTCAATTTCTAGATATTACACAGGCCTCTATTCACTTTCTAGTGGTCTAATGCCATCATAGATAAACTGCTTATTTAAACAAGTAAAATTTCACAAATTTACAGTCTTTTTTTTAACTTACCAGATGTTGATAGAGTGACTATAGAGGAGAGTAAAACGAGTGTCAGACATCCCTCCATCTTCTTCTGCTCGTCACACTGTTTGTTTGACTCTGTTTCTCCTTCTGCTCCCTCAAACACACTGAAGAAACTGGCTCCTGTCAGTCCCCTAAAGAGAGAGAGACTCTCACAGCTGCCAATGACACTCACTGTTACCTTATTAGACACAACAGAGGAAATCATCAAACACAATCACTGACAAATCAGAAAGCAGCATTTTTATTTTCTCCATATATATCAATAAAGTGTGAGCGCTGATGAGCGGGACTCCTCCTCCAGCGTGAAGAGACACTTCACTGAGGACAGACTCGTGTCAGTCATATGTCAGCGTGGAGATAAAGTCACACTAAACTTAAAGAGATTGATAGAGAAACACTGCAGGTTATATTCAGCATCAAAGCCTGGATCTGCACACACAACATACAACACTGATGACTGGTTTCTGTAAGTCTGATCACTTCAAACACTTGTAACTTAGTAGAAAACTATTAGAAGTAGAACTATTATCATGAATTATTTGAAAGAAAAAAAGAAGTAACATTTTAATCTTACTGTTTCTGGATAAATTATGCAAAATATTACTATACATAGATTTTACTGCTTAGTTCTTTTATTGTAAAAATAAAATTTGATTACATCATAGTATAAACTATATTTTTGCTAAGCAATTCAGATGTGTTTTTATTAAAATATATATATATATATATATATATATATATATATATATATATATATATATATATATATATTATCTACATAAATAAGTAAACCTTAGAGAATAATAAATAACAGCAATAAACATGTTTAATGCTGTAATGCTGTATTTGTCCAGCAGATGGCAGCAAAACACCTCTTATTGAAGACTACAAGGGTCTTGTCCCTGTGTTGAGCATGAAGGAGCTGTGAACATGTTTCAGGACAGAAATCAATGGTTTTTCTTCTCTTATAGCAACATTTATAAGTAGCCTAACTTGTTTCATGTAGAGCTCATTTTCACTGCACATTAATTTTACACTTTATTTGCTGTTGTAACAGCCTATAGTCTATGCACAGAGGGACAGAATGTAATCTTTAGCAAAAGTGATTTTAATATCAGGTTTTTCACAGACAAACTTTAAATTTGCCCTGTAATCTTGAATATTTGGCCTTTTCATATGAGTTTGATGCTTCATTCTATTAGAAGAAAAATGGAAACATTTAGTAGTATTACATAACAAAAAAAAAAAAATCTCATTATAGATGCAGGTTTGTTCCTCGTAATAGTAAAATATATTTTCAGCATAAAAAAAGTTTCACCAATGAACAGAAAAAAAAAAGTTTTTAAGATGTGTTGCAAGAATCGAGGATGCGCAGCGTCTGTTACCATAGAAACATCATGTTCTGACTGCGAGCTGAACAAGCTCCTCCTCCTCTGTGACCGCGCACTCTGCTCGCGCGCTCTCTCAGCAGAGCATTTAAACCAGAGTAACGGTCGCTCTCCACAAACTCACTCATTTACTGGATTTAATTAAACACGTTTATACCAACTTTTTTTTGTAGGAATAGACCTGGAAGAGTAAAATGTTTTATTGTTCAGGTAAGAGCTGTAATTCTGTATTTTAATTATAATAATTTCTCTCTATATAGGCTGTGAGAATTTAGTTTGCATATCAGTTTAGTTTGAAACTTCAGTATTTCATCATGTATTCAGTTTAATGTCACAAATTACACAGAGCTCTGGCATTCAACTCTTATTTATTGTTAAACATTGAGGAGGTAAATAATAGTAGAATGTGTCAACCTTTATCTGTCTGTCAATCATGTAAAAGTTAATTTTAAATAAAAATATTAAATACTTGATTGATTCTTTAATCAATTTCCACTCACATTCTGTGAAACAGGCCTATAGTGGTTGACGAAAATTCAATCAATTTTAGACATAAAGATAATATTAATATACTGCGGTTCTTCCACATGATATCGAAAATGGTATTGAATATCGATACTTTACAAGGTAGAAACTCCAGTATCGTGACAACACTAGTGTAGGGCGCCACAAATGATTGAACATTTTCAAGGGGTGCCGTGACTGAAAAAAGGTCGGGAAACACTGCTGTATGAAACATGAAAAGAGAATGAATTTATAGAGCAGTGCCATCTAAAGTCGCCGATGTTTAAGAGGAAATAATCTGTTTTGTTTTCTTAATTTCCCATATGTTACTTGTGAATAATCCCTGTTTAGAGACGTAATGTAATTCTCTAATGCTGTTTTAACCATGTCCAGTGAAGCTTATTATGGTGGCGCATTGCTGCCACATAAATATTATTTTTTCCACTCAATTATGTCGTTAAAACGACATATCTCATTAAAACCACATATTTTGTACGTGACGTGTACGAAAAATACCTTTATCTGATCTATAATAGAGAATTTATATAGCCTAGATCAGTGCCTTTATCACACTTCCGCACTCGAAAAGCAGAAGCAAATATAGTGTAAAATACCTTTCGATGCCTGCATCGATGGCAGTGCCCATAGAGTAATGAACACAATATTATTGTTTTATTGGCGTATATGCAGTTTCTAATAGCCTAATAAAACACAATTTTATCATTTAGCATTCCTTATTTTCTGGAAAATAACTCGCAACTGATTGTCACATGCACCAAGTCAGAATTAAGTTTTTGAGAGAAAAAAATCTCAGATAGGCCTAATTCTCATTGGTGTTTCAGTCGCATTTTATTATAGGCCTACATTCAAAAATAATGTAGCTAAAATAGCCTACCGGTAAAAAGGCCAGGCGCTACGGATAGGCTACAACAATAATGCTATATTGTCATAGACCTATTTATCAAAATAAAACTGATAAATGAAAGTGGAGACAATACCTCATAAAAAGGTCTACATTACTTTTCCAACATTTGTGTCATTATTCTTAAAAGTAGCCTAATGTAAATTATGTTTGCAGCTGTAGGTTTATTGGCCTCGATGAGTCTGAGACTCCCGGTCAGAGATTGTGTCTCAGACGGCATTAAATAATTCGTGAATATTTGTAAATATTCGTGGCTTAAACAGCTGGAAAACTGTACTGCAGTTCTGTGGATGTTTTGCCTAGGCAAGGTTATTAGCCTATAGTTAACTAAAAAAACCTAAAACTATTAAAAATATTTATGCTAATCGAAATAAGCCTGAAATATAAGAAAATATAAATATTAGTTGAAAATGATATTTTCAATATAATTTCGTTTTTTTCCCCTGACCTTCAACCGATGCGGTCCTTTCATTAACCGACAAGATTATGTTAAATTAGAATTAAACGAAATTAGAATGAAGAAAAAAAAAATCCCAGGGGTTTAGTTTTAGCCTAGGCTATATGGACATATAGATGAAACAAAACATGAGGATTCTTTGTATCACATGCAGCGCTTCTGTGAACGGAGAAAAAAACCCAAGATAAATCTTATAAAAGGAATAAATAGCCTATATAGCTAGGCATACACGAAATATATTTCACCTAAATAATTAACATATTAAGAAAATGAAAGAAAAAAACTGCGACAAGTAGACCATCTATATGATGAGTTTCGATTCATTTTAGCAAGTTCACGGAAAGGAATTGCTTGTCTTTATTTTTCAAGCCATGTTATTGTGAGTGTACAAAAATAATAGTTATACCTTCACAGATTCGAATGGTGTTACTCTTATGACCATAAATGTCTGAGTATTTTTAAGTTGTTTCCGCTTTTATAAGAAAATTCAAGTGAACGCGCCGGCGCCTCACGCGCACACACAAGGCTCAGTTTTAGTAGCTACTTGACATCGCAGCCTATTTATTGTCCAAATAAAATACAGTCAACCAAATATAGAAAAAGTTACACTGCTCATTTTAAATAGTCTGTGTATAATCAGAGCGTTTAAATAATAAATAGACTATAGGCTATTTAGCATCCAAATACATCGTGCATATGGAAACATTTGGATTTATGCCAGATGGGTTTCTATTTCAGTTTAGCTTTAAATTAATTCGTTTCGGCTTGACGTTTATATATTATATTTTTCATTCTTGTTCTGTTTTTCTGAATACCATTAAATTGAAAAGATTTGTAGCGCGAGGGGAACTAAAATAGCCTACGTAGTGGTGCCCCCCTATGGGATTAGCCGGGCCTGCCGGTAAAAACAAAATTTTTACAAAAAAAATATGCTAAACATGTATTTTAGGCTATTTCCACAACAAATCCTTTAAATTGTTCTATACAAAATATAATTATAAAATAAACATAAATTATAGGCTATTGGCATTAGCTAACCTATAGGCTATTTTAAGCGAAACAACAACAGCCTAAAATTGCTAAATTTTTTATAATATTCATTCAAGTTAATTTTACTTTTTAGTTAAAAAACTAATAGTGTTTAAAAGATTACATGTACTGGAAAAAAATATTAAAAAGTAAATGTTAGCCACATATTGCCAATCTAGAAAAATAGCCTAAAGTTTGTCGATATTCTTAATGAATATTCATGAATATTAGCAGGTTATTTAGAATGATTAGAAATAAATTCAATAGGGATTGACTTGATATAGGCCTATGTATTGTTCATGCACAAACATTTATTAAATAGGCCTATATCAGCCTATAGCCTATATTTTTTAAATCCCTCATTTGGGGCTGAGCCCCCCTAATATTGAAATAATCGACCCTGTTCCAAACATGTTTTTGCGCATGTGAAGGATGCTGTTTTGGGACATGAAAGCATTGTTTAACAACATAATAGGCGTAAATATATTTTAACGTCCAAGTGCTAATAGAAACAATTGGATTTGTGCCGAATGAGAGCCCAACAGTTTCGATTTAAATAAAACTGTTTAGGCTTTTAAATAAATATTGTTTGTAATTAATGCCACTATAATTTGTTTATGATTATTTTATACTTTTTATAACATTTTTCAGTCTTGTTTTGTATTGAATACCATAAGGATTTGTTGTGGAAATAGCCTATAGGCTACATGTTTATAGCTTAATGCTTGCGTAATGTATAGCTTAAGACAGTGACATAAAAGACCAAGCTCAGTAAACATCATACTAATAAACCATTTAATAAACTATTAATCATTTAAACCATTTACCAAATTCGTTTAATTTGCCTACGTTAAGTGTTTTTTTCTCTTATAGAAAACCGTTATAAAGAAAAAGCTTAACGTCGCTTAATGTAGCCTATAAGTGATAGGCTATTAAAAGATCAAATTCTGCACGAACAAATTTTTCTGTGTAGTATGATTTATTAGTACAGCGTTTAATATAGGCTACATTTTTAATACATTGTTTAAATTAATGTTAGTTAACTACATATAGCCTATGTAGCTATACATTTCTGAAATTACATAACTTGTACAGTCACCTTTGATAACAGATTACTCCAAATTGTAATGTTGACATGCATTTCCTATAAAGCTGCTTTAAAACTATAGGCCTATGTAGTGAAAAGCGCTACAAGTAAATGTGAATTGAACTGATAGAGCTCCTATACCCTAGATCGGTTTATTATAGATCAGATAAAGGTATTTTTCGTACACGTCACGCACAAAATATGTGGTTTTAATGAGATAATATGTCGTTTTAACGACAAAAGATGTCGTTTTAACGACATAAATATGTCGTTTTTACGAGAAAAGATGTCGTTTGAACAACATAATTGAGTGGAAAAAATAATATGTATGTGGCAGCAATGCGCCACCGTACTACTTAACTGTATTTTGTAAATATAAACAAATTTTGATTTTGATGCTGCAACACACTCCAAAATAGTTGAGACAGAGGCAAAATAATAGTGAAAAGATTACAGAATATCCAAGTTAAACAGTTTTGAAACAGTCCACAATGAGCAGGTGAATTGGTAATAGGTGAGGGTATCATGTTTGGGTATAACAGGAAGATCCACCAAAGGCTCAGTTTTGCAAGCAAAGATGGGTCATGGCTCTCTACTTTTGCCAAATTTCATGAGAAAATTGTCAAACAATTCAAAAATCACATTTCTCAATGCAAGATGGCAAAGTATTTAGGTCTTTCACCATATAGCATACAGAGAAATCTCAGTCCATGTAGGGCAATGCAGGAAACTTCTGTTGAATGTGCATGACCTTTGACCCCTCAGATGGCATTAGAGGAGAAACCGTCATGTTGCTGTGTTAAATAGCCAAATGTGCTTGGGACTACTTTAGAAAACCGTTTTCACTGAACACAGTCTGCTGCTGCATCAAAAAAATGCAACTTGAATCTCTGTTACACAAAGAAAAAAGCTATACATCTGTTCAATGCAGAGATGGCGGTGAGTTCTCTGGGCCCGAGTTCATCTCAGATGATCCAAAACACAGTGGAAATGTGTGCTGTGATCACATGAGTCCATGTTTCAAACAGACATCGAGTTTTCAGTCCCAAAGACAAAAGTCCCATCCAGACTTTCATCAGCAACAGGTGCAAAATCAAACATCTGTCATGGTATGGAGGAGCATCAGTGCAAACAGCATGGGTGACTTCATATGTGTGAAGGAATCATTGACATGGAGGAGTATATTGGGATTGTACAGAGACTTATATTGCCATCTATATGACATCTTTCCTGGGAAGCAAGACAATGCCAGGCCTCATTCTGATGTGTTTGACTGCCTGCAGTCCAGATCTGTCTCTTATTGAAAATGTACGGCCATCATGAAGAGGAAAATCAGACAACGACGACCAAAGACTGTTGAGCAGATGTCTTGTATCAGACGAGATTGGGTAAAAATGACACTTGCAAAACTGCAACAATTATCCTCAATTCCCAAATGATTAAAAAGTCTAATTAAAAGAAAAGGTGATGTGACACAGCGGTAAACATGACCCAACTTTTTTGGAGTGTGTTGCAGCCATAAAAATCAAAATTTGTTTATATTTACAAAATACAATCAAGTTGTTCAGTGAAAACATTTAAAATCTTTTTTTGTTGTTGCTCTTTTGTCAGTTAAATAAAGGTTCAAGAGAATTAACAAACCACAGATTCTTGACTTTATTGCGTTTAACAAAACGTCCCAACGTTATAGGCTACACAGTGACAGAAATACACTGTAGCAGTGAGAGAGATGGGCCTATTTGTTGTATTTTCAGCAGGTTCTCATAATAATCTTTTCTAAAGGTAAATGTTTATTAAAAATCAAAAGAAACTGTCAAATGAAGACATAAAAGAAAGGGGTAAATTATAAAACGTCTTGGATTTTTTTTTTATGGGAAAAATAAAACATTAGTTGGATTTCTTTTTAACTGTTAATATCTCCCCCTTGAACAACAGAACATTAAATTATACGTTCACTGTGAGCTGGTCACTGATTTTAAAGTAAAGAAAATTCTAGAAGAGAAACATCCATTTATGGAATTCCATTTATCGCGCCCGCTCTCCGTTCCGTCTGAAATTTTCCCGATATTCCCGCTACAATACAATTTAGTTGAGGACCGCACTGTGACACGAGCAACTGACCCTCTCTTACAACACTGCTCTTGAAATCAATAAATAACGGCGACTGAAATACAATCCATTGCACAGAAACCGTGTATAGACCTTATGCGCCAGAGAAACAAGCGCGCCGCCATCTTTATAAAATTGTCTTTGAACTTCCGTTTTGCGGTAGCTCTGTACATTTCTATGGCATCGCTGTCAAAGAATAATTAGCTGGTTAAGTGGATTTACTTGTTGTAGAGTTAATGAAAGTTATCATGAGCATTGTAATGTTTAAAGCAGATGTCTTAACAAATGTCAGTAGACCGGGAAGATTTTAAAACTAGCAGTTCATTCATAAATGTAAGGTCGCTGTGGAAATACAAACCGGAAGTCAAAAGACAACGAGCGCAACGCTGAAAAGGGGCGGGGCTACATAAGGTCTATAGGGGAGCGCGGGGCACAAACTAACTCGGGGTTAGTTGTAACACACATGGTTTAAATACTTCCACACACACTAGCATGAAGAAACTTAGCGTATTTAGGCTACTAGTTGCCATATCGACAATATATAAAGAAAAATTGCGCCAAAATTCAGAAATCTTTGGGAGATGTCACTGAACATTTATTTAACAATAGCAAAAGTAAATATATTACTTAAGCTAATTTTTCATCTGTTTGTGTTTATTTCAGGGCTTAAAAACGAAAAAAAAAAATTCAATCGTTTCACCCCGAGCAGAATCGGTATTTTAACGTTTCTGTTCCAGCGTTCCTTCCGCTTTATAATTAACGTTCCGAAACCGGTTTGTTTAGAAAAAAAACAACGGTTAATAATGTTATTTTTTAGCTTTTTTGTTTGTTTGTTTGTTTGCATGTAGCCTACTTAATTATTATTATTACTATTATTATTATTATTATTATTATTATTATACGTACAGCATTTTATTTATTAAAAAACAAAGAGAGTATTTGCCGTCTTAGCCAATAGGCCTACAATTATCTTTTATAACAAGATTCTGTCCAAATGTAAACCTATTAAACGAAAGGAAAAACTATCAACGGTTTATAAAGTATTTTTTCAAGATATTTTAAAATGTTTGCTGCATGGTTAAAAATACCGACGCTATTCCTGAGAGGAAAAAAGATGTCGCGTATACGTCGCACTTTATTATACATTCAGAAATAATGTAATTTATCGGTAAATAAAATAAAATGTTTACTAATAGCCTATACTATATAATATATAATATAATTATAATGTTTGTAAACATAAATTATGAACAAAACTGCCCTATTTTATTTTACCACAAAACCTCTAAAGTTAACAGCCTATTCAGGCTATACGTCAAGCCAAAACGAATTCAAAAAAAAAAAAAAAAAATCTCTTTTCTTTTTTAACGCTTCTATTGCTATATTCAAGGCGAGAAACCGGTTTATTTATTAGAAATAAAACTAAATAAGATGCTAAACGAATTCATTTAAAGTGAATCTGAAGCCTACCTTTCTCATTCGGCACTGTTTCCATTTTCGAGACGAATGCTAAACAATTAAAGCTTTGTATTTCACTCATTGACATCATCCTTCACATAACAGCACAGTCAGGCGGTGGTCACGGGTGGTAAACGGCAGATTGTATTACAGAATTGAATTGAGCAGTGTAACGTTTTTAAATGTTTGGTTATTTTAATTATTTAACAGGCTGCGATATCAAGTAAGCAATGCAAGAATTTGTGTGCAATGCAAGAATTTGCAACAGAAACTATTGCCTCTGTCTTTTCCAGCACATTAGACTCAGTTGCTCCTTTGCGCTTAAAAAAGATTAAGGAAATTAATCCAATGCCATGGTACAATGAGCACACTCGGGCCCTAAAGTTAGCAGCCAGGAAAATGGAGCGCAGCTGGAAGAAAACAAAACTAGAAGTATTTCGCATTTCGTGGAGAGAGAAAATGATTGAGTACAGAAAGGCCCTAAAATCTGCTAGATCTGCCTATTTTTCAAAACTTTTAGAAGAAAATAAACACAACCCTAGGTATTTATTTGATACAGTGGCTAAATTAACAAGAAATAAAGCTTCAACTTCTGATGTTTCCAAAGAGCACAGCAGTAATGACTTCATGAACTTCTTTACTTACAAGATTGATAATATTAGAGAAAAAATTATAACCATGCAACCGTCTACTACAGTATCGCGTCAGATAGTGCATTGTAGTGTCCCTGAGGAAAAATTAAATTCATTTACTGCTTTAGGAGAGGAAGAATTGTCTAAACTTGTTAAATCATCAAAATCAACAACATGTATGTTAGACCCTATACCGACTAAGCTATTGAAAGAAATGCTTCCAGAGGTTATAGATCCTCTTCTTAATATCGTCAATTCATCTTTATCACTAGGACACGTACCAAAAACTTTTAAGCTGGCTATTATTAAACCTCTTATTAAAAAACCACAACTTGATCCTAGAGAATTAGTCAATTACAGGCCGATCTCAAATCTCACTTTTCTGTCAAAAATACTAGAAAAGGCAGTATCATCACAACTATGTTCCTTTTTAGAAAGAAATAGTATCTGTGAGGATTTCCAGTCAGGATTTAGACCGTACCATAGTACTGAGACTGCTCTCATTAGAGTTACTAATGATTTGCTCTTATCATCAGATCGTGGTTGTATCTCTCTATTAGTGTTACTGGATCTTAGTGCTGCATTTGACACTATTTATCACAATATTCTTTTAAATAGACTCGAAAATTATGTTGGCATTAGTGGAATTGCATTGTCATGGTTCAAATCATACTTATCTGACCGTTATCAGTTTGTAGTAGTAAACGAAGAGATGTCATATCGATCACAAGTTCAATATGGAGTACCGCAAGGCTCAGTACTAGGACCGTTGCTGTTCACTCTGTACATGCTACCCTTGGGAGATATCATTAGGAAGCATGGCGTTAGTTTTCACTGTTACGCTGATGATACTCAGCTCTATATTTCTTCGCGCCCTGACGAAACTTACCAATTCACAAAATTAACGGAATGCATAGCTGATATAAAAAATTGGATGACCAGTAATTTCCTACTACTAAATTCAGAAAAAACAGAGATTCTAATTTTTGGACCAAAAACTTCTTCACGTAATAACCTAGAATACTGTCTAACACTTGATGGCTGCTCTGTTAAGTCTTCGTCGTCAGTTAGGAACCTGGGTGTGCTCTTTGATACCAATCTTTCATTTGAAGGCCATGTTACTAGCATCTGTAAAACCGCATTCTTCCATCTTAAAAATATATCTAAACTACGACATATGCTCTCAATGAAAAATGCAGAACAGTTAGTTCATGTGTTCATGACCTCAAGGCTAGATTACTGTAACGCTTTACTGGGTGGTTGTTCTGCTCGCCTGATAAATAAACTACAGCTCGTACAAAATGCAGCAGCTAGAGTTCTTACTAGAACTAGGAAGTATGACCATATTAGCCCGGTTCTGTCAACACTGCATTGGCTTCCTGTTAAACATCGTATAGATTTTAAAATCTTGCTAATTACTTACAAAGCACTAAATGGTTTAGCTCCCCAGTACCTGAGCGAGCTCCTAATTCATTATAGTCCTTCACGTCTATTGCGATCTCAGAATTCAGGCCAGCTGATAATACCTAGAATATCAAAATCAACCGCAGGCGGTAGATCCTTCTCCTATTTGGCACCTAAACTCTGGAACAATCTTCCTAGCATTGTTCGGGAAGCAGACACACTCTGTCAGTTTAAATCTAGACTAAAAACGCATTTCTTTAACCTGGCATACACATAACACATTACCAATTTATATTTTCAAATCCGTTAAAGGATTATTAGGCTGCATAAATTAGGTCAGCCGGAACCGGGAACACTTCCTATAACACATGATGTACTCGTTACATCAGAAGAAGAATGGCATCTACGCTAATATTAGTCTTTCTGGTTATCCCGAGGTTCACCGTAGTCAACCGGATCCGGGCCGTATCCAGGTGAGACCAAGGACCTGCGCCTTGACACGACCACAACGCAGCCCTGAAGTATCAGCAGAGATTGAGTCAACTAGATCATCCACTGTGAGGGCCTCATTGACACGACAGCCACGACACAGTTCCTCAACAACCGTCCATAACGGCGTGATGAATACGATCCTCAATTGGATGGAACTGGAATAAATACTTTGAATGTTGCGATCCTATTGGACTTAGATGGCAACCTGAATCGTAACAAAGCACTGTTGGCCAGAGGAGAACTGGCCCCCCGACTAAGCCTGGTTTCTCCCAAGGTTTTTTTCTCCATTTAAACACCTATTTGCCACTTGTCTGCCACCTGATGTCACCTGATGGAGTTTGGGTTCCTTGCCGCTGTCGCCTTTGGCTTGCTTAGTTGGGGACACTTGACATTTGACTTGACATTTGATATTCAACAGTGCTTTGATCTACCTGCATTGACACTATTCTTTAAGAGCTGCTGTGCAGCCAAATAATGTACCAGTTATCAATGTAAAGCTGCTTTGACACAATCTACATTGTAAAAAGCGCTATATAAATAAAGGTGACTTGACTTGACTTGTGCGCGCGTGAGGCGCCGGCGCGACCACTGGAATTTTTTTCCTTCTATAAGACAGTAAACTGTAGGCTACTCCGTAATTTATGGTCATACAGGTAAAAGCAAGACATAATTCATACATTTACAAAAGACACTTAAATAACGAAAACAAGCAGAATGTGTTTCCTTTCCTAGATCTTTGGAGTGCGCCACAATGAACCACTTTCGTTTTGTTAATCTGTAGACCTAATTATATAGTGAAATATCGCGTAGCTTATAGGCCTAAATATTCCCTTTTATTGTATATGTGTTATGTAGGCCTATAGTTTTATTCTGTTTTCTCCGTTCACAGAAGCGCTGCATGTGCCTGATGTGGCGTTGTGTGAACTCATGTTCTACATATCCGGCAATTTTCGCTGGTTTCAAAACGCATATTACTTGACATTCATTTTCACTTAAATGTAGGCCTAATGCTTGAGGGTTGGTGACATATATCATCGGAAAACTAATGCCAGGGCATTGCCATTGTGACTTATACCTATGATGACTTGACAGCTGAGCCGGGCATTTCACTCACTGTACTGTAGAGCCTGAGCGCGGGCATTTCACACACTTTGGATGCGTCAGCGTCACATTTGCATAGGCTGTACTATTTGAATTCGTGATTGGTTGACTGCCAAATCAAAATATTAAATAGAACGAAAAAAATAACGTTATTAACCGGTTAATGGCCATTTCAAATTAGCGTTTCTGTTCAGAACGATTAAATTTGATTTCGTTTCCGTTTCTGGTTACGTTCCGGTCAAAATTTCGTTCGTTTCCGGTTTTCGTTTTCGTTCCTTGAACCGGTTCAGAGCACTGTTACTAACTGAATTAAAGTGCTCTTTTAAATGCAGTTGTAGAGCTCTGTAATTGCATTCTTAGTAAAAACATAATTGTAGAGCTCTACAATGACAATTGTTAAAAATTGCATTGTAGAGCTCTGTATTCAGTACTACCTCATTATGATAATTACAGCTCATGCATATTCACAAAATAGCAACTGCACTTCCAGGTTGTTCAGTCAAGCCATTTTTAATGATGAATAGCAATGCAGAGGCTCTAATGAGCTCTTAAGTGTATGTATATATGTATATATGTATATATATACACACACACACACACACACACACACATACATACACACACATGCATACATATACACACACACACACAATTTTTGGTGTTGATTAAAATCATTATAAAATGATCTTTATAGAGAAGAAATAGAGTACATTGGGGCTAAATATACCGGGGTACAACAAGGCACATTTGACTTTTTCTTTTTAAAAAACAGATGTGTCATCTTCGTCGTCAGGATGGATCAGTAACATCAAATCCAGTTGAAATGAGAAAGTTAACAAGAGACTTTTATAAACAGTGCTGAGAGCTGTGATGCTGTGTTTATGATTTTCTTAAGGAATGACCTCAGCTTGGGGATGAACAAAAAAAGGCACTGGACACTTTAATTACTTTAAAGAACTTACAGAAGCAATGCGTCAGTTACATATTGGCTGTTCTCCTGGAATTGATGGATTACCTGTAGACTTTCATCAACAATTCTCGGATATAATAGGACAAAAAAATAAATAAATTATGAAGTGTTGTTAGACTGCATTAGAAGCAAAACTTTCCCATAAGTTGTAGTCGAGCAGTCTCGTCTCTGCTTCCAAAAAAAGGGGACAAAAACTGGAGACCAGTATCTTCTGACTATAAAATATTTTCCAAATGTTTATCAAAACACTGTTAGACTTTTCATTAATGTTCATAATGATCAAACATATTGCATACCTGAAAGATCTATAATGGACAATCTTTTTTATTACAGGATATAATTAATATTAATCAGTTTTATCATGTTAATTTTGGAGTTCTGTCACTGATCAGGAAAAAGCATTTGATCGAGTTAATCATGAATATCTTTTTAATGTGTGAAGGTATTTTGGGTTTTGTGACAGATTTATATCTTACATTCCGTTATTATATTGTAATGTTTCTGTTATGGTCAAGGCAGGTGGTTGATTAATTAAACCAATACCTGTGTCGAGAGGCATTATGCAAGGATGTCCACTTTGCAGGCAATAGTTTGGTTATTGAACCTTTGTTGTGCAGATTGAGGAGGAATCTTAAAGGAATTGTAATTAATTCAAATAATAATTTTTAATTATTTTTATCAGCATATGCAGACAACATAACTGTTTTATTACAAGTCAAGAGGATATTACAACCTTAAATCAAACTATTGGAATATATGAAAAAGCCTCTTCTGCAAGAGTTAATTGGTCAAAAAGCAAAGGTTTTATTATTGGTAGGTGGGAAGGTAACTCCTGGGTGGGTTATGGTGGAGACAGGATGGATTGAAAACATTAGGAGTATTTTCGGGGAATGACCAAATTCAAAAGAAAAATTGGGAGGGTCTGCTGGAGAAGGTGTCTGCTAAATGGAAATGGCTATTACCACAATTGTCCGATAGAGGGAGCACTCTGGCTGTCAATAATCTCACTGCATCAATGTTGTGGCATAGGATTATAGTTATGGAGGCACCTGAAAAACTTTTTATTATATATATATATATATATATATATATATGTGTGTGTGTGTGTGTGTGTGTGTGTGTTTGTGTGTATTTTCATATATATATATATATAAATAAATAAATGTGTATTTTTTTATTAATATAAAAACAATAGGCCAAAAACCAATACAACAAAAATGTCACAAAAAGCATTTAGCTAAGTTTCATTACAGAAAGATTTCAAATAACATAAAACCTGAGATTTCACACAGAATTATCACTCTTGACTCTTGAATGTTCAAATGTGTTGAAAGGAGACAGTGGGTGTGGTCATTCAGTCATTCAGCCCCTCCCTCTTTTACTGAGTCCTCCCCCACATCATCATAATCTGTTTTTTTAAAAAACAAAACATTAAATTTAACATCTTAAAAAAAAAGTTAAGTCATGAATATTTAAAATGGAGTTATAAAAGTGGAAAAATGAGAAATATTTAAAAAAAAAAAAAAAAAAAAAAAATAGTGTTAGAATATAGAGAACAAAAATGTTACAATAACTTACCTAACAGGTTTCTCATATCTTCAGTGACACTCATCACATCATCATACTCCTCCTGAACTCCCTCTGATCAACAGAAATGACATAAAAATGTCACACTAGTTTATAAAACACTTTTTCTCATTTATTGGATCCCTTATTCCCTTTAATGATTATTTAAATACACATATTATGTCAAACTCTCATGTAATCATATATGTTAAGGTGATAATGAAATGTAGTTCTATATGCAACTCACCTTTTCTACTGAACAAAGATTACAGGGAACACATATCACAAAAATAAAACACTTAAGAAAACAGCAACTCGAGGTAGAGCAAGGCAACATTGTCAAACAAGATACAGTAAACAGATAGTCTACTAAAAAGAAAAAGTAATTCACAAAACATCTAAAGCAATAGAAATTAAACATACAATAAATAAATAAAAATAAATAGAAATAAATAACAAGAAACTTAAAAAAAAATGTCTTGTGCATCTCACCTGTTACCCCTTGAGAGCTCTGTCCAATAATGATGACATCATCATAACTCTCTGGTGCCTCCACTACACATGAAAATATAAGCCAAAATATATAACTTTAAGACAGTAATTTAAAATAGTATCTGTGACAAGCTTGATCAGATGAATATTATGTAAAATATTGTTTAAAAATTAAAAACAAGTTTCAAAACACGAGTTGGACGTATGACAGTATTTTCTATGCCAAATACACTCCTTTTGGATTAGGATAAGTTTCAGAAAGTTTTTTCGAGTATGGCCCTGTATTACGTAATAAAGGGCGGAATTCCTTGTATGGGCACTTCTCCCTGATAAGTGTGCACACATCACCCAGAGCGAGAGCAAGAGCACGCCCATCAACGCGCTTTGTTCGGGTTACAGAAGCCGAGAGATTTTTCAACAATGTCACCAAAGAAGTGTGTTTTTGGTTATGATGGAAAGATAACCATTTTCAGCTTCCCAAAGAACCCAGCGTTAAGGGAACAGTGGATGCAGTTTGTTTTTCCAGGGCAGCAACGGAGTTGTGCACGTATGTTTGTTTCCGGAATTTCGGTGACGAATATTTTGTAAACGAGTCCCAGTTCGACGCTGGATTTGCAGATCAGGGGCGGTGAGTAAAACTTCATCAAATGTCTGTGTTTTGTTGGCAATGTTGTTTACATTTTAAAAAATGTAAACAACATGAACGTTTTTGTTCCCTTTTTATTTATAATGATGTCACAGCTTGCAGACAATCGCTGCGCGTGCTCGTGACTCTTTAGCTCTGCCCACGGCACGCCTCCAGGAGCTCGTTTTTTTTTCGGAAAGAGTCGGTAGAGCTTATCTTTTATAAATATGATAAAACTAAAGACTTTTCAGAAATATGAAGGATGCAGTACTACTCTATAGATACTCAAGATTAACTTGAGATTGGGGCGGAAACTGTGTGTGTTATGTACCCTTTAATATTGTTTTTTTTATAACTATAATAGAATAACAGAGCGACACCTGTCTCACGATCTGGTTTCAGTCCATCAGTGATGACATCATCATATTCTCCCGGTGTAATTTCCTTCATCTCTTCTGCAACAACACAGAATATGTTTGGATACAAAAGCCAAAAATTTGTTCTTGTTGCAGGTCATATTAATAATTTGGTAATGAATCGTGATCAGTTTCAAAAGGTCACTGACCTTTCAGGCCACTGCCGTTGGTGACATCATCATAATATGCATTCTTGAACTCTTTTTCTAAAAAGGAGAACAGCATGTTAATATAGAAGTAAACAGCAGTATTTAAATAGTACTTTAGTCAAATAATTAATAAAATTTGTTAATTAAATTTATTTAAGTTGAATTCAAAAACTTTTTTTGAGTGGAATAAAGAATGTATATGTGCTTCAGCTCTCTAACCTGAGAGAAGCTCATCAGCATCTTCATACCCAGAATGCAGTTCTTCAGAGATGAGACTCCCTGTTAAAGGAGCAGAACAGTCAGAAACATGTTCATCATTACAAACAGACTGAATCCTCATTTCCTTTGGATCACAAAGCATTATTTTACTGACAACACAACACAAATATTAATTACTTACATTTTAAAAGCATTAGAGGCAGAAATACCATGTTTTAGAGGCCTATTAGCAAACACACATGTATCCTCACATGAACCCATTCCTCACTGCCTTCCAGAAATACACACAGGAAGAGACAAACACACACACACACACACACACACACCTGCAGCTCTGTGGTTTTCTGCAGGAGGTTTAACAGGACTAATAATAGATGAACATCAAGTGTCTGACAGACTCTCTTAATTAATCATATTAAATAAGATTCACGGCTCATGTCTCACCCCTCTGAGTGAAATGATTGTGTCTGTGATGAATCTCCTCATAAACGGCCTCAGTCGTGCTCCTGTGTCTCCTCTTAGAGAGAGCTGTGAGTGTAGACAGACAAACCTGCTGTCAGTTCACAACACATGACTGATCACACACTGAATAAGACACAATATGACAGTCTCTGGATCTCTCCTACCTCTCCTCATCACTCTGTTCTGCTGAATCAGTATAAGCAGTGGCACTAAGAGCAGTAAGAGCACAACTCCCAGTACAATCACAAGCACAGAGAGAGACGCTGCTGGAGGAGTTTGTGGACGAGTGACTGATGTTGAGCTCACTGTCTGAGAAACTGGAGGAGAAGATGATGTTGTTGTGGCAGGAGAAGTGGACACTGACACATCTGACAAATCTGGCAAAACAGACAAACACATTCAAAATCATGCAAATAAACAAATATTATTATCACTAAAATGATGTAAAAAATGACTAATATTGGTCAGTGTTTTGCTGTGACCTGCACAGGTGAGTCCAGCGTGATCTTTGTGGGAGCAGTCAGTGTGGTTCTTCAGGGAGAGAGGACAGTCCCACAGGTGAATCTCATTCCCTCTGCACTCGACTCTGTTCAGCCACACAACACCTTCACCAGCACCAAAGGCTGAATTCCCATCAGCCCTCAGTGCTGCTCCACAACCCAGCTGCCTGCAGACCACCTGAGCATCGCTGATGTCCCACAGATCATCACAGACTGAGCCCCACACAGCGTTATGATACACCTCCAGCCTCCCAGAGCACCGGCCCTCCCCTCCACTCAGTCTGAGAGGAACATGCTCTAAATCACACACATCAACCATCAATGACCAGCTTCAGCAAATTTACAACAAAAACACACACTGAAACTGAACAAAGATGGCTTTAAATGTTAATAAATGTTCATTGCATTTTAAATGCAAATAAAATATGAGCATTTAAACAGGAATTTAATAATTTATTAGGAAAACACAGGCTTAAATTAACAAAAATGTAACAAATTTTTTATAAAAATAAACTTACTTGAACACTGTCTCTGGTGAGGAGATGGTGAGTTTGAACATGTCAGAAGACTCTGAGGAGATTCATGAATCTGCTCCACTGAGATTAAATTGTTAAAAGTTCATTCATTACTTAATAGAAAAATTATAAGACAAAAAAATCATATTGAAACAAACATGACCACTTCAAACCATCTTAAATACTATCTTACCAGAGCAGGTGATATTGGCCACTTCATTATCACAGTCATTCAGTCCCCAGGGTGAAGATGGACACTGCCATAGAGTGAAATCATGACGTCGACAGTTAAGTTTATCAAGCCAATTATGAGACTTCAGGCCCATTGAATATATGGGTTCACTGCCAGATCTTCCACAGTTCAGCTCTTGACAGATCAGACTCACTGTGTCTCTGTCCATCTTATTGTAACACACATTACCCCAGGATCCATTGTAGAAAACCTCCACATTCCCTTCACAGCCCTCAGTTAACCTGATCTCTTTAAACTCTAGACAGAAAAGGATGAGAATCAACTTCAACTCTCACATATAATTTATGTCTGTTAATTAAGGAGATTCTAATTGTAATTCCTCTTAACAATTATGGTTCCTTAATGGTTTCATTAATGGTTATTTTAGTGCTTTTTAAGGAATAAATATTTGGGGGAAAAAGAGGAAAATAATACAATTCCATTGCCAAATGATGAGATGATATAAATAAAACATTTAAAACAATTCTTGCAAAAGGTGTGTTTAATGTCAAAAACTCTTTAAATGTCATCAAAGTGTTTTAGAGAAGGTATACTGTACGTGCAATGCAATAATATCATCGGTCACATAGGTTATTTAAATGTTTAAAATATTGTCAAGTTATTATTTAACTTATTGTTTACTATTTACCTGAGCACACGACTCCTACATCCTCCTTGTGTTGACAGTCATGTTTTCCCCAGCCTGGAGAAGAGCAGCTCCACAGGGACGTCTCATTCCCCTCACACTCCACCTCATCCAGCCATATGGGTCCAGAACCAGGACCAAACCAGGCTGGTACCTGCTGGTTACTGAGGGCCACTCCACACTGCAGCTGTCTGCACACCACATGGGCATCTTTAATATCCCAGGAGTCATCACACACTGTCCCCCATGAGCCGCTGTGAAAAACCTCCAGCCTCCCTGCACAGTCTCCCCCAGAACCCACCAGCCTGATGGACCCACGACCTGATATTCAGAGAAAGAAAAACACATTAGTGATCACTAACAACTGAAGAATCTGCCCAGATGTTGCTCTTCTCACCAAGGCAGGTGATTGACAGCTGTTGTGTGGAGCTGCAGCTGAGAGTTTGTGGAGAGCTGCAGTTCCCCAGATGAGCTTCACTCCCAGAGCACTGGAAGCCCGTCACACACTCATGACTGTGTTCAGGACTGGATGAAGAGGAGCCGGAGAAGTTCAGCACAGAGCCACAGCCCAGCTGTCTGCAGACCACAGAGGATTCAGTGAGACTCCAGGAGTCCAGCAGAACTCTCCTCCAGACCTGATGGATGGAAACTTCCACCTCCCCCTCACACTGTCTCTCTCCAGACAACCGCACCAGACCATCATGAACAGCCAGAGAGGAATCTGGAGAGAATATCTGATGTTTTACTAAAACACTGCAAGTTTGTCAATATACTTTGAATTACGGAAGAGGATAGGGCCAAGCAATTTAAAAAAAAAAAAAAAAACCCAACTCATCTCGAGATTAAACTCGTTAAATTTCGAGAAAAAAGTCGCAATACAATGTTGGGAATAAAATCATTAAATTTCGAGATCAGAGTCGTTTCGAGAAAAAAAAAAAAACCTCGTTGATATTCGAGAAAAAAGTCGAAATAAAATGTCGAGAATAAACTCATTAAATTGAGAATAAAGTCGTTGCGTTTCGAAGAAAACAAAAAACAAACATTAAATTTCGTGAAAAAAGTGGAAATAAAATGTCGAGACTAAACACTCGATCAGTGTCATGTTCATTGCATACTGATGACATGACAGAGCTGGATCACTTAGTCAAGCTTTAGGCTTTCTTTTAATAAGAAATACTATCAGCTTTAGCTAATTATTATAACCAAATAATATACGAACTTTAAAGAGAATTTGCAAGCGGCTGGGTCTCTTTAGAAAATGTAGCTTACACGCAAAAATAAATAAATAAATAAATAAATAAATAAACGGGACATTCTAAAACGCTTCACGCGAAAAACGCTTAACGCGGCTTAATGTAGACAGTGGTATTAAAAGACCAAACTCAGTAAACACTATACAAATAATACTATATGCAGATAAGCAGATGAGGGCAGAATATAAACGCAACGTGTTTAATTCTACACGTTAAGCGTTTTCCTCCATTATAACGAAAAAGCTTAACGTGGCTTAATGCACTAACAGTAGGCTAATACTGAAAGATCAATTTCTGTACACAGCTTATTAATAAATAATTCGTGCAGATAAGCATATAAGACTTCACCACAGGCTGGAAGAATGTGTATAGGCATTTTTCAATATTTTTATTGTATTTAATAAAGTCTGTGTTTATGTAGAGATGTCCTTTCTGTTTCCGTTTGCACATTTACAGTAAAACAACGCCACTTTTTTATTCTTGAAGTGAACTATTTGCCTGTATGGATTACATTCATTGTTTTGCACTGCCGCTTTGAGAACGCGACGCGTCTGGTGTGAAGCATGGAGCTTCATCCATAGCGCGCACATAATTTTTTGCGCTTGAAGGGACAAATACCCATAAATGTAAGGCAAAAGTTGGAATCGAGAATTGTGAAATTGTTCTCTTTAAAGTTCGTATGCTAGGCATACTTATTATTCGGTTATAAATAGCTAAAGCTGATATATCTTTGTTATTGAAAGAAAGCCTAAAATAGGCTATATTGACTAAGTGATCAAACTCTGTCATGTTATCAGTATGCTATGAACATGACACTGATCGAATGGTCCGTGTACTTTTGCGTCCATTCCTTTTTCCTTTAAACCAGAAATGAAATATGGAAAATGCGGTTTCTTTGTTTTTTATTTTAACACTGATGAATAGAATTAGCAGATACAAGCTAATTTTCCTTATGCAAGATTATTATTTTGTTAAAAATATTATAAATGATATACAACTTGTTTTTTTTTAATATGTAAAAATGCTAAATTTAATTTCCAGTGTTTTGCGTCATACACACAGACGCTAAAGCGCCCTTTAGTGCCTTTTCCTCTGGGCATCAATAGAATGACTCGCTTCAAGAGCCTGCCTAAATGACATTGATTAATTTTCATTCGTCAAATTATTATTATTATTATTATTATTTTTATTATTACTACATTTATATTTTAACCTAAACATGACATTTCTAAACCTTATAGTCTCTTGTTTAGCGCTCAACACATTATCGAGTTCCTGCTTGTGGTCTCAATCCCGTCATTGCTTTTTACTCTGTTTTATATGAATAAAGGCCAAAACGACATCTAAATTACTGTGACTTCTTCGTCTGGCTGTTAGGTGTTTTATATTGAGAAATTGTTTAGGATTAGGAGTCACTTTATAGGCTATAGCCTGGCATATGCTATGCTGTTCAAATTGAAAATATATCAACATATGTTATAATGACAAAATTATACCCCAATATGGAATTTTCATGAAGACAAAATTCCCATACCCTTTGCCTCAGTGGAGGTTTGACATGAAATGTTTCTCAATTCTCATTGAAAGCAATGCGTTACGGCCGCGTCGCTGGGACACTAACGCTTTACGTGGCTTAATCCTACTAGGGAGAAACTATTTTCTCGCACATTTTCTTGTCATCAACAGCATCTAAGGCTAAGACAACGATAACGTAAACAGTGGAAGGACAATATTTTTATGTTAAGCGTTTCTAACGGTTTTCTGTAAGTGGGAAACGCTGAACGTTGAAAGCGCGTTGCCTTCATATTCGGCCTGACCTGCTTGTCTGCATATCTTTATTGGTCATTTAATATCACTAATGCATTAAGCGTTTTCTTCATAACTGTATTTTATTTTCTAGGAAAATGCTTAACGTGTTATTAATTGTGTTCATAGTGGGCTGCTTATAAGGTGTGTAGTGAATTTGCTCCTCCAATATCACTAGTACATTAAGCGCTTATTTTTCATGTTAAGCGCTCATGTCCCGTTTCGCTGGACGCGTTTGCCGCCAGTATAGCATTCTCTTGGACATGCGGCAGTATCGGACCCCTCGTGAGTGAGAATGGGTTGAAAATCAAGTCAAGTATTATCATGTTTCAGAGACATGGCTCTCAAAAGTGTGGGAGAAACAACAATTTTACAAAAGAAAACTGTAAATTGACATTTCTTCGACTTTAATTTGTCCTTTTTTAATTTTAATTAATATAAAGATGCAAAACGTAATAAACAAAAATCTGAAAAGAAGAAGTCAATATTTATTTTGTGCACATGAAATGTGTATTCGGTTTTAATTTAAATGTTGGTATTCACCATAGCATAAAAAAAAAAAAAAAAACCCAAAAAAACAAAACAAAAAACCGTTTGTTTTTCTTGACGTGGTTAAAAAACGAAAAAGGAATGGACGCAAAAGTACACGGACCTCGAATGCGTGTTTATTCTCGACACTTTATTTCGACTTTCTCGAAACATAACGACTTTATTCTTAAAAATTAATCAGTTTATTCTCAACATTTTATTTACAATTTTTTCCTCGAAATTTAATGGGTTATAAAACACTACATTATTCTATATTTTTTTTATTATTGCTTGGCCCTAATCCTCTTCCATATTAAAATCAATAATACGTACATAAAAAAAACAAAAAAAAAAACAGAAATAAATGACAAGAATGTTTTCTTTTAAGTTTAAAATGAAATTACACGTTGTGAAATTACACATGTGAGATGAAATACTGTATTTATACTTATTTTAATCTTTCAGCAGCATAATATCAGTGAATCTTCCAGTAGTATGAACTCACTAGAGCAGATGACTCCAACATCTCGTCCATGAGAACATTCAGCTCGACTCCATGAAGAGATGGAACATTCTGAGAGTTTTGTTTCATTCCCGTCACAATCAAACACATCAGCCCAGATTTCACCACTTCCCTCTCCAAACCAGTCTGATCCCACAACAGACACAGCAATCCCACAATTCAGCTGTCTACAGAGGACACTGGCAGCTCTCATATCCCAGCATGCATCACACACTGTGCCCCATTTACTGAAGTACTGACGCTCAACTCGACCAGAACAGATGTCAGGACCATTGACCAGTCTGAGATCAGTGTAATCTGGACAAAGAACAGAGAGTTTAGTTAAACAGTACAAAACATGCAAAAGAAATGTTTAAAAAAATAAAAAATAAACACTTGTTTGTGATTATCTTGATAAGCTGAAAACTCTTGCTCCATTACCAGAACATAACAGTCCAATGTCATCCTCATGGGTACAGTTGTATTTGATCGATGATGTTGGACACAAAGATATATAAGACTCATCTCCTCTGCACTGAATCTCTTGTGTCCACATCTGAGCGTCTCCTTTGCCAAAAGCATCTTCTCCCAGCACCTGTACAGGAGCCCCACAGTCCAGCTCTCTACACACAACCTCTGCATCCTGCTGGTCAAAGGCAGCAGCACACACTGACATCCATGACCGATCATGAGGCACTTCTACTCTGCCAGAGCAGCGAGAACCTCCAACCAGCCTGACTCCTTGAATAAATAAGGGAGAATTTTAATGATATTTGCTTTGCTTCTTGCCCTATTACTTTATAAATCTAAACAGTTTATTAGTTAATAGTTTCTGACCAGTTACATTTTGTCAATTGTCAGCAGTTTGTTTCATGCATAAAATTCACACAAGCTCCTTGCATTTTGTGCACATAAGATTGAATGCATTTTTTATTTAATAACAAGAAAAAAAAAAAAAAAATTGTAGACTAAATGCATCCAAAGTGTTATTAAAATGCATGTAGTCTATAAAATGCTCAACCTATTAATGTGTTTCGTTCGCAAAATTATTTGTCTGGAACAAAAAAATCCTGTTGCTCACAAATTGCTTTTTTACATTCCATCCAGTAATTCAGCATGTCACATGATACATTACTTCACCCCACACAGGCAACCAAGCAACCACCTGACTTAACATTGAATGTGGAGAGAAAAATTGTTTTCATCCTGGAATTCTGTGGTAGAAAAGATTAATAATTATGAAATAAGTGTAGATGAGCTTACCAGAGCAGATGACTCCAGCATCTTCAGTATGATTAGCTTTTACTCCCCATCCAAAGAATCTACAGTTCATCAATGTAGACTCTGATCCAGTACACTGTACATTAGAAATCCAGATTTTTCCTGATCCTTCTCCAAAGTGAGCTCTCTTTGGTGCACTTAAAGCCTCTCCACATCCCATCTCTCTACACACCACTGCAGCATCATTTATATCCCAGCCATAATCACGCACTGTTCCCCACTGACCTCTATGAAGAACCTCCACTCTACCAGCACAGGAACTCTTACCACCTACTAATCGCACTGTTTCTAAAGGTAAAAAGGAAAGATAGAGAAAAAAGAAAAATAATAGTTGTACAATATTACTCAATGATTTTATGTCAATACTTGTATAGTTCACATGTCGTTCACCTACCAGCACATACAACGCTCACATCGTTGTCATGGGAACAATTGTGTGAAGGTGACATTGGACAGAGAGCAAACTGATACTCGTCTCCTCTGCACTGAATCTCTTGTGTCCACATCTGAGCGTCTCCTTTGCCAAAAGCATCTTCTCCCAGCACCTGTACAGGAGCCCCACAGCCCAGCTCTCTACACACAACCTCTGCATCCTGCTGGTCAAAGGCAGCAGCACACACTGACATCCATGTGTTCCCATGAGGCACCTCTAGTCTTCCAGAACAGCGAGAACCTCCAACCAGCCTGATGCCTGATTATAACAACAAACCATTTAAGATATCAAAAAATAAAACATAAAAATTATATTATTATAGGGGAGACCATGGAGTGTTGTATCGTTTTGCTTTAATGTTTGTAAGTCAGAGATTTTTTGTGGCAAAATTAAATTTGCTACTAATTAAAAGCTGTTTTGAAATCTACAACTTATTCTAAACTATTTAGAGTAATTTCAAGATCAAAGAGTGCCGTTGTTACAGTAACAGTTGTGGTCAGTGCTGGTCCTACTACATTTGGCAGGTCGTTGACAATTAGGGGTGTAACAATATATTGTGTCACAATGTATCGCAAAACAAAACAAAAAACAATATGCATTGTGCATAGCAACAATGTATCGTATACTGTACAGTAGTTCACCCAAAATGAAATTTTGGATATAATTTAGCATCAAATGTTATTTATATATGTTATTATTTAATTATTATTATTAATAAATTAAAAATAAAATGCATTAATAAAATACAATATAATATTTACAATATTTATATGCAGTCAGGAACAGAGTACAAGCATGTGTCTAACATAATTCTGTATTTTTAGCTATGAAGAATCCTGAATATTTCTAATATTATTCTGGTGTCATCATTGCCCTGTGTATAGGGGAGAATGACCAAGTACAAGCTTATTCAATTCCTGATGTAATAATTTAGCATTTTAAATCAACAGTACTGTTTGTTAACTATTTAGTCTTAGAAGTGATATTTTAAACTAACCTTTTTAACTCCATTTTGGCTTTGTTTAAAGTATCATGAGAGTAACATATCATGAGAACAGTACTGTGTATCAAACTGAATCGTGACATCAGTGTATTGATACACCCATACTGACTGTCACCTTAACTGTTCAGCCCTGGGTTTGGTGTGCTGTAACACTAAGAGAACATCAGTTTTAATTTTACATTATTTTGTTCATTAAATTTGTGGGATATATTTTTAACATAGGTGATAGTTTTTAACATTTAGAGTAATTAGAGTTTGCTGATTCAGGTCAAACATGTACTGTCATTTAACATGCATTAACGTCAATGCATTAATCACAATTCAAATCATAAACCAACATTTTTACTTCAATGTATGTTATTGTGAAGTATATTCTTCATATTTTTACAGACACTTACAACTTACAACTACTGTCACATCAGGATAGTGGTCATGTACAGTATGATTGATATAAGTTATAACATTGAGCCCATAGCTCAGTTCTAATTGGTTAAACTGATGGTAAAACTCATCCTGTGTAACACTTGTTGGTCTGCACTATTTATAACTCTGAACATAAATTTTAAAATCTACTTCAGTACATACATACTTTTAATAGAATAAATAATGGTACATTTGATGAAATCTAGACAGAAAATGAACCTACCTGAACAGATAACTCCAACATCTTCACTATGCTCACAGTCAATGTCACCCATTTCTGCACTATTGCAATTGAGAATTGAGGACTCTGATCCACTACAGAGCACATCATCCTTCAAGATTTTTCCTGATCCAGGCCCAAAGTGAGCAACACGCATTGTATTTGAAGTATAATGACAGTCCAGCTCTCTACACACCACTGCAGTGTTTGTCAAATCCCAAAAATCATCACACACGGTTCCCCATTCTCCACTATAATAAACCTCCACTCTACCAGCACAGGAATTATCACCACCCACCAGCCTCACGTTTCCTGCAGACAAGAATGATTTATATACAGTGCACAGTGAGAGAAGATGAACAACAAAAGACTAAGTTAGCAAAACAGAAAAAAAAAAAGACCATAAAAGTAGTAAATTCATTTTTATATTAATTCAAATATTACACATACAAAAGTGGAACTTTTTTTTTTAACTCAGAGTCAATCACTATAACATTAACTAACACATAATGATCCTGAGTGTGTACGTACCAGCTGTGGCGAGTCTGATCACAGAAGACAAAAAAATGAGTGTTAGATAGCTCTCCATCTTCACTGATCATACTCTCTGTTTGATCAACTCAGAAGTGAAAGATTCAAGAGAGACAGAGACAGAAGGCTGCACAACCGCCAAACAACAAGCCAATCAAGTCACTTTTACCTTATTAGACAGAAGAAAGGAAATCATCAAAAAGCTTCAGTGACAAATCAGAAGACGAATTTATGATTCTCACCATATTTATTAAAAGCACGTCAGCACTGATGAACAGGACTCCTCCTCTACCTTATAGAGATACTTAACCGGGAAGAAACATACAAGATAGAGGAGAGACAAAGTCATACATACAGGAAACTGATTTCAGGGACAGGAATCAAGTTTATTTACAGCATCAAAGCACAGCACCTGCAGATATAAAAATAAAAGCACTGATAACTGACTGCTTCATGACTTAATGTTTCATGCTTTGAGTTCATGTTTAGAAATATTAGTACATAAGTCAAATGTACTGTTTTAAAGATTGTACTGTTTTAAATATTTTAATTACTGTAATATAGTACACAGTGCTTGTCATTTTCTCCAATTGCACAGGCCTAATCATTATTCCACAAAAGAGTGTCAGAAAAGAGAATTTTCTTTAAAAATTAGAGACAGCAATGTATCCCTGCGACTACATACACAGTTCATCATGATAAAGGAATACCACACCAAGTTTGCAGCTGCACTGTATATGTAGGCCTATGTGGGTGTCAGTAAAAGACTATGAGATGACAAACTTCTGGTGACTAGGCGCTTCGCTCTATTTGGCTTCGCCAGACTAGTGACTGTGACACGAGCCACAGTTAAAATAACCTACTGTTGTCTGTTCCATACGGTTACCGGGAGGGGACATGTTCGGTTCATTTAGTTTCGTCGTGGCCACGACATAGCCTATAAACTCGTGGGAACGTGATAACTCGTGGCCACGAGATCATTTTGTCGAGGTAACGACATCCTAATGTCGTGGCCAAGCGATGTAAAGTCGTGGCCTCGAGATCATATGGTGAGGGAACGACATCTATTTCTCATGGCCATGAGTTCAATGTGTAAACAACTATTTATATAATTATTTTATATATATATATATATATATATACACACACACACACACATACACATGCTATAGCCGATGTTAAATTCCCGTAAATGAACTTCCTGTAAAATTTCCCTGCGCCTACAGAAATAAAATAAAAATCATAAATAAAGCTTTCATAGGTTATATACAAATAATAAACAAAATATTCTTTTAACATTAGGCTATAGCCTATTAATAGGAACACATTTTTTGAGCTCCATTGGAATGCTGTCACAGGCACGAGGGGCTACAAGTGAAAACAGACGCTCATTTAAGCTACTGCAGTCTACAGAAATACATTCATAAAGTCAAAACATTATTGGCATGATCGGGCATTTACAGTATTCACAGAAAACAAACTTTAAGTAACAAAGTACAGAATGTTAATTAGATAAAGAGATGGGCTAGGCTATGGGAAATGAAGGGGAAAATAAAGCAAATAAATTTACAAATGTAACTAATATAAAAATATTAAAAAAAATAAACGATCAGTGAATGGATTTAAAAGACTGTTGGATGGGATTAAAATGTACAACATTTAAACAATTTATTGATAAAACATTCGAATGCTGTCTAAGCAACATCGCGCGCAATAGGCCTACAATATAGCCTAATATGCATTATGTTAGCCTAATATAATTTCTTAATTCCATTCTTTTTCTAAATTAAAAATAAATATTATTACAGTCTTATCCATTTCTGATAATTCCAGGTTGCTGGTCGCACAGGTTGTTTACACATTTAATTCGTGGCCATGAGAAATAGATGTCGTTCCCTCAACGTAATGAAGTCATGGCCACGAGAAAAATATAGGCTATCGATCCCTCGCCATATGATCTCGAGGCCACGACTTTACATCGCGTGGCCATGACATAAGGATGTCACCTCGACAAAATGATCTCGTGGCCACGAGTTATCACGTTCCCACGAGTTTATATGTCGTGGCCACGACAAAACTAAGTGAACCGAACATGTCCCCTCCCGGTCACCGTAGTTCCAGTACAATTTTACTCATAAATCGTTGACTGCAGTATAATGACTAGATAAACATTTTCCTGGCAATAATTCCTGAATTATGTCATGTTTTAAAAATTCCGATTCCCGAATGAATCTTCTGAATCGGTTCTTTACACTGAATGTAGCGGGTTAGAACAACGATCAGAATCGAATGATTCAAACTCACGGACTGAATCAGTGGAACGGGGTTCACATTTATAACAGAACAAAGTAAGCGCTAGATGAAGTGGATACTTACCTACAATCAACTGAAACTAAACTTGCAACTACATACTATCGAGTTTGTCTACCTTTGTAATTTATTTAGGCTACACAAGAAATGACAGAATTATCACAACAGCATCGGTTACAAAAATGTTATTAGGCCACAGACACATTTGTACAGTTTATTTCATGCGTTGTAAGCATGCTGTAGTCTCTAAATCATGACAACACACAACTGGCAACTTTGCTTCCAGGCAAATAGTTTTTAGTGAAAGCATTTAATAATCTTATTTCAGTGTAATATTATTAATGTTAATAAAAATACAAAGACGTTGATTCACTGAAGAATTTAGCCCTAAATCAGTTTTACATTTATTTAATCGTTTTTTGTTTTTGTTTTTTTGGTCATAAGAAGTATTGATGCAGACCATTTGTTGATAAAAAGGAATTACATAGAATGGGCATTACTGTATAAAACAGACTGTTACATTTCAGCAGAGTGTGTAGTCTGATGCGGGAGCCAGGAGGACAGCGAATCGTCCGCTGTATCCTGACCCACCACGGTTTCCCATCAGGTGAGGTGAGCTTCTGCAGTGTTTTGCAGTGCCGAGATTTAAAAATAAATAAAATATATATATTTTATATATATATATATATATATATATATATAAATAAAATTAGGCCTATTTTATTTATTAATAATAATAATAACAATTATTATTATTATTATTATTATTATTGTTGTTGTTGTTGTTGTTGTTGTTATTATTATTATTATTATAAATATAGGCTATGTTGAACATTTAACATTCATACAAAAACCGAGATTTCAAAATGGCACATTCACACAAAAAAAATTAATTGTTGGATTTACTTAAAAAAAAAAAAAAAAAAGAAGTGTCAAGTGGTTCCACGCAACTATATTGAGTAATTTGTACAAATAATTTAGTTGTATGAACAAAAGAAATTCAAGTAAATTTGAGTAAATACAAATCATTTGAATGTCACTTTTACATAATAATTATAAGTGCAGTTTACTTAATAATATGTTTATAACATAAGGTGAACACATTTATTGACTTAATTTACCTTATTAAATGAACTCTTTTCTCTACAAAATGCACTCAAAAAATAACTATTTAAACAAACTCAACTGAATTGAGAGCAAGAATTCCATCCTAAACATGCTATTCTGTACTTTGTTACTTAAATCCCCACAAATCGAATTTGTAAGTGTAGTGAAGTGAAGTGACATGTGGCCAAGTATGGTGACCCATACTAGGAATTTGTGCTCTGCATTTAACCCATCCAAGTGTACACACACACCGTGAACACACACCCGGAGCAGTGGGCAGCCATTGCTGCGGCGCCCGGGGAGCAGTTGGGGGTACGGTGCCTTGCTCAAGGGCACCTCAGTCGTGGTATTGAGGGAGCGCTGGACATTCACTCCCCTCACCGACAATCCCTGCCGGACCTGAGACTCGAACCCATGACCTTTGGGTTAAGAGTCCGACTCTTTATCCATTAGGCCACGACCGCCCCCTATGAAAGTGCTGATGACTAGCAGAGAATTTTTCAGGTTGGTTTTAACCATTTATCATATTTTATTTTATATATATATATATATATCATATTCTGTGATGTCTTTTTAATATAGCAAATATACAAAAAAATGTTTAAGTTATTGTAGTCAGATATTATACAGTAAAATTTAACATTGATTATGGCGATGCTAACCACTCATCGGGTAACTGAAATGGCGTTTCTTTTATGTGTCTTGTGTCACACCACATTATAGAAACTGGTGCCATCCTGTGTTTCAATTATCAATTAAATATGGCTTTAAATAAATGACCAATTAGCTGTGGAGATGAAGTGGTATTACACAACGGGAAAGCTAATTGCTTGGTCTCTCGTGCATGGCGGACCAGGTTTCAAAGCACTAGATAGCACATTATTCAAACTAATGTGTGGCCAAGCTGATTCTGCAGAAGAATTTGACTGGCATAACCTGCCAGATGGCAAAATTCAAAATAAAGTGCGACAGGTATGCATCTTCCCACAGTTCAAACAGAAGGCATTAATGCAGGGCTCCAGACTGCAAGCAAATGCTCACAGCCAAGGCAGTGAGTTCATTCAAGATCTTCAGTCATGATTCCTGGCCAGAGCAGAGAGACCAGCTAATAGACTATGGTACAGAGGAGCTGGACCTCCTGCTGGACCACTTCTCCACTGTGTTAACAAGGTCATTGACTCTTTAAATTATCATGACAGAGCATAAAGTATCAGGAAGAACTAAATTTTACACACTCATTCCTGAAACTTAGTTTGGTCAGCTTTGTCTTCACTCATTTTAGAAACGGCTGTGACACTAATCTGGCTAGAGAGGAGCATCAATCCATGAAGATGTTAATCTCCAGAAACTACATGGACAAATCCTACCAAGCCCTATGGGAAATTATGCAAACAAAGTTGCCATTCTGCTCTGATTACAAGGTATAATAGTGGTGCTATTCAAGTTGACATTTATATTTATTTGTAAATTATGACTTCTTGATTAAATCAAAACTAATGTTCTATTCTTTGTAGAACATCCTACATCTTGTGCACATTATGCTGGTCCTCCCTGTCTCTGCTGTGCGTGAAAGTGGATTTTCAGCACAGAAAAGGATTAAATCTGATGTCAGTGGGTCCCTGCATGTAGACACAGTTGAGGACTTGATTAGAATTAGTATGGAGGGAACTAGCTTGGAAGAGTTTGATGCCAAAGAGGCTGTACAAATGTGGTTCAGTCAGGGTAAAAGATCTAGGAGGCCCAACTACAAGTGTTGGCCGTCAGAGGCTCTGGAGCCTGTTAGTCTGGAACCCTGTATTAATGTTTTGTGAGGGTAATGGAGTCTCTTTCTTTTAAGGTATTTTCTTGTCAGACCCAAGAACACATTGATGCAATAGTGTCAAGCCTTGGGGACTGGATTGTTGACTGTGGTGTCCCTGAAATTTACAGTGCAACACCTAAGAATATGAGACGGATCTATGGGCAGTGATCAAACACTACATTTACTTCAGGTATGAAACTCAAAATAATTTACATTTTAATCAGTCTACAGTTTTAATCATGTTAATTATAGTGCTCTCCACTAATATTGGCACCCTTGGCAAATATGAGTAAAACAGTCTCTGGATCCAGATATTTCAGATTCCTACTTGTGGACTCATTTTCATCTCTTTCCACAGGTTTTGGAGTTTTGGTCAAGGAAATGGGATGACCATAACAGAATTATAATTCTGTGGTCATATTCTACACAAATAACATGGTTTAGTATACATTGGTCCTCTTAGCAGCATGAAAAGCAAAACTTTTCTTTAAATTCTGAATGCATTATTTAGTGAAATTAATTAAAGAGTGCTACACAATTAACTAAAATGGTTCAATAATTAACCCTTTTAGTCCAGGGGTCCTCAAATCCAGCCCTGGATGGCCACTGTCCTGCAGAGTTTAGCTCAAACCATGATCAAACTCATCTACCTGCAATTATCTAGTAACTCTGAAGACCTTGATTAGCTTGTTCAGGTGTGTTTGATTGGGGTTGGAACTAAACTCGGCAGGACAGTGGCCCTCCAGGACCGGATTTGTGGAACCCTGCTTTTAGGCTGTTATTGGGGAGATGGTTGCATCAACTTTATAACCTCTGAGGAGTTTGCATCCCTGAACAGGAAGTCATGTTTTATCATTTAAGTGTTCCTAAGGAAAGGAACATACTTGAGTTGGATTTTTACTCATGGAATTTGAAGAGGTGCAATAATGATGGCAGACATGTTTTGTAGGAAAAATTTAGACAAATGTTAATTAAAGGGATGTTCACACAAAAATGGAAATTCTGTCATGTACTCACCCTCATGTCTTTCTAAACCCGTAAGACCTGTTCATCTTCAGAACACAAATGAAGATCTTTTTGATGAAATCTGAGAGATTTACCACTTTAATGCTTTATGAGCTTTTTGAAGCATCAAAGTGGTAGTCACGTAGCTGTCAATGGAGGGACAGAAATCTCTCAGATTTCATCAAAAAGATCTTCATTTGTGTTCAGAAGATGTCTTACGGGTTTGGAACGACATGAGAGTGAGTAAATGACAATTTACATTTTTGGGTGAACTATCCCTTTACGTTCAGTGAGAATTTAAAGTGTGTTTTTTGGCAAAAACTTTTCAATATTGTAATGTTGTAATGTAATTAAATGTTATAAGTTAATTAATAAGTTAAATGACATTATGTTAAATGACATTAGTTTGTAATGTTGTTGCATAATTAATTAGACTACAATTAATGTTTGTTTGTTTTTTCTCTAAAAATAAAAAAAATACTAAGAGAGGAAAATATTACATCTTCTGTTTTATTACACTATTGCAGAACCCAAATAAATAAGAAATGTTATTTTCAGTCCTTGGTTATGTAATTCAAGAAAGGTATAGACTCTGTGTAGTTATGTTTTATAAATGAGTACAATGTTGTTTCTCAAAATCTTTGTTAAATGCTAAGATTTAAATATAATGTTGTAAATACAAACAATTTAGAAATCCAGGTGAAAAGAGCACCCAAAATGAATACTTGTTCATATGAAATTTTGGAAAGACTGGGATAGGAAGAACCTATGATGTGATCTGCAGTGGTGGCCAAAAGTTTTGAAGATATTTAAGGTTTTCAAATGCTCACCAAGTAAAATAAGCAGGTGAAATGCATGTGCAATAGGATTTAAATCTGGAGACTGACATGGCCAATCTAAGACCTTCCATTTCTTTCCCCTGATAAACTCCTTGATTGAGTTGGCAGTGTGTTATGGGTCATTGTTCTTCTGTTGCAATAACAAGAGCTTCTCTATGAGTCTGGTGGCATTTTCTTGAACACTGGAAGCCAATATGGTTTTGGACCATGGTGGACGTATTGTAATATTTACTGTCCTTAATAGGCTGCTGCCACCACCTTTAATTCTTTAAGCCAGTGTGGTCTGGCACCAGAAGATAACACACCACCGTGACTTCAATCAAAACGTGTAGTATTATTTGATAGAGGGGACTACAGGACAGACTAAACATAACCTGGAAAACTTTAGAACAGTGTAGGCTACTACTACGTGACTTCACTCAATTCATTGGTGACAATCAACAACAAACAGTGACACTTCAAACTCATTTAAAACCTCAATCTCATACACGTGCAAAATAATACCAGCCCCCTAAATCCTCCCGGTTTCAGTTTCACCCACCCTCACTGTCACCCTTCTATTTTTACAAGGAGCACAACTTTATTAAACACATCAGCTTAAAATGAAAAAGACATAAAAAGACATAAAACCACTTAACTCGCCCCGCGGCGACGCTGCCCCTCCCGAGGGGTGGGTTGAAGGAGCTTGTTGCAATCCGTGAAAATCCCACACTGTGCTCACAAGGACTTCTGTACATGACAGTCTCAGTCACAGAAAGAGATCCCCGCAGTAGAAGTCTGTTCAGAAAGGGCACAGTCCAGCTATGCGCTTGCACGCTCTGGCAGTTCAATGGCGTAAGCACAATAAATAAGGAACGACGGCACTCCTAACTCCCAGTCCCATACCTACACTCGCCCCGTCCCGTCCCGTCCCGTCCCGTCCCGTCCCCGCTATCTATCTACCCTAACCGACCGCGAACGACACCCCCTCCCAACAATATGATTCCCGACGTCCTATTTTGGCTTGTAGCTTGACCAGCCGCCCGTCCGATTCATTCTCTTTTACACTCTTTTTAATCCTTCCCATCCCCAGTCACAATTCCACAGCTCCCACCAGGTGTCTCTCATTTCCCAATCAGTCTCATTAATTAGTTGTCAGAACGATATTCCGAACGCAGCACACATCACAATATAATCCACTGCATGGAAATAAGAAAATCAAAATAACCTATCAAAAGAAAAATAAACAACAAAACTGTCTTTACATTTCTCACCTCATTACCTTTATTAATTTACTGTAGTACAGTAGATAACACACTACGTAATGCACCATAAACTAAAGAAAGTATCAATATGAGGGTAAAGAGGGTATGCGTTAAAAAATATTACACGTTCAAAATTGCCGCCTTAACGGTCAGAATGTGCGCGTAGAGTATGGAAGGCCAAAAGGTTCAAAAACACGTGAATTTTAACACTTCAACAACACGTAAAATACGTGTATTTCACGCGTTAAATACGTGTTGAATACGCATATTTAACGCGCTTATTTTTTTCCATGCGCAAACAACACGTATTTAACGCATGGAATACACGTTAAATACGCGTGAAATACACATATTTTACGCATTGTTGACGTGTTAAAATTCAGGTGTTTTTGTTCAGAAACGGGAGTAACTCAAAATGTTATTTGTGTATAGGGAGTTTCTGCCTTTAGTCTCCTCTTCAGCGGGTGAAATGCATGTGCAATAGGATTTAAATCTGGAGACTGACATGGCCAATCTAAGACCTTCCATTTCTTTCCCCTGATAAACTCCTTGATTGAGTTGGCAGTGTGTTATGGGTCATTGTCCTGTTGCAATATCAAGCTCTTCTCTATGAGTCTGGTGGCATTTTCTTGAACATTGGAAGCCAATATGGTTTTGGATCATGGTCATATAAAGTTTTGGTTTCAGACAGTTTAATATAGCTTACAAAAAAGACCAGTGCTGTGTTCGAAATCGCCCTCTATACCCTGATTCACTATTCCCTACATTAGTCCACTAATTTAGTCCACTTGAAGGAGTGATTTCAGACACTTAGTGTGCCGGAAGGACTGCCGCTTTTGCATAGTTTGTGTTTGATAATCATTTGAAACTTAGCAAACTTGCAGCTCCCGTAGTAGTACGGAGACTGGGGATGGTTGTAACATTTTTGACATTTCTGTCTGTATTTTGGAGTTCCTTTAAGCCAGTGCATTCAAAATGTGATTAAAACTTGTTACAAGTGTCAGCTATTAAATGACATAGCTGTTATCTTTGCAGCACAAACAGAAAATGCGTGGTTTAGTTTCAAACACGTGGAGTGAAATGTTACAATTCACCCCATAGTCCGGGTTAGTTGTAACAGACTCTGGGGTGAGATGTAACATTATGAAATAAATTAATAAAATGAGCAAATGCTCATTTTACATCCCTCAATTTGTCTTTCTCTTCCAAGACTTAGGCCAGGGGTGTCCAACCCTCCTCCTGAGGGCCACCATCCTGCAGAGTTCAGCAACCTAACAATTAAACACATCTGAACCAGCTAATCAAGGTCTATAGGCATACTAGACACTTCCAGTCAGGTGTGTTGAGGCAAGTTGATGCTAAACTTTGCAGGACAGTGGCCCTCCAGGACCGAGTTTGGACACCCTTGACCTAGGCATACTGAAAAAAAAAGAAAGAAGAAGAAGCAAAAATACAAAAATGAGGTATATGAAACTGCTTACGTGAGCATCTGACACCAGCATCATATTTATGATGGTCACAGCTGTTATGTTCACCCCATCCTTTTGATCCACAGTCCTTCAGTGTTGACTCTGATCCTTCACACTCCATCCATCCAGATTTTTCCTGATCCTGGTCTAAAGTAAGAATATCCTGGTGCTTGTAAAGCCTCCAGTTCAGCTCTCTACACACCACTGCAGCATCAGTCATATCCCAGCTCCAATGACACACTGTTCCCCACTGACCATCACGATGAACCTCCACTCTACCAGCACAGCGACTGTCACCTTTCACAAACCTTTCCACCCATTCACACTTTAGGGGCTCCTGTCAGTCCCTTAAAGAGACAGACTCTCACAGCTGCCAATGACACTCACTGTTTTATTTTCTCCATATATATCAATAAAGTGTGAGCGCTGATGAGCGGGACTCCTCCTCCAGCGTGAAGAGACACTTCACTGAGGACAGACTCGTGTCAGTCATATGTCAGCGTGGAGATAAAGTCACACTAAACTTAAAGAGATTGATAGAGAAACACTGCAGGTTATATTCAGCATCAAAGCCTGGATCTGCACACACAACATACAACACTGATGACTGACTGATCACTTACTGACACTTTATTTCACACACAAAAATACTTGATCTTTGCTTTAAATATAGAAATTATAATAAACTGAACATTTTAAAGTTATTTTTGGGACGAATGTGTATAATTAGTGTATTTTACTACAATGTCATGATATTCTCATCAAGAGCACAATTAACAGTATGTTAATAAATTATGAAATGAACTGGACTGGTTGTGTACAACAAACAGACAAGTTTCAGACCACATTTGTAAATAAACATTGGTTTCTGTTCCACATATATTCATCTGGCATTATATCTAAGACATTTGTAGCTGTAATGTGTTTAATATTGCAATGCGTAATTCATCCAGCAGATGGCAGCAAAACACTTATTGTAAAGAGAAGCAGAAGAGAGTCTTGTCCATGATGGAGCTTCTCATACATTTTTATAGACAGAAAATGTAAATTTCTTTGTTTACAGGTACGTTGTTTATAGCTACAGTGGTCATTTATTTAACATGTAGTTCACTTCACAGCACATTCATTTTACTCTTCATCTGCTGTTATAAGATAGGCTATTGTACAACCCCAAATCAAGAAAAGTTGGGACATTTTGTAAAATAAAATCAAGAATCTGTGATTTGTTAATTCTCTTGAACCTTTATTTAACTGATGAACGTACAAAGAAAACAAAAATGTTTTCACTGGCCAAATTAATTGTATTTTGTAAATATAAACAAATTTTGATTTTGATGCTGCAACACACTCCAAAAAAGTTTGGACAGAAACAAAATAATAGTGAAAAGATTACAGAATATCCAAGTTAAACGGATTTGAAACAGTCCACAATGAGCAGGTGAATTGGTAATAGGTGATGGTATCGTGTTTGGGTAAAAGGAGCATCCACCAAAGACTCGGTTTTGCAAGCAAAGATGGGTCATGGCTCTCCACTTTGTGCCAAATTTCATGAGAGAATTGTCAAACAATTCAAAAATCACATTTCTCAATGCAAGATTGCAAAGTATTTAGGTCTTTCACCATCTAGCATACATAATATTGTGAAAAGATTCAGGGAATCCAGAGAAATCTCAGTTCATGTAGGGCAACGCAGGAAACTTCTGTTGAATGTGCATGACCTTTGACCCCTCAGATGGCATTACATGAGAAACCATCATGCTGCTGTGTTAAATATAGCCACATGGACTCGGGACTACTTTAGAAAACTGTTGTCACTTAACACAGTCTGCTGCTGCATCAAAAATATGCAACTTGAATCTCTTTTACACAAAGAAAAAAGCTATACATCTGTTAAATGCAGAGATGGCAGCGAGTTCCCTGGGCCCGAGCTCATCTCAGATGATCTAAAAGACAGTGGAAATGTGTGCTGTGATCACATGAGTCCATGTTTCAAACGGACATCAAGTTCTCAGTCCCGAAGACAAAGTCCCATCCAGACTTTCATCAGCGACAGGTGCAAAATCAAACATCTGTCATGGTATGGAGGTGCATCAGTGCAAACGGCATGAGTGACTTCATATGTGTGAAGGAATCATTGACGTGGAGGAGTATATTGGGATTGTACAGAGACATAAACTGCCATCAAGATCACATCTTTCCTGGGAATCAAGACAATGGCAGGCCTCATTCTGATGTGTTTGACTGACTGCAGTCCAGATCTGTCTCTTATTGAAAATGTACGGCCATCATGAAAAAGAAAATCAGACAACGACGACCACAGACTGTTGAGCAGATGTCTTGTATCAGGTGAGATTGGGCAAAAATTACACTTGCAAAACTGCATCAATTAGTATCCTCAATTCCCAAATGATTAAAAGGTGTAATTTAAAGGAAAGGTGATGTGACACAGTGGGAAACATGATCCAACTTTATTGGAATTGCAGCCATCAAAATTTGTTCATACTGTATTTACAAAATACAATTAATTTGGTCAGTGAAAACAATGAAAATCTTTTGAGTAGCAATTGGGCGGGTTTTGTTGAGAACTAGACTAGTGCAGTGACTTTAACACGAGCAACTGACACTCACAACACTGCTCTAGTGTCAACCCGTTGATGCATGTTTTATTAGTCTGTGTAGGAATTCTTGATAGTTGAAAAGTTGTTGAAAACAAAAACCAAGAATAATCAGTCCAAACTCAACCTGCAGATGGAGCTAATGCAAAATATTCCAGTGCAAATAATTCAGTATCATCCACAAAATAAAACTAAAAAACTGTTTAAAGTTCTTTAAAGTATTTTAAATATAAAACGGACCATCACACAATAAACTGTGCAGGTGTTTAAATGTGTGTGATTTTTTTTATGACCAAAATTATGCGTACAATAATCTTTTCATACCTTTTTGTTATCACTAAAGTTTCTTAAAATTGCATTGGGAATTGTTATGCTCTACATTTATTTTAAATTTTGTCATTATTAGATAATGAAATGGCCTAAGAATAATTTTTCCACATTTTCTTTTGTCCACTTTCTGCCAAATGCTTTTTAAAAAATTCATTCATTCATGAAGTTCATAAAAATTAATTTATTGATTTAAAAAAAACATATCTTTTGAGTATGCATTGATATCAATATAAAAATAATAGGGCAACTACTGAAAACTGATTATTTTTTGTTACCAAATTTTGCAAAGCATGTAACATTTAATTCAAAAAGATTTGAAATAACATAAAAACATAAGGCATTGATGCATTAGTAGCAACATAAGAAACTCCCAGTATCTCCAGTAACTGTAATATGATTTGATGAACAGAGGCAGTGGGTGTGGTCAGTGAGTCATATGGCCCCTCCCTCTTTATTTGACTCCTCCCCCACATCATCATAGTCTGTTTTTAAAAACAAAAGCAAATTCATATTTTCATTGTTATAAATGCATCAAGATTTACTTTAAATGAGCAACTTAACAAATAAAAATAGATACAATAACCGACCCAACAGGTTTCTCTCATCTTCATTGCTGTTCTTCACATCATCATACTCCTCCTGATCTCCCTCTGATACACATGTGAAATAAAACCTCACATTGTGATTTTAATACAGCTTGTGTCACTGATGATGTCATTGATCTCTTTCCTACACATACCCTAATTTTATTTAAAAATGTTTTTTTGTTTATGTAAAATAATTTAAAGTAATTAATGGTGTAATAACTTTAACCAAATTCTCAGATGTAGATATTAATAATACAACCTTACAAAATCCTCAACTTTGTAAATTATCTTTTTTGATAAATGTTTTAATAACAATTTTATAAGAAATTCCTTTAATCCAATCCTCCATGTGAATCAAAACGTCTTAAACCTCATTGTGTATCTTGGCACAGCAAAAATTATTCATACATGTTATCCTGTAAATGCTTCCATTAGTAGATATATTCAAACTGTTTGTGAGAAATGTACTTATACATCATTTGAAGATTTTGATCATTTGTTTTTTTTTATTGCCCCTTTTTTTTGGATTGACTTTAAAATAGATATGACAAAAAACTTGAACAAAACTCTTAATTTAAAACCTTATTACATTTTACTTTGTTTTCAAACCTCATATTTTTCTGAAAAACAAAATTACACAATTAACCTTTTAATTATTTTGGCAAAGTTTTGCATTCATAAGACAAAAAAAAAAACTCAAAAGAAACCCTCATATATTACCTTTTGTAATACTGATCTCACAATATACTTTGAAACCCTTTCAAACATGAGATCACTTTTTGCATTGTACTTGTGTGTGATTGAAATAAGTAAAAGAAAAAGAAGAAGAAGGAGAAGAAGAAGAAAAGCTTGATCTCTTTCTCCTCATGACTGTCTGAGACTATTAGTGTTGTAAAGGCTCCTTTACGAGAGGGCTTTTATTTTGTCATCTTCCAGCCGAGCAGTCACGTGAGTTAAGCTGCTGCTGAACTGTTATGCTCTGTAGAGCCGATCGCTGAAAGGACATTTATTGCTGTTTATTTGTGATATTTGCTGCAGAATTACCTCAGGGTGTTAGCCACTGATCTGCAAGTAAGCCTGTTTGCCTTATTTTTGTGTTTATTGAGATCGGTATTGAGTTATTTATGTTTAATCACGCCCGCAGCTGTTGTTTCTGTTAGTCTAGCTGAATGACGCTGTTCCATATGTGATTATTTCTTCTGTTTGTGTTTGTATATCACTGTTCTGGTTTACAATGATAAGTTTGCGACGTGATTTGATATTGTAAGCTGTTTATATCAGACGAGCGATTGCACTCTAATTATATCCATGATATCCGTGATTATATCCATATATGGAGTTATGTTTATCATGTTAGATGATCGCTTATGGCTTATAATGTACAACGTGATACCGTATTTTCTTCCCTTGGATTGTATATTTCATGGAGAAATGTTATTGATGAGGATTTAATATACTTTGACTGCTTTTATGTACCAATGGACGTTTATTATTGTATATATGCCGAACTATTTTTAGCTATTCATTATCCTTTACTGTATTTCTTGTGTTCCTGACTAATGCCTCTACTGCCTGTAACTGATATCTACCTGTGAAATACCTGTACCTCTGCGGCTTATTTTTTATCAATAGATCATCTAAACCTGATGACCTGTCTCCTCTTCCTTAAATAAAGTTGTGCTCTGACTGGCTTCACTCATATAATTATAATAAAATCAGATCCTGGCAGTCAAAAGTCTCTCCAACAGTTAGATTTACTCCTGATGAAGTCATGATGATTCATTAATGGTAGAAACATGTTCAATATTAGTGGGTGATGATAAAATGCAGTTCTGTGTGACTCACCTGTTACACCTTGAAAGTTCTGTCCATTAATAATGACATCATCATAATGCTCCGGTGTGTCCACTGCATAAACATGAAGATATAAACAGAACAAATGATACATCATCATATCAGAACTGAGCATCACTTCAGAGGTATTATGTTAAACATACACAAACAAAAAATGAATAAAAAGTAAAAACACCTTTTTTAATATTAAAGTTCTGTCCACTCGTCATGACATCATCATAGCTCTCAGGTGTGTCTTCTACAAATTGAACATGAGACACCCATACAAAATATAATGTATATACATTTTATATATATATATTTAATATATTTTAAATATTTAATCTCCTATTATACAATAACAGAGCGACACCTGTCTCACGATCTGGTTTCAGTCCATCAGTGATGACATCATCATAGTATCCCGGTGTGATTTCCTTCATCATCTCTTCTGCATCAAAACATGTTATATATTTTGAGTGTTTTTAATATTTTGGGAAACAACATAAATGCAAAATATGCTGTTGCAGTTCTTGAGACCATTCAGCTTTTTAATCATTTGGTAATGAATGAATCATGTGATCAATTACTGACCTTTCAGGCCACTGCCATTGGTGACATCATCATAATATGCAGTCTTGAACTCTTTTTCTAATAAGAGAAAAGTTTTAGTATTGTGAACAATTGAATTATTGGTCACGTATTTCATTTAGTTTGTAAATCAAATAATTTATTTTAGGTGTTATTTTGAATATACTTCAGCTCTCTAACCTGAGAGAAGCTCATCAGCATCTTCATACCCAGAATGCAGTTCTTCAGAGATGAGACTCTCTGTTAAAGGAGCAGAACAGTCAGAAACATGTTCATCATTACAAACAGACCGAATCCTTTGGATTATAAAGCATTTTGTTACTGACAACACAACACAAATATTAAATACTTACATTTTAAAAGCATTAGAGGCAGAAATCTCATGTTTTAGAGGCCTATTAGTAAACACACATGTATCCTCACATGAACCCATTCCTCACTGCCTTCCAGAAATACACACAGGAAGAGACAAACACACACACACCTGCACCTACATGTACAAACATAAGAACCTATCCTTATTACTCCTAAAAATACACACAGGAAGAGACACTCACTGACACACACACACACACACACACACACACACACAGCTGCGCCTACTGTACACATACAAACATATGACCTGCTCCTTATTACCCTCTAAAAATACATACAGGAAGAAACACACACACACACACACACACACGCACCTGCAGCTCTGTGGTTTTCTGCAGGAGGTTTAACAGGACTAATAATAGATGAACATCAAGTGTCTGATAGACTCTCTTATTAATTCATCATATTAAATAAGATTCACGGCTCATGTCTCACCCCTCTGAGTGAAGTGATTGTGTCTGCGATGAATCTCCTCATAAACGGCCTCAGTCGTGCTCCTGTGTCTCCTCTTAGAGAGAGCTGTGAGTGTAGACAGACAAACCTGCTGTCAGTTCACAACACATGACTGATCACACACTGAATAAGACACAATATGACAGTCTCTGGATCTCTCCTACCTCTCCTCATCACTCTGTTCTGCTGAATCAGTATAAGCAGTGGCACTAAGAGCAGTAAGAGCACAACTCCCAGTACAATCACAAGCACAGAGAGAGACAATGGTGGAGGAGTTTGTGGAGGAGAGACTGATGTTGAGCTCACTGTCTGAGAAACTGGAGGAGAAGATGATGTTGTTGTGGCAGGAGTAGTGGACACTGACAAATCTGGCAAAACAGACAGAAACACATTCAAAATCAAAACAAATAATTTATTTAAATACACAAACGTTATTAGCACTGAAATGATGTAAAAATGAATAATTTTCATTTAGTAGTTTTGCTTTGACCTGCACAGGTGAGTCCCGCATGATCTTTTTTGGAGCAGTCAGTGTGGTTCTTCAGGGAGAGAGGACAGTCCCACAGGTGAATCTCATTCCCTCTGCACTCGACTCTGTTCAGCCACACAACACCTTCACCAGCATCAGAGGTTGAATTCCCATCAGCCCTCAGTGCTGCTCCACAACCCAGCTGCCTGCAGACCACCTGAGCATCGCTGATGTCCCACAGATCATCACAGACTGAGCCCCACACAGCGTTATGATACACCTCCAGCCTCCCAGAGCACCGGCCCTCCCCTCCACTCAGTCTGAGAGGAACATGATCTAAATCACACACATCAACATCACTGACCAGCTTCAGCACATTTACAACAAAACACACTGAAAGTGAACAAAGATGGCTTTAAATGTATAATTACATTTATGAATTTGATTACGATTTTAAATGCAAATAAATTCTTGTTTAAATGCAAATATATATTAATCATTTATTAGGAAAATTCAGGCTTATAATAAAAATATAAAAGTATTGTCAAAAAAACTTACTTGAACACTGTCTCTGGTGAGGAGATGGTGAGGTAGAACATGTCAGACGACTCTGAGGAGATTCAGGATTTTCCTCCACTGAGATTAAAAATTAATTGAACTGAACATTAGGATACAGAGTCATTAGTCCTGACGGCACCTCAGATCACTAGAACAGTTTCTTCCCACAGTCTATTTCCCTCTTGAAATGTTTAGTGCAATATCTTTGTAAATTCATTTAGTTCTATTTATTCATATTATTATTCACAATACTGTAAATATGTTCATTATCTGTAAATGTTTATTTTGACTAAACCTATCTGTTTCTTTATACCATTTTATATTTTTTAATTCTTTTTTTTTTTCTTAAATGTTATGATGTGTCTTGTTATATTTATATGTGTGTACTGGAAGCTTCAATACTAAGGTAAATTCCTTGTGTGTGCAAGTACACTTGGCAATAAAGCTCGTTCTGAATCTTATTCTGAAAACATCTCTCAGTGAAACATCATCAATGTGAAAACAATTTAAATCTCATAAATTTTAGGCTCTTTCCATCAGCTCAGTTTAGTTTTTCAGAAAGAGTTCACTCACCACATTATAAACATTGTTTTTAAAGAAACTTGACTATTGAGATCATCATTTAAATATCATCTCACTTGAGCAGGTGATTTTGGCCACTTCATCTTCATTACAGTCGTTCTGACCCCAGGGTGAAGATGGACACTGCCACAGATTTGAATCGTGTGGTCGACATTTCACATTATCCAGCCAGTTACGAGCTGATTTCAGTCTTGTTGTAGAATCAGACAAAACACCAGATCTTCCACAGTTCAGCTCCTGACAGATCAGACTCGCTGTGTCTGTTTCCATCTGGTTCCAGCACACATTACCCCAGGATCCATTGTAGAAAACCTCCACATTCCCTTTACAGCCCTCAGTTAACCTGATCTCTTTAAACTCTAGATAGAGAATAATGAGAATCAACTTCAACTAAATAAGTTATTGATGAGAATTGTAAAAAAAAAAAATGTATTAAACAAAAATGCTACATATACAAAAATATAGAAAAGGTTGTGTATTAAAACCACTGGAATCCAGCTTTTGCTAAACCAAAAATATCACCTAAAATAACTGGTTAATACAAGTCTAATGCATGCTGCAAGCACTGATAGCATGTACACAGTGTATATTTACATAAGGTTCATAATATATTATACAAAATATTCTACTTGATTCTGCTTGGTCATATTTAAAAAATGATCGTCATCCATGGCAACGCTGTACATCAGACTGACATTGCAGTCATATAGTCATTGTTGAAAAATAAACCCCTTTAAGATGATACAAGACCCATCAGCTCCTGATCATCCTGGAGTTTATTTTGTAAAAATGACCAGCTGTAAATTATCTCTTACATAGGATATTTTGTGAAAAAAAAATTAAATACATCATTGAAAATCATTTACATTACTTTACTGTTTACCTGAGCACATGACTCCTACATCCTCCTTGTGTTGACAGTCATGTTTTCCCCAGCCTGGAGAAGAGCAGCTCCACAGGGACGTCTCATTCCCCTCACACTCCACCTCATCCAGCCATATGGGTCCAGAACCAGGACCAAACCAGGCTGGTACCTGCTGGTTACTGAGGGCCACTCCACACTGCAGCTGTCTGCACACCACATGGGCATCTTTAATATCCCAGGAGTCATCACACACTGTCCCCCATGAGCCGCTGTGAAAAACCTCCAGCCTCCCTGCACAGTCTCCCCCAGAACCCACCAGCCTGATGGACCCGCGACCTGATATTCAGAGAAAGAAAAACACATTAGTGATCACTAACAACTGAAGAATCTGCCCAGATGTTGCTCTTCTCACCAAGGCAGGTGATTGACAGCTGTTGTTCGGAGCTGCAGTTGAGAGTTTGTGGAGAGCTGCAGTTCCCCAGATGAGCTTCACTCCCAGAGCACTGGAAGCCCGTCACACACTCATGACTGTGTTCAGGACTGGATGAAGAGGAGCCGGAGAAGTTCAGCACAGAGCCACAGCCCAGCTGTCTGCAGACCACAGAGGATTCAGTGAGACTCCAGGAGTCCAGCAGAACTCTCCTCCAGACCTGATGGATGGAAACTTCCACCTCCCCCTCACACTGTCTCTCTCCAGACAACCGCACCAGACCATCATGAACAGCCAGAGAGGAATCTGAGTGAAAGATGTGGCATTTTATTAAGATATTGCAGGGTAATTTATGTATTTAATTTTTTTTTAATAAAATCCCCTCACTAGAGCAGATGACTCCAACATCTCGTCTATGAGAACATTCAGCTCGACTCCATGAAGAGATGGAACATTCTGAGAGTTTTGTTTCATTCCCGTCACAATCAAACACATCAGCCCAGATTTCACCACTTCCCTCTCCAAACCAGTCTGATCCCACAACAGACACAGCAATCCCACAATTCAGCTGTCTACAGAGGACACTGGCAGCTCTCATATCCCAGCATGCATCACACACTGTGCCCCATTTACTGAAGTACTGACGCTCAACTCGACCAGAACAGATGTCAGGACCATTGACCAGTCTGAGATCAGTGTAACCTGGACAAAGAAATGACTGCTTATTTAGACATGAAACTAGAGTCAAGATTATTGAACAATAAACAGCAGTATATTATGTATGTAATTTATCTAAAGAGATGCCAAATGTTTATACTCAACCAGAACAAATCACTCCAACATCATTGTCATGGGAACAGTTGTGCTTCTGTGAAGATAATCGTGTACAGCTGTGTATCTGAGCTTCATTTCCTTTACACTGAATCTCCTCTGACCAAACTCGACCCTTTCCTTTTCCAAAAGCATCTTCTCCCAGCACCTGTACAGGAGCCCCACAGTCCAGCTGTCGACACACAACCTCTGCATCCTGCTGGTCAAAGGCAGCGTCACACACTGAACCCCATCCTTCTGTACAATCACCTCCACTCTCCCAGAGCACCGGTGAGATCCATCCACAAGTCGAAGTCCTTGTTGTTCTGAGTTGTTGAAATTTAAGGACAGATTATTTTTTAAACATCTCTATTGACTTCAAGCACAAGAGAAAACTTCCATTAAGGTTTGACATTCTGTATTTAATTCATTCATTTTATCTGCACTAATTGTATCTGTAATTTTATTTTTCATCTGTAATTTTATAATCTTCATTAAATAAAGAATGTAAATAAGATTGTCAAATCAGACTGTCTGTGAATAATAAAAAAGACATTACATATTTAATGGGGATTCACTGCATCATAGTTTATTATAAGAAAATAAGGAATGGGGACAAATATAATATCACAAACAAAATAATTAAACAGATTGCCTGCTTTATAAGATTGACACTGATGCAGTTTGTCCTCACCAGCATACAGAAACATTATATTGCTTGAGTGAGAATTATGAAAGAGTGATGTGATAACAAGATGAGGGGAAGCTCACCTGAACACACGACACCAGCATCTTGATCATGATTACAGTGCTGTATACCAGCTTAATGAACTGCAGTCTTTCAGTGCAGTCTCTGATCCACTACATTCTACATAACCCATTGAAATTTGTCCTGATCCTTGTCCAAAGTGAGCTTCATGTGTTGCTTCTACAGCCGTCCCACAGTCCAGCTCTCTACACACCACTGCAGCATCAGCAATATCCCACCAATTATGACACACTGTTCCCCACTGACCATCATGAAGAACCTCCACTCGACCAGCACAGGGATTATTGCCATTCACTAACCTCACATTCACACTGTCTACACATGAGAGAGAGGGAGACAATTAAATACAACAAACATAGTATGTAGTAAAGTGTAATGTTAAATGTTAACTTTTTTCAGCTCATTTTAAAGAATAGATTACCTCTTGACCCTGAGTGTGTACCTACCAGAGGTGGTGAGTTTTACCATATAGCACAGAAACATCAGCATCAGACAACTCTCCATCTTCTCCTTCTGCTCGACACACACTAATTCATCAACTCAGACACACAAGTTTCTCCTTCTGCTCCCTCAAACACACTGAAGAAACTGGCTCCTGTCAGTCCCCTAAAGAGAGAGAGACTCTCACAGCTGCCAATGACACTCACTGTTACCTTATTAGACACAACAGAGGAAATCATCAAACACAATCACTGACAAATCAGAAAGCAGCATTTTTATTTTCTCCATATATATCAATAAAGTGTGAGCGCTGATGAGCGGGACTCCTCCTCCAGCGTGAAGAGACACTTCACTGAGGACAGACTCGTGTCAGTCATATGTCAGCGTGGAGATAAAGTCACACTAAACTTAAAGAGATTGATAGAGAAACACTGCAGGTTATATTCAGCATCAAAGCCTGGATCTGCACACACAACATACAACACTGATGACTGGTCACTTCAAACACTTGTAACTTAGTAGAAGTTGAACTTTTTTCATGAATTATTTGAAAAAAAAAGTAACATTTTAATCTTACTGTTTCTGGATAAATAATGCATATTACTATACATGGATTTTACTGCTTTGTTCTTTTATTCTAAAAATAAAATTTGATTACACCATAGTATAAACTATATTTTTGCTAAGCAATTCAGATGTGTTTTTTATTAAATAAATTAAATATTATCTACATAAATAAGTAAACCTTGGAGAATAATAAATAACAGCAATAAACATGTTTAATGCTGCAATGCTGTATTTGTCCAGCAGATGGCAGCAAAACACCTCTTATTGAAGACTACAAGGGTCTTGTCCCTGTGTTGAGCATGAAGGAGCTGTGAACATGTTTCAGGACAGAAATCAATGGTTTTTCTTCTCTTATAGCAACATTTATAAGTAACTTGTTTCATGTAGAGCTCATTTTCACTGCACATTAATTTTACACTTTATCTGCTGTTGTAACAGCCTATAGTCTATGCACAGAGGGACAGAATGTAATCTTTAGCAAGAGTGATTTTAATATCAGGTTTTTCACAGACAAACTTTAAATTTGCCCTGTAATCTTGAATAGTTGGGCTTTTCATATGAGTTTGATGCTTCATTCTATTAGAAGAAAAATTTAAATATTTAGTATTACATAACAAAAAAAAAAAAAAAAAAAGAAAGAAAAAAAAAGAAAAAAGTAAACATGTCTATCATGATATGTGTGTCAGGTCTTAAAGTGAAAGCAGCTTAATAAACGTGTTAATGTTAATCAAACAACAAATGACTAAGAGAAAATCACTTGCTGCTTTTTACTAACTTTTGTGACTTTAATTGATTAATCCATAATCATTTTTTTAGTAGTAGTTTAGTATTTCTTACCTGAATAGCCCTATACTCTACTCTTAGACCTGAAAAACTTTAAGCATTTTATTTCAATTGTATCTTTATTCTGTTGTATTTATTTGTGCATTCCTTAGTAGTTTGTTTATTTGTTCTTATTTTATTGCTGACTGTTTACTTGTCTTTTTTTTAATTCAAAGTTTAAAATCAGACCATCTTGTGGAATTGCAAAAAAATCAGCCCATTGTAAAAACACAAATACATTGAGTGAGAGAACATTTAGGTGAGATAGTTGTAATAGCAATTGAGCAATGTTTATATATGAATAAAAGCCTATATTCAAATCTGTCATAAAGTGATCTCTTCAGAAGATGTTATTGATTTCCTAGGCTTTCAATGGATAGACAAAAGTTAGATAATATTAATATACGGCGGTTCTTCCCCATGATATCGAAAATGGTATTGAATATCAATACTTTACAAGGTAGAAACTCCAGTATCGTGACAACACTAGTGTAGGGTGCCACAAACTGATTATTTTCAAGGGATGCCGTGACTGAAAAAAGGTCGGGAAACACTGCTGTATGAAACATGAAAAGAGAATGAATTTATAGAGCAGTGCCATCTAAAGTCGCCGATGTTTAAAAGGAAATAATCTGCTTTGTTTTCTTAATTTCCCATATGTTACTTGTGAATAATCCCTGTTTAGAGATGTAATGTAATTCTCTAATGCTGTTTTATCCATGTCCAGTGAAGCTTATAGTGAACTAAGGAAAAGAAAATGACAACATCAGCTGTTGAAGAGAAAAACCAAGAAGGGTCAAACAAACCTCAACCTGCAGATGGAGCTATTGCTGCAGAAGATTCAAGATCAGAGCAAATAATTCAGACTTAAAAACCGTTTAAAGTTGTTTAAAGCATTTTAAAGTAAAATGAACATCACACAATAAACTGTGCAGTTTGGGTAAATGTTTCCCCCCCCCCCCCCCTCATAGATGTCTACACCTTTTAGGGGTTGCACGACTACTGATTTCTGCTAGTCGATTTCTTATCAAAACAATACTCGAGTTACTCGACTACTCGTGGTTCATGCTACTGTAAATGAAAAGACATGAAATAGTTCTTATCAATAAATGTTTATTAATTCATAGCCTAATGCAGCAATTATAATAAACTTTCAAAACATTATAATTATGACATTACATATTTTAATTTTCATGTAACAGAGTAAAGCCAAATAAACCCACGATAACCCGGTTTGCGTCAACAGTCGATGATCATGTATTGACGATAGCCAGAGATATTGTCAAAAGCATCAAATATTGGCAATATCAAGACGATTTGGCATTTCCAATTAATGTATGCCTGTTACATTCTTCTAGTCTATTATTATTACTATTAGATTAGGCTACTTTTATTATTAAATCAATATTAAATTTGCCCCGCAATAATTTCATAGCGCATCACCACATAACTGACGTGCTGTGAGGATAATAAAAGATTAGGCTATTAGCTCATCTTTGAAAATGTTTTAAACATTTTTTTTAGGTCTATTATACAATGAATTATAGGCCTATAATTAAAATTATTAATAGTCTATAATATTTTCTAACACTGCAATCATGAATGAAAATTAAGAGCTACTTCAAGCACCCACTTAAAAAATAGGCTACAACCTAACACGAAATACTATTATTCTCATTTGTTTCACTATATACGGGCCACAAGAAAAATAATGGAATAAATTAAGACAGATACCGTTATCAGCATATTATGTTGAAATTCGTCTCTGAGAGAATACGGTCCGTTAATGCAGCGTCAGGCAGCTCCGTCACTTTTTACTTTCACTTTGAATAGCCTACTGACTGACCGAGGTTAAGCTTTCACCGGCATAACTTTTGCGTAAAGTTTGCACGTTGCTTCTTAGGTGATATCCATTGGCTCCCCTTCTTGGTTTAAAACGGAAAGATTTACAATATTGTGACGTATCTCTCTCTTTTTAAATTCATTTATGCTTAATGCACGCTCGAGTAGTCGATTGTTTCCGACAGCGCCGACTAGTGGTTGAAGTAGTCGATCTCTCGACTACTCGACTAGTCTATGCAAGCCCTAATACCTTTACATACCTTTGTCTCTCCCAGAAACATTACATTCTTGTAAATAAAATATTAAATTGTGCTCTATTTAAGTTAATTCAAGCTGACATACACAAGAACTAATGCTGGTAGTAAGTTTATGGAAAACAAGATAACTTATAATATCTATTAAGTGGTAAATCTATTTTCATCATTTAACATTTATAGTATTTTGCATAATTTTCTCCTTTCCTCTAACCGCTCTTCTAAAAAATATTTTTGTGACATGATGAATGAATTTTATTTTTTTATTAGGTGAAAAGCATTGTTATCAAAATAAAAAAAATAGCCCAAATACTAAAATACAAATACTAAAATTTGTTACTGAATTTTGCACAGCATGTAACCTTTCATTTAAAAATGTTTAAAATAACATAAAAACATAAGGCACTGAATCTTTAGTAGCAACATAAAAAAAAACAAAAAAAAAACAGTATCTCCAGTAACTGTAATATGATTTGATGATCAGAGGCAGTGGGTGTAGTCAGTGAGTCATATGGCCCCTCCCACTTTATTTGACTCCTACCCCACATCATCATAGTCTGTTTTTAAAAACAAAAGTAAATTCATATTTTCATTCATTGTTATAAATGCATCAAGATTTGGTTTTAAAAATGAGCAACATAATGAATAAAGTAGATAGTTATGTAAAAATGTCACCATAACCGACCCAACAGGTTTCTCTCATCTTCATTGCTGTTCTTCACATCATCATACTCCTCCTGATCTCCCTCTGATACACATGTGAAATAAAACCTCACATTGTGATTTTAATACAGCTTGTGTCATTGATGATGTCATTGATCTCTTTCCTACACATACCCTAATTTTATTAAAAATAATAATAATAATAATAATAATAATAATATGTAAAATAATTTAAAGTAATTAAGGCTATCCCCAAAGGCGTAATAACTTTAACCAAATTCTCAGATGTAGATATTAATAATACAACCTTACAAAATCCTCAACTTTGTAAATTATCTTTTTTGATAAATGTTTTAATAACAATTTTATAAGAAATTCCTTTAATCCAATCCTCCATGTGAATCAAAACGTCTTAAACCTCATTGTGTATCTTGGCACAGCAAAAATTATTCATACATGTTATCCTGTAAATGCTTCCATTAGTAGATATATTCAAACTGTTTGTGAGAAATGTACTTATACATCATTTGAAGATTTTGATCATTTGTTTTTTTTATTGCCCCTTTTTTTTGGATTGACTTTAAAATAGATATGACAAAAAACTTGAACAAAACTCTTAATTTAAAACCTTATTACATTTTACTTTGTTTTCAAACCTCATATTTTTCATATAACCTTTTAATTATTTTGGCAAAGTTTTGCATTCATAAGACAAAAAAAAAACTCAAAAGAAACCCTCATATATTACCTTTTGTAATACTGATCTGAATATACTTTGAAACCCTTTCAAACATGAGATCACTTTTTGCATTGTACTTGTGTGTGATTGAAATAAGTAAAAGAAGAAGAAGAAGAAGGAGAAGAAGAAGAAGAAAAGCTTGATCTCTTTCTCCTCATGACTGTCTGAGACTATTAGTGTTGTAAAGGCTCCTTTACGAGAGGGCTTTTATTTTGACATTGCACGTCATCTTCCAGCTGAGCAGTCACGTGAGTTAAGCTGCTGCTGAACTGTTATGCTCTGTAGAGCCGATCGCTGAAAGGACATTTATTGCTGTTTATTTGTGATATTTGCTGCAGAATTACCTCAAGGTGTTAGCCACTGATCTGCAAGTAAGCCCGTTTGCCTTATTTTTGTGTTTATTGAGATCGGTATTGAGTTATTTATGTTTAATCACGCCCGCAGCTGTTGTTTCTGTTAGTCTAGCTGAATGACGCTGTTCCATATGTGATTATTTCTTCTGTTTGTGTTTGTATATCACTGTTCTGGTTTACAATGATAAGTTTGCGACGTGATTTGATATTGTAAGCTGTTTATATCAGACGAGCGATTGCACTCTAATTATATCCATGATATCCGTGATTATATCCATATATGGAGTTATGTTTATCATGTTAGATGATCGCTTATGGCTTATAATGTACAACGTGATACCGTATTTTCTTCCCTTGGATTGTATATTTCATGGAGAAATGTTATTGATGAGGATTTAATATACTTTGACTGCTTTTATGTACCAATGGACGTTTATTATTGTATACGTGCCGAACTATTTTTAGCTATTCATTATCCTTTACTGTATTTCTTGTGTTCCTGACTAATGCCTCTACTGCCTGTAACTGATATCTACCTGTGAAATACCTGTACCTCTGCGGCTTATTTTTTATCAATACATCATCTAAACCTGATGACCTGTCTCCTCTTCCTTATATAAAGTTGTGCTCTGACTGGCTTCACTCATATAATTATAATTAAATCAGATCCTGGCAGTCAAAAGTCTCTCCAACAGTTAGATTTACTCCTGATGAAGTCATGATGATTCATTAATGGTAGAAACACATGTTCAATATTAGTGGGTGATAATAAAATACAGTTCTGTGTGACTCACCTGTTACACCTTGAATGTTCTGTCCATTAATGATGACATCATCATAATGCTCCGGTGTGTCCACTGCATAAACATGAAGATATAAACAGAACAAATGATACATCATCATATCAGTACTGTGCATCACTTCAGAGGTATTATGTTAAACATACACAAACAAAAAATGAATAAAAAGTAAAAACACCTTTTTTAATATTAAAGTTCTGTCCACTCGTCATGACATCATCATAGCTCTCAGGTGTGTCTTCTACAAATTGAACATGAGACACCCATACAAAATATAATGTATATACATTTTAAATATATATTTTTAATATATTTTAAATATTTAATCTCCTATTATTTAATAACAGAGCGACACCTGTCTCACGATCTGGTTTCAGTCCATCAGTGATGACATCATCATAGTATCCCGGTGTGATTTCCTTCATCATCTCTTCTGCATCAAAACATGTTGTATATTTTGAGTGTTTTTAATATTTTGGGAAACAACATAAATGCAAAATATACTGTTGCAGTTCTTGAGACCATTCAGCTTTTTAATCATCTGGTAATGAATGAATCATGTGATCACTTAAGGTCACTGACCTTTCATGCCACTGCCATTGGTGACATAATATGCAGTCTTGAACTCTTTTTCTAATAGGATAAAAGTTTTAGTATTGTGAACAATTGAATTATTGGTCATGTATTTCATTTAGTTTGTAAATCAAATAATTTATTTTAGGTGTTGTTTTGAATATACTTCAGCTCTCTAACCTGAGAGAAGCTCATCAGCATCTTCATACCCAGAATGCAGTTCTTCAGAGATGAGACTCTCTGTTAAAGGAGCAGAACAGTCAGAAACATGTTCATCATTACAAACAGACCGAATCCTTTGGATTATAAAGCATTTTGTTACTGACAACACAACACAAATATTAATTACTAACATTTTAAAAGCATTAGAGGCAGAAATCTCATGTTTTAGAGGCCTATTAGCAAACACATGTATCCTCACATGAACCCATTCCTCACTGCCTTCCAGAAATATACACAGGAAGAGACAAACACACACACACCGATGATAATGGTAAGATGTTCAGTTAAAGACTTTTAGTAACATTGTCATATTAAATTGTTTTGAGTAAAATTAAAATGCACTGTACATATTGAATATAACACTACATATTGATAATTTTAGTGTTTTTCAAAATAAATATACAAACACTTTAAACAGTATTCTACAATCTGAATAAACCATTATTATGTCTGTAACACAGAGATTCTTAGAAGCCAGGGACATTAGATCCAAGCGCAGTTTTATTAAACAAAAACAATTAAACATATAGCAAGGAACACAGAGATTGGGACATCTTCATGTAGAAACTCATCCGTTTCACCAGAACTTCTTGTCGGTGTTACAGACATCACAGATGTTTCAAGAGTTTTTGGAGTAGCTGTTGTAATGCTAGAGCTGTAGAATGTCTTTGTGATTTAGTTACTTTATCCTAAACCTTATTTAAATACCAAATTCAGGAGATAGGGTCTGTAGGTGTGAAACATCCAAGGATATGATGCTCCAAGGATGTGACACCTTCAGTAGTGAGGGTCGCTGATAGAAAGATGTCTTCATACCATTGTTTTACAGCGTTTTTAAAAACAATACTTAGGTGTTTTACAAGATAAAATATTTCAGAGTTCCTTGTGCTATATTCAATATCCACATACCGCCCCAAAAATCTATTTCAGCGCTATTTAAAAGCTAGGATAGTATAATAAAATAATTTAAAGATCTCAAGTGAAGACGATGATTTAAACCATCATTTTATTAAGTCAAGCAAATTCATGGGGAACGTATACGGACAAACAAGCCAAGAACACCTAGAGTTCACTAACATTACAGCAGATTCAAGGAAACAGTTTGTTTTTCAAAGTTGTTCTGCCAAGTGTAAGGAAAGCTGACACACACACACACACACACACACATTACAATCATACAGCAATACATTGAAAATGTTGATATTAAAAATTGGTAAACAATTTCGAAAGCAGTGTATTTCAGGAAAAGTGCAAACAAATCAAAGAAAACACAAATGTCTCCAAACTGTTACATCCTAATATTTGGTCTGGTTTCAGAGTCAGATGACCACTGGGAAAGACCTTGTGACTTGTGTGAAGTTTGATGAGGCCGAGAACCCTAGCACTTTTAAATATGAATAATATAAACTAGAATCCAACTGACTGAGACTGGGTTTGTTTCACATATAACTGTAAATTATCTCAGTAAAAAAACAGTTCACTTGCAAAACCATTGACATTTATGATATGTTAAAACATTTTAGTATCCTGCTGATGAGGACAAAAACTGTTTATCACATGTTTTCATAAAAAAAAAGAACAACAAATGGTATAGACAGAACACAACGTCTGTTTTCTGGATCAGGACAGACACCAAAAAAACACTGGTGTCAAAGTATTGGTGTTGACAGAACTATGACTGTGCCGTGAAATGCATAGCTTTAAGTGTAATGGTTAGAAAAGTTTGAAGTGTAATAGCTGTATAACAGAAAAACAGCAAGACTCACTTTTCACGTTGGGGGCATCGTGTCTTATGATCCTGCATCGTAGACAGACCAGAAGATGACCTAAAAGAAATGTCATTTGTTTAGTCTTAAGCAGTGTCATGTAGAAGAACTGTCATTGAATTTTCTTTATGCTGTATTTGTTCGTGTTTTCATTAACTCCTGTGAACATGTTTGACCACGTTCTGAGAGTAGTCTTTACAAACTGTACAAACATACAAAAACAAAGAAACAAAATGTAAACAGAATCATCGATAAGTGGAAAAATTTTCATTTACAAATCAACATAAACTTCTTCTTTATAGCTTCTTTATAGCTAATTGTTTTTCCTATATGCCTTACACACTTTCACAGTAAATTGGTCTCTTGAATTGACTTTTGTGCAAACATGTATAAAGATTGTTTAATTTTATATATAGCCTTTACACGGGCATGTAACTTTATGGTTCTTAATGTGTTTGCATTACATCAGTGTGGCATAGTTCCTCTAACAAATCTGACAGAAGAGCAAAAATGTACAAAGATTTTTAGTGCATATAGTAGCTTTATTTGAGACAGAGAAGATGGTGATAATAGTTGAAAACATACTATAATCTTTCACCTCAAGCGGGATGTTGAAAGAAATTATTCTGCAGACGTTAAACAACTTAGGAAAATCATTTGAAATGCTGGTTTGTCAAATAAGAAAGTTCAGTCATACATTTAAAAAGTTTCATCACACATGCTTTCCCATGTGAGGAAAAGCACTTACACTGTTTTGTCTTCACCTAAAACAAAAACACATCCCAACCAACAAAATGTGAATAGTGTCATCTGCTATCTGAACAAGATGACTAAATCTAGTGGAGTAACAAAAACGTCATTTACAAAACCACATTTACAAACTTGTAACAAACTTAGAAATCACTCATGAATGGCTTTTTCTGTATTCAGTATTTATTATAAATGGTGCTTCTCTTGTATGTTGTACCCTTTTCTTAGTGATTTGACACTTGAATTTACATGGTGATTTGTGCACACATCATTTTTTAATTTTATCTGTTTTACCAGAGTGTGGAATGCTGTTGAACAACGTCAAACTTTAATGAATGTGCAGCTTTCAGTGCGTTACTTAGTGTAAGTGTTAGTGTACTTAAGTGTAAAACAGCATGACTTACTTTTCGTGTTGATGCTTCATGTGATCCCATATCATAGATAGCTGGAAAGTTGCACTAAAAGAAACAACAATTTAGTCAAACACTCTCAAGCAGAAAGACTATCACTTAAATTCTTAATTTTTCTGAATGTTGACAGCTCTCAAAGAACACCTAAAAAACAAAACACAGGCTAACAAACATAATGTGAACACTGTCATCTGCTATATGAACAAGATGACTAAAACTACTGGAGTAATAAAAAATTTGCAAAACCACATTTACAAATTTTCACAACTGCTCACGAATGTGTTTCTGTATTTTTATTATAAACGATATTTTTCAATGCGTGCTGTACCCTCTTTTCTTAGTGATTTTGAAATTCTGGTGTTTTGGATAGCCTTTGCAAAAGTGTGGAACTTTGCATCACAGCAGTGTGACATAGCCCTGACAAAATATGTTGGCATGTAAAAATACACACAGAGACTTAGCACAACTGTTTACACACACACACACACACACACACAGAGAGAGAGAGAAAAATATCTAACTGTATATTGTATGGCTTTCATAGAACCATTCAATTACCTGTTTATTTGGGGGTCAAAGAAGATGGTAATAGCTGAAACATCCTAAGCTCATTTCTTTAATTTTGTGCTGGATGTTGAAGTTAAAAAAGTGTTAGTAAAAAACAAACAAACAACTTTAAAGCAACATGAAACCATAACATTCCTATTGAAAATATTGTATAATAACATGTTGAAGCATACTCTCAGTTTGAAAATGACTTCCATAGTATTTTCTTTTAGCATAAAGCTTTGTCTAGATCACTCAACACAAGTTTGGTGTTCTGACCTCACAAAGATTACACCAAGATTAGCGTTCTTGAGCATTGCATGTTTGTACTACTGTATATGCCTTAAACTTAGTGATCAACATGTTTCCCTTGTGGTTGTTAAACACCTCAGGTAAATAATTTGAAATGTAGTTGTCAAAAGAAAAAAGGTTCATTCATACATTTAAAAAGTTTTCTAAGTGAAAATGAAAGACGTTTTACTTGTGTGAGGAAACCGCATGGCTACATTACTAATAATAATAAAAAAATGGTCGTCAGAAAAAGAAATTAAAGAATAAAATAAAGTAAAAGTTTTATTTAAAGAAAATAGACAACATGCTTTGCTTTTGTGGCAAACAAATGTATAAATGTTTAAACGTTTAAAATCGTGTGTGTCTTATTTTACTCAGAATTTTGAAGTCAAATAAATATGTATTTGTTCTTTTGCAACACACACACACACACACACACACACAAACTATTAAAACTAAAACATTTCTTAAAATTTATCAAAAGTAAAGACACATTCAGATCTTATGAAGACTCCAGATGCCTCAACACCTGTGGAGATATGACCCCAACCCCCTGCGAGGACCCCCAAACTCTGGATCAACATGCACCAGTGCTGAATTTTTCTATATATCCTAATCATTTGTTAACATAATTTCATAACTTCAATGAGCACATTGTTTCTGCCCTAATTTAATACATTGTTTAAATTAATAGATTGTTAGCTAACTGTGTGATTTGTATATACATTTCTGAAATGACATAACTTCCACAGTCACTTCTGATAAGAGATTACTATAAATTGTAATGTTGACATGCATTTTCAAGTCCTTTGAAATTATGTGTATTGTGAAAAGCACTATACATACAAACGTGAATTGAATTGAACGAATTTATGTACACTAAATCAGTATAAGATGGTTTTGAGCCAGAGAATCACCAGAAAGGTTTTGATGAAGTGTCATTCTTAAACATCTAGCCTAAGCAACGGTCGTAAAACCATTAACAGAAACACATTTAGGATGCACTCTTCCCCCACCAGGTTGCTTGGAAACACCTTCACTGTGAGTTAAATTATTTGTTTTCATTCTTTTGTCTTTTTAACATCGATCCTATCGGTGAGTTTGGAAACACAGATACAGATGTTCTAGAAAGAACATCTCCCAAACAACACCTATGGGGTGTGTGGGTAATGAAGACTCTTTGGCTTGATGAATATTTCTGATTCTTTGTCTTAGGAAACTAACATTAATCTATAGTTCTGGTATTACTGATCATCCTATGGTGGCAACACACACACACACACACACACACACAGTTGTTATAAAAAAGAACATGCCCAGACATGTAATTTTAATGGATATAGCCAGTGTGGTGTAGGGGTAATACTTCCTTAATGTCTTGACTCAAATATTTTGACTCAATTAACATATACCCCATTGACCAAACAGCACTGATTTTGACACTGAGGTGTAAAACTTGCTTGGGTGACTTAAACCCCCACAATCAAAGGAAAAACATGGCCACCATCAGTTCCCAACAGACTGAAAGGAGTCAGATACCCAGGATTCAACAAATTCCAATCTGGGGTAAGATATAACCCTTATAAATATACCCATATATCTAACTATAAATCCAACTAACCCCATATCTCATTGACACTCTTGACCTGCCAATCAGGGGGACAACACCCATAAATTCAGCCATAAAAACAGCCATTGACAACCACTGACCTGCCAATCAAGCCTCATAGCACTCATAAAACATATTTGACATCCACTGTCCAGTTAGCTTGAGTGACAACACCCAGAAAATTACGCCATAAATTAGGCCATAAATCACCTTATAGACATAGTGTGTATGATACTACTACTAATAAGATTCACGGCTCATGTCTCACCCCTCTGAGTGAAGTGACTGTGTCTGTGATGAATCTCCTCATAAACGGCCTCAGTCGTGCTCCTGTGTCTCCTCTTAGAGAGAGCTGTGAGTGTAGAAAGACAAACCTGCTGTCAGTTCACAACACATGACTGATCACACACTGAATAAGACACAATATGACAGTCTCTGGATCTCTCCTACCTCTCCTCATCACTCTGTTCTGCTGTATCAGTATAAGCAGTGGCACTAAGAGCAGAAAGAGCACAACTCCCAGTACAATCACAAGCACAGAGAGAGACAATGGTGGAGGAGTTTGTGGACGAGTGACTGATGTTGAGCTCACTGTCTGAGAAACTGGAGGAGAAGCTGATGTTGATGGGGCAGGAGTAGTGGACACTGACAAATCTGTCAAAACAGACACATACATGGTCAAAACCATGCTAATTACTCATTTAAATACACAAATATTATTAGCACTGAAATGATGTAAAAATGAATAATTTTCATTAGTGTTTTGCTGTGACCTGCACAGGTGAGTCCAGCGTGCTCTTTTTTGGAGCAGTCAGTGTGGTTCTTCAGGGAGAGAGGACAGTCCCACAGGTGAATCTCATTCCCTCTGCACTCAACTCTGTTCAGCCACACAACACCTTCACCAGCACCAAAGGCTGAATTCCCATCAGCCCTCAGTGCTGCTCCACAACCCAGCTGCCTGCAGACCACCTGAGCATCGCTGATGTCCCACAGATCATCACAGACTGAGCCCCACACAGCGTTATGATACACCTCCAGCCTCCCAGAGCACCGGCCCTCCCCTCCACTCAGTCTGAGAGGAACATGATCTAAATCACACACATCAACATCACTGACCAGCTTCAGCACAACATTTACAAAAACACATTTACAATGCATTTTATAACTATTTAAAGTTATTATAAATTATTAGTGTTCAAGTGCATAGATTTTAATATATATATAAAATACATCCTAATTTTATAACTATTTAAAGTTGTACTAATAATGAACTCAAAATAAACTTACTTGAACACTGTCTCTGGTGAGGAGATGGTGAGTTTGAACATGTCAGACGACTCTGAGGAGATTCATGAGTCTGCTCCTCTAATATTAAAACGTTAAAATTTCATTCAATATTGAAAAGAACAATTTAAAAAAAAAAAAAAAATACCATTTCATATTAATTTAAATCAGTAAAATATAATCTCACTTGAGCAGGTGATATTGGCCACTTCATTATGACAGTCATTCAGTCCCCAGGGTGAAGATGGACACTGCCATAGAGTGGAATCATGACGTCGACATTTAAAATAATCGAGCCAATTATGAGACTTCGGTCCTTTTGAATAATTGGGTTCACTGCCAGATCTTCCACAGTTCAGCTCTTGACAGATCAGACTCGCTGTGTCTCTGTCCATCTGATTGTAACACACATTACCCCAGGATCCATTGTAGAAAACCTCCACATTCCCTTCACAGCCCTCAGTTAACCTGATCTCTTTAAACTCTAGATGGAAAAGGATGAGAATCAACCTCAACACTCATGTGACTTAAGTCTGTTCATTTGGGATGGAAATAAAAGAATTTGACGATTAAATCAATTGATGATTCTTTTAGTGCTTTTAAGGAATAAATACTTGGAAAAACAAAATGCATATCCATTTCCAAAGGATGAGATAATTTTCATAATAAATATATTTAAAACATTTAAAACAATTCATGCAAAGAGTGTTTACACAGACTTTATAGTAAGAGGCAATATATATGAGTATTACACAATTTTTAAACAAACAAAAATGTGAACAAAATTTAATTTATTAATATTTATAAAATGCTACTGACAAAATGCACAATATGTACAGTATATTTTTTTGCTACATTTTGTTGTATGAGCATCCAGTCAGTAACTACACTGATTTCAGTCTCAAAATTGGTTTTACACTGTATCTTTTTGATTCACTGAACAGAATTGACTCATTTGTTCAGGAATCACTACACTAGTTATGCTGCTGAATTTTAATTCACTAAAAGAACCAACTAAAGTCATTCATTAGGCAATCGGACTACATTAGTCGCACTACGTTTCGTGCTGTACATTCAGTAATGTTGTGTTGCGGTACTGATAAGTAAGTACTTCAGAAAAGTCTGTCAGAGTATTTTAGTACAGTACTCCATCCACACCGAAAACTGCACATGAAAGAACCGTTACCGGAATTGGTTCTAATATTTTCGAAATATTTTCTGAATAAGAACCTATTCTCAGTTCCCAACACTGCTGTTAATGTGCATAATACAAGTATACTGGATATTATCAGTCACATACATTATTGAAATGTTATTATTTAAATTATTTTTTATCATCTACCTGAGCACACGACTCCTACATCCTCCTTGTGTTGACAGTCATGTTTTCCCCAGCCTGGAGAAGAGCAGCTCCACAGGGACGTCTCATTCCCCTCACACTCCACCTCATCCAGCCATATGGGTCCAGAACCAGGACCAAACCAGGCTGGTACCTGCTGGTTACTGAGGGCCACTCCACACTGCAGCTGTCTGCACACCACATGGGCATCTTTAATATCCCAGGAGTCATCACACACTGTCCCCCATGAGCCGCTGTGAAAAACCTCCAGCCTCCCTGCACAGTCTCCCCCAGAACCCACCAGCCTGATGGACCCGTGACCTGATATTCAGAGAAAGAAAAACACATTAGTGATCACTAACAACTGAAGAATCTGCCCAGATGTTGCTCTTCTCACCAAGGCAGGTGATTGACAGCTGTTGTGTGGAGCTGCAGTTGAGAGTTTGTGGAGAGCTGCAGTTCCCCAGATGAGCTTCACTCCCAGAGCACTGGAAGCCCGTCACACACTCATGACTGTGTTCAGGACTGGATGAAGAGGAGCCGTAGAAGTTCAGCACAGAGCCACAGCCCAGCTGTCTGCAGACCACAGAGGATTCAGTGAGACTCCAGGAGTCCAGCAGAACTCTCCTCCAGACCTGATGGATGGAAACTTCCACCTCCCCCTCACACTGTCTCTCTCCAGACAACCGCACCAGACCGTCATGAACAGCCAGAGAGGAATCTGGAGAGAAGATCAGATGTTTTACTAAAACACTGCAAGTTTGTCAATATACTTTGAATTACGGAAGAGGATAGGGCCAAGCAATTTAAAAACAAAACAAAACAAAAAAAAACATCTCGAGATTAAACTCGTTAAATTTCGAGAAAAAAGTTGCAATATAATGTTGAGAATAAAATCATTAAATTTCGAGATCAGTCGTTTCGAGAAAAAACTCGTTAAATTTCGAGAAAAAAGTCGAAATAAAATGTCGAGAATAAACTCATTAAATTGAGAATAAAGTCGTTGCGTTTCGAGAAAAAAAAACAAAAACAAAAAAACATTAAATTTCGTGAAAAAACTGGAAATAAAATGTCGAGAATAAACATTCGATCAGTGTCATGTTCATTGCATACTGATGACATGATCTGGATCACTTAATCAAGCTTTAGGCTTATAGCTTTACTATCAGCTTTAGCTAATTATTATAACCAAATAGCCTAATATACGAACTTTAAAGAGAATTTACAAGCGGCTTGGTCTTTTTAGAAGATGTAGCTTACTCGCAAAAAAAATTAAATAAATAAATAAATGACCAAATAAAAAATAAATTAAAAAATAAAAATAAACGGGACATTCTAAAACGCTTAACGTGAAAAACGCTTAACGCGGCTTAATGTAGACAGCGGTATTAAAAGACCAAACTCAGTAAACACTATACAAATAATACTATATGCAGATAAGCAGATGAGAGCAGAATATAAACGCAACGCTTTTATATACACGTTAAGCGTTTTCCTCCATTATAACGAAAAAGCTTAACGTGGCTTAATGCATTAACAGTAGGCTAATATTGAAAGATCAAATTCTGTACACAGCTTATTAATAAAGCATTCGTGCAGATAAGCATATAAGACTTCACCACAGGCTGGAAGAATGTGTAGACATTTTTCAATATTTTTATTGTATTTAATAAAGTCTGTATTTATGTAGAGATGTCCTTTCTGTTTCCGTTTGCACATTTACAGTAAAACACAACGCCACTTTTTTTTATTCTTGAAGTGAACTATTTGCCTGTATGGTGATTACATTCATTGTTTTGCACTGCCGCTTTGAGAACGCGACGCGTCTGGTGTGAAGCATGGAGCTTCATCCATAGCGCGCACATAATTTTTTGCGCTTGAAGGGACAAATACCCATAAAAGTAAGGCAAAAGTTGGAATCGAGAATTGTGAAATTGTTCTCTTTAAAGTTCGTATGCTAGGCATACTTATTATTCGGTTTTAAATTGCTAAAGCTGATATATCTTTGTTATTGAAAGAAAATAGGCTATATTGACTAAGTGATCTAACTCTGTCATGTTATCAGTATGCTATGAACATGACACTGATCTAATGGTCCGTGTACTTTTGCGTCCATTCCTTTTTCCTTTTTTAAACCAGAAATGAAATATGGAAAATGCGGTTTCTTTGTTTTTTTATTTTAACACTGATGAATAGAATTAGCAGATACAAGCTAATTTTCCTTATGCAAGATTATTATTTTGTTAAATGATATACAACTTGTTTTTTTTTAATATGTAAAAATGCTAAATTTAATTTCCAGTGTTTTGCGTCATACACACAGACGCTAAAGCGCCCTTTAGTGCCTTTTCCTCTGGGCATCAATAGAATGACTCGCTTCAAGAGCCTGCCTAAATGACATTGAAATTGATTAATTTTCATTCGTTAAATTACTACTATTATTATTTTTACATTTATATTTTAACCTAAACATGACATTTCTAAACATTATAGCATTTCTAAACATTATAGCGCTCCAACACATTATCGAGTTCCTGCTTGTGGTCTCAATCCCGTCATTTTGCTTTTTACTGTTTTATATGAATAAAGGCCAAAACGACATCTAAACTACTGTGACTTTTTCGTCTGGCTGTTAGGTGTTTTATATTGTTTTATATTGAGAAATTGTTTAGGATTAGGAGTCACTTTATAGGCTATAGCCTGGCATATATGCTGTTCAAATTGAAAATATACCAAAATATGTTATGATGACAAAATTATACCCCAATATGTAATTTTCATGAAGACAAAATTCCCATACCCTTTGCCTCAGTGGAGGTTTGACATGAAATGTTTCTCAGTTCTCATTGAAAGCAATGCGTTACGGCCGCGTCGCTGGGACACTAACGCTTTACGTGGCTTAATCCTACTAGGGAGAAACTATTTTCGCGCACATTTTCTTGTCATCAACAGCATCTAAGGCTAAGACAACGATAACGTAAACAAAGTGGAAGGACAATATTTTTATGTTAAGCGTTTCTAACGGTTTGGGGAAACGCTGAACGTTGAAAGCGCGTTGCCTTCATATTCAGCCTGACCTGCTTGTCTGCATATCTTTATTGGTCATTTAATATCACTAATGCATTAAGCATTTTCTTCATAACTGTATTTTATTTTCTAGGAAAATGCTTAACGTTTGCTTAACGTAATTGTGTTTATAGTGGGCTGCTTATAAGGTGTGTAGTGAATTTGCTCCTCCAATATCACTAGTACATTAAGCACTTATTTTTCATGTTAAGCGCTCATGTCCCGTTTCGCTGGACGCGTTTGCCGCCAGTATAGCATTCTCTTGGACATGCGGCAGTATCGGACCCCTCGTGAGTGAGAATGGGTTGAAAATAAAGTCAAGTATTATCATGTTTCAGAGACATGGCTCTCGAAAGTGTGGGAGAAACAACAATTTTACAAAAGAAAACTGTAAACTGACATTTCTTCGACTTTAATCTGTCCTTTAATTTTAATTAATATAAATATGCAAAACGTAATAAACAAAAATCTGAAAAGAAGTCAATATTTATTTTGTGCACATGAAATGTGTATTCGGTTTTAATTTAAATGTTGGTATTCACCATAGCATTTAAAAATACAACAACCGTTCGTTTTTTGTTTTTCTTGACGTGGTTAAAAAACGAAAAAGGAATGGACGCAAAAGTACACGGACCTCGAATGCGTGTTTATTCTCGACACTTTATTTCGACTTTCTCGAAACATAACGACTTTATTCTTAAAAATTAATCAGTTTATTCTCAACATTTTATTTACCCTTTTTTTCTCGAAATTTAATGATTTTATTCCCGAAACACGACATTATTCAATTTTTTTTTATTATTATTGCTTGGCCCTAATCCTCTTCCGTATTAAAATCAATAATACGTACATTAAAAAAAAAAATGACAAGAATTTTTTCTTTCAGTTTAAAATGAAATTACACATGTTGTGAAATTACACATGTATAGTGAGATGAAATACTGTATTTATACTTATTTTAATCTTTCAGCAGCATAATATCAGTGAATCTTCCAGTAATATGAACTCACTAGAGCAGATGACTCCAACATCTCGTCTATGAGAACATTCAGCTCGACTCCATGAAGAGATGGAACATTCTGAGAGTTTTGTTTCATTCCCGTCACAATCAAACACATCAGCCCAGATTTCACCACTTCCCTCTCCAAACCAGTCTGATCCCACAACAGACACAGCAATCCCACAATTCAGCTGTCTACAGAGGACACTGGCAGCTCTCATATCCCAGCATGCATCACACACTGTGCCCCATTTACTGAAGTACTGACGTTCAACTCGACCAGAACAGATGTCAGGACCATTGACCAGTCTGAGATCAGTGTAATCTGGACAAAGAACAGAGAGTTTAGTTAAACAGTACAAAACATGCAAAAGAAATGTTTAAAAAAAAAAAAAAAAACAATAAAAAAAAAAAAAAACACTTGTTTGTGATTATCTTGATAAGCTGAAAACTCTTGCTCCATTACCAGAACATAACAGTCCAATGTCATCCTCATGGGTACAGTTGTATTTGATGGATGATGTTGGACACAAAGATATATAAGACTCATTTCCTCTGCACTGAATCTCTTGTGTCCACATCTGAGCGTCTCCTTTTCCAAAAGCATCTTCTCCCAGCACCTGTACAGGAGCCCCACAGCCCAGCTCTCTACACACAACCTCTGCATCCTGCTGGTCAAAGGCAGCAGCACACACTGTGTACCATGTGTTCCCATGAGGCACCTCTAGTCGTCCTGAACAGCGAGAACCTCCAACAAGCCTGATGCCTGAAATGATTATGATAAAAATGTCACAAATGTGATTATGTTTATATATTAAAGGGGAAACCATGGAGTGTTTTGCTTTAATGTTTGTAAGAGATTTTTTTTATACTGAAAATAAAATTGGCTGCAAATAAAAGCCATTTTGAAATCTACAACTTATTCTAAACTATTTAGAGTAATTTCAAGGTCAAAGAGTGCCGTTGTTACAGTCTAGAGTAACAGTTGTGGTCAGTGCTGGTCCTACTCTATTTGGCACCCTAGGTGACTATTAGGGCGGGATGTAACAATATATTTTCACAATGTATAGTAATACAAAAATGAAACAATATGTATCATGCATAGCGTCAATATGTATTGTATATACAGTAGTTCACCCAAAATGAACGTTTAGATATACTTAATTTATCGTCAAATATGGTAAACCCGGAAGCTCAAATGTGTGACCTCCTATGTTTATTAATTATTAATAATAAATTCAAATAAAATACATTATTTAATAAAATGCAATATTTAATATTTACAATATTCATATGCAGTCAGTAACAGAGTACATGCATATGTGTCTAACATAATTCTGTATTTTTAAGCTATGAATAATCCTGAATATTTCTAGTATTATTCTGGTGTCACCATTGCCCTGTGAATAGGGGAGAAGGACCAAGTACAAGCCTGTTCAAGTCCATTCCTGATTTAATACCAAATGTAGCATTTTAATCAATAGTAGCCTACTGTTTGTTTACCATTGAGTCTCAGAAGTGATCTTTTAAAAACTATTTTAACTCCATTTCGTCTTTGTTTAATATCATGAGAATATCATATCATGAGATCAGTATTGTGTTCATGACATCGGTGCATTGTTACACCCCTATTGACTGTCACAGGTTGTCCGGCCCTGGGTTGGGTGTGCTGTAACTAAGAGAACATCAGCTTTAATTTTGTACATTAATTTATTTTGTTAATTAAATTTCTAGGGTTTATTTTTAAACATGTACTGTCATTAAACATGCATTAACCTGATCGCAATTCAAATCATAAACCACATTTTTTACTTCAAATTTTGTTGCTGTCATAGATCCTTTTTTTTTTTTTTAAACACAGACTTACAGCTTCTACTGTCATAGAATAGATAGTGGTCATGATTTATGTAACATTGAGCCCATAGCTCAGTTCTTATTGGTTAAACTGTGTTAAAACACTTTTTGGTCTGTACTATTTATGAACTTTGAACATTAATTTTAAATTCTACTTTAGTACACTGATAGAATAAATACAGCAAATACATTTAATAATGAAATCTAGGCAGAAAATGAACCTACCTGAACAGATAACTCCAACATCTTCACTATGTCTACAGTTATGGTTACCTATTTTACTTTGTAAGCAATTGAATATTGAGGACTCTGATCCACTACATCTCACATCATCCATCCAGATTTTTCCTGATCCAGGTCCAAACTGAGCAGCACGCATTGTATGTGAAGTATTTCCACAGCCCAGCTCTCTACACACCACTGCAGTGTTTTTCAAATTCCAATAATCATGACACACGGTTCCCCATTCTCCACTATAATAAACCTCCACTCTACCAGCACAGGAATTATTACCACCCACCAGCCTCACGCTGCCTGTAGACAAGATACAGAATGATTGATATACTGTGCACAGTGAGAGAAGATGAACGACAACAGACTATAAGTCAGCAAAACAGAGGAACAGTGAAAATGACCATGAAAGAAGTAAATTAATCTTTATATTAATTTAAATATTACACATACAAAAGTGGAACTTATGTTATGACAATTTCATAACACTAACACAGAGTCAATCACTGTAACATTAACTCACACATAATGATCCTGAGTGTGTACGTACCAGCTGTGGCGAGTCTGATCACAGATGACAAAAAAATGAGTGTTAGATAGCTCTCCATCTTCACTGATCATACACTCTGTTTGATCAACTCAGAAGTGAAAGATTCAAGACAGACAGAGACAGAAGGCTGCACAACCGCCAAACAACAAGCCAATCAAAGTCACTTTTACCTTATTAGACAGAAGAAAGGAAATCATCAAAAAGCTTCAGTGACAAATCAGAAGACGAATTTATGATTCTCAACATATTTATTAAAAGCACGTCAGCACTGATGAACAGGACTCCTCCTCTACCTTATAGAGACACTTAACCGGGGAAAAACATACAAGATAGAGGGGAGACAAAGTCATACATAGGCTACAGGAAACTGATTTCAGGGACAGGAATCAAGTTTATTTACAGCATCAAAGCACAGCACCTGCAGATATACAAATACAAACACTGATAACTGACTGCTTCATGGCTTAATGTTTCACGCTTTGAGTTCATGTTTAGAAATATTAGTACATAAATCAAATGTACTGTTTTAAAGATTCATTTTAATTACTGTAATATATTCAGAAGTATAGGCTACAGTGCTTGTCATTTTCTCCAATTGCACAGGCCTAAACATTATTACACAAAAGAGTGTCAGAAAAGAGCATTTTCTTTAAAAATTAGAGACAGCAAAGTATCCCTGTGACTACATACACAGTTCATCATGATACAGGAGCTAGACCAAGCTTGCAGCTGCACTGTTTATTACTGCAATACCGATCTATTCCTGTGGGTGTCAGTAAAAGACTATGAGATGACAAACTTCTGGTGACTAGGCGCTTCGCTCTATATGGCTTCGCCAGACTAATCTGACTTTGACACGAGCCACAGTAAAAATAGCCTACTGTTGTCTGTTCCAGTACAATTTTACTCATAAATAATTGACTGCAGTATAATGACTAGATAAACATTTTCCTGGCAATAATTCCGGGAATTATGTCATGTTTCAAAAATTCCGATTCCCTAATGAATCTTTTGAATCGGTTCTTTACACTTAATTATTCAAACGGGTTAGCACAACCATGAGCACAACGATCAGAATCGAATGATTCAAACTCTCGGACTGAATCACTGGAGCGGGGTTCTCATTCAGTAAAACAGTAACAAGATATTTTATAACACAGAGAACAAAGTAAGCGCTAGATGAAGTGGATACTTGCCTACAATCAACTGAAACTAAACTTGCAACTACATACTATCGAGTTTATCTACCTTTGTAATTTATTTACACAAGAAATGACAGAATTATCACAACAGCATCGGTTACAAAAATGTTTTTATAAAACAGATAGTTTTGATTCTGAAAGTTTTGATCCTTGATTCTGATTGGTTGAGCCGCGTTCGAAGCCGTTGTAAAATTCCCGAAAACAAAGCTGCCCGCATTACATAAGATTAGCCCTATTCGGACGGGATTAGTTTTTAAAAATGTAATTTTACCACAGGACGTATGTAATATTAATGGCCAATTCGCACGGGATAAGACATCTTATACGAGGGGTAACTCGATTTACACACCGCTGTCACCTCCCTGTCGTCATGTGGGTATATGTTGCTTCCTGATACCATGTGCGCAAACACATAGGCTATAATCTAAATATATAAACTATATATAACTGTTAGGTCAGGTGTCCTGACATTTCATCCTACCCGTCAGATTGTCCTACCCGGGACACGTGCACGTGCGCACATCAATATTACATCATTTTTGTCATGATAAATAACACAAAATTACTGTATTTGCATTATTGTAAGGGTAGGTTTAGTGTTGGGGTAGGTGTAGACATTAATAAAGCACAGTCTGATAAGTAGCATTTTTCGCTATCGATTTATACTTGTTCTAACGATTAATGCTATATCATATTGTGCTACCACTACTGTACTTGCATTATTATAAGGGTAGGTTTGGGGTTGGGGTAGGTGTAGATGTTAATAAAGCCATGAACCACGTTAATATCACGCTGGAAGCACAATCTGATAGGTAGCATTTTTCGCTGTCAGATTTTGCTACCCACTGTTTCAATGGGAGATAGCAAAATCTGACAGGGTAGCACAAATTGTAAGAACACAGGTCAAACGATTTATTAATTAAATTCTGATTGGATTCTTATGATAATAGGCACTTAGCTAAAGCTAAAATTAGTTTTGTGCCACTGACAAGTGCTTTCGATCTTCTTTTTGCTCTGAATGGTATGTGGAAAATACTTGAGGTTTGCCACAGACTTGTCCCACCACCTACAACACAACTGAATGTTTCTTCAAGTGCTTCCATGCTTGAAAAACATGCAGAAAACTACTTTTAAACAGGAAATGATGGAATTTTACTGTACATATTTACAGCGGGTGTATTCGAACAGGATTAGCATTACCTGAGGTAATTTTTCTGGACCTTTTTACAGAAGGTAAAAATCGCCGTAATCTTTACTGACATTGTCCGTAATGATTACTGAGATGGCACATTCGGATGGGACTAAAATCACTGAGAAGCTCTGGTAATAATTACTTTACCCCACCTCCCCACGTAAAACTAATCCCGTCCAAATAGGGCTTATGGTTGCGCCACTGAATGTTAATGTTGCTGCTTCTATCTTGGCAACCACTCTTAGCAACGTAAACATATTATCTATTGATTTTGTTCATTGAAGCTTACTGCATTATGTAGAAGAGTATTGTGAGAGATGGAGATTATTACCTGCATTCAGATTTAGCATTTTCCTCCAGGTCAGTCCTATGTTCATAATAAAAAAATCTGAATGTCCGCTGTGATCTTGTCCTTTTAACCTTTAATGGGTTCCCTTTCAAGGGAACTCGCGCTGCATCAAATGCTGTGGGAACGCCTCTGCGTGATTACATTGTGAAGCACATGTGAAATCAGTCCAATGGCGTGACGGAACGTCATAGGCGGGTGACATCATGACCAGGAAACTATAAAGCACACCTGAAACCACTTCCTGTGTTTTCAGCAAGCGCTTTCTGTGAAACTGTTTGTCCTGTTTGGTGTTGTCTGTTTCTTTATCAGCTACATATATATTTAGATTTATATTTAGTTATTATGGCGAGCAAGCAACAATTTAAGCAGTTTGTTCATCCCTGCCCTTTTTTTAATTACAGGTGGGGGATACACACGAGCTTTGTATTGTTTGTTTGGGAGCGGAGCATGCTCAGGCAGTCCTCGAGGGGGCTGGTTGTGAACACTGTGAGCAGTTGTCGTTGAAGACGCTCCGCTCCCACCGTTTACTGAGGAGAATGTTTCGGCTTGCGCTCACTGCGGCTCGGGTCCCGCTACTGCTGAGGCACAGCAAAGGCTCTTGTCGTGGGGTTCACAGATGGACATTGCAGAGGGGTTTGAGACGGGTCCTGCCCTATCTCTACCTTCACCTGCTCAGTCCAGTGCATCACAAGGGTTGGAAGCACGCTCTGTGGTTTCTTCTGCCCCTGTTGATGCACCGGTACAACAATTATCCAGCTCTGAGGAGTAGGATGTTGTTAGTATCGATCCTGGTGATGTTGAGGATTCGCCACCTCACACCCAGGCATTCGAGGAGTTATTAGAGGTTGTGACTCGTGCTGTAGCCAAGTTGCACACTGACTGGCCGGCCGAAAAAGTCTATTAGACGAATGTTTCCTTCCATCTAGGTCACAACCTCCTCGCCGGGGCTTGCCTTTCTTCCCCGATCTCCATACTGAGGTATCGAGATTGTGGAGAAAGCCAGCTTCATACTGTGTGTTCAGTCCCCAAATGTCGAATTATTCTAACATCGCGGATATGAAACAACACGGTTATGGGGCTATGCCTCAGGTGGAAGAGACGCTTGCAAGCTATCTCTCGCCCGAGTTAGCATCGTCCCTGAAAGCCCCGAAGCTATGTCAATACTGCAAGCATATCAAGCTGACCTGCTGAAGGATCTTGATGAGGGCGGGGAAGTTAGTCGCGAGGCATTTGTTGAGCTCAGAAGGGCTACAGATCTATCTCTCTGTGCAGTAGCGTGTTTACCCACCACGCAAAGTCCCCTCCGGGTTGAGTCAGATCACACCTCATTATACGGTGCCCATCTCATCTCGGTGCCCTCAGGGGGCCGTTCTGCCAACCCTGCCACCTTGTGTGCTTCAGGGCGCAGCGATCCTCAGCGAACATGTGTCTCAGTGTCCGCCCGGCACTAGGACATTCGCTCCCTCTGAGGAGGGTCTCAGAGGGTTCAGTTCGGTTGTTTCCTGCCAGCTTGCCGCTTCAGGGCACCGAGTTGGTTGCTCAGGTGACACCAGAGGCCAGTCTCAAGAGACTGGTTCCCTTAGTAGATTTTTTGGCAGCGTGGAAACTTCTACCAAATATATCTCAATGGGTCCTGCAGACAATAGAAAAAGAGTACAGAATCCAGTTCAGGTTTCGCCCACAGTGGTAAATCCCGAGCAGGCTCTGGTTATGGAACAAGAAGTACAGGTTCTTCTGCAGAAGAAGGCTATAGAATGGGTTCCTCCTCCCAGCAGGGAGTCGGGCTTTTACAGCCGGTATTTCATAGTTCCAAAGAAGGATGGAGGGCTACGTCCCATTTTAGATCTAAGACAGCTAAAACGCTCTCTCAAGAAGCTCAAGTTCAAAAAGCTCACCTTGAGGCAGATCGTGTCACAAATCAGGTCTGAGGACTGGTTTGTCACGATAGATCTAAAGGATGCATATTTCCATATTTCCATCCTTCCACAACACAGGAAGCTCCTGAGGTTCGCTTTCGGGGGCGAAGTGCGCCAATATCGGTTCTTCCGTTTGGCCTAGCTTCACCAAATGCGTGGATGCAGCTCTGGCTCCGTTGCAACTCCAGGGCATTCACGAATTAAACTACATAGACGACTGGCTGATCCTGGCACAGTCAAGGGAGTTGGTGGTTCAGCATTGAGATGCTGTTCTCGCCCACATGAGGATGTTGGGGTTGAGGCTAAACGCCAAAAAGAATGTGTTATCTCCAGCTGAAAGAACCTCTTTTTTGGGCGTAATTTGGGATTCGGCTACAATGCAAGCACGTCTCTCTCCTGCTCGTATAGAAGCGATTCTCACAGCCGTAAACAAGTTAAAGCTAGGCCAGTCACTCAATGTAAAACAGTTTCAAAGACTGTTGGGTCTGATGGCAGCTGCGTCCAACGTGATACCTTTTGGCCTGCTGAACATGAGACCCTTACAAGGGGCTCAAACCAAGGGGTTCTCCCCGAGGGGAAACCCGTTTCGCATGCGGCGATGCCTTCGCGCTTGTGTCATGTGGATAAAACCTTGGTTTCTTTCCTAAGGGCCAGGCATCATGAGTGGTTGCTCAGCTCAGAGTCTGTGGCGGGGCCATAATCTTTTTTTTTATAGCATATAAACCAGTTGGAGATGATGGCTGTGTTCCTGACACTGAAACACTTCCTCCCAGACCCGAGGGACCATCATGTGTTGGTCTGCACGGACAACACAGCGGTGGTCTCTTATATAAACCACCAAGGGGGTCTGCGCTCACGCCCATTATGCAAATTGGCACACCAGATCCTCTTGTGGGCCCAGGGGAAACTGCTGTCTCTCAGGGCAGTTTATATCCCAAGGCATCTGAATCAGGGAGCAGACATCCTGTCGAGGCAGGGGCTGAGGCCCGGGGAATGGAGACTCCACCCTGAGGTGGTGGAGCTCCTGTGGGAGCGCTCCGGGAAAGCGGAAGTGGATCTGTTTGCGTCTTGAGAGACGACACACTGTCCACTGTTTCACTCCTTCATCCCCGCCCGGAGTTATGGACACTGTGTGCGTGGCCTCTGAGGGGGCCCAGCTCATAAGTTCGGGTCTCCCAACTGAGGTTGTGGAGACCATGCTCCATTCCAGAGCTCCTTCCATGAGGAGGCTGTATGCACTTAAGTGGAGAGTTTTCACCTCTTGGTGTAGGGATTGTTCTCTGAATTCAGTAAACTGCCCGGTTGGTACAGCTCTGGAGTTTCTGCAGGACAAGTTTGATGCAGGTCTATCCCCATCTACCCTAAAGGTTTATGTGGCTGCTATCTCTGCTTACCACATTCCTTCAAACGGTGTCTTTTTGGGAAGACATCCTTGGGTTATACGCTTCCTCCATGGTACTTTGAGGCATTGTGTTTGAAGGCCTTTCTATGGCTCCTTTTGAACCTATTGAAGAGGTTCCAGAGAAGTTCCTTACACTTAAGACAGAGTTCCTTCTCGCTATTTTGTCTCTTAAAAGAATTGGAGACTTACAGGCCCTGTCGGGATCCCCTTCCTGCCTGGACTTCACTCCAGTCATGGTCAAAGTCTTCCTTTTCCCTAGGGAAGGTTATATACCTAAGGTTCTCACTAGTGTGTCTGGACCCATTGTGTTGCAGGCCTTTTGTCCGCCTCCTTTTGAGAATGCAGACCAGGAGAAATTAAATCTGCTGTGCCCGGTTAGGGCCTTGGATGCTTATGTCCACAGAGCTGCCCTGTGGCATAAATCTGAACAGTTGTTTGTGTGTTTTGGGTCACCCAAGAAAGGGTGTCTAAGCAGACTATGAGCAAATGGATAGTTGAGACTATATCAATTGCCTATGAGTCGGCCGGCCAGCCTTTACCTTTGATGGTCCGAGCCCACTCAACTTGGAGTATGGCTGCTTCTAAAGCTTTGCTTTCTGGAGTTTCACTACAAGAAGTGTGTGAAGTGGCAGGTTGGTCCTCGCCACACACGTTTATCAGGTTTTATAACCTTGACTTAGCCTCGCCCCCATGGTCAAGGGTGCGTCTTAGTGTGCGCTTCGGTTTCACACAGACAGACACTTGGTACTATGGCGCTGTGGGTATTGCGTTCCCACAGCGTTTGACGCAGTGCAAGTTCCCTTGAAAGGGAACGTCTCAGGTTATGTACGTAACCATGGTTCCCTGAGAGGGAACGAGACGCTGCGTTACTTTACCATACTCCCTGCTGCCTGTGACCGACTTGCTTCAACCTATCAGAAGCTAATGCTGTTTGGTTCAAGTGTGCTTTATAGTTTCCTGGTCATGACGTCACCCACCTATGACGTTCCGTCACGCCATCGGACTGATTTCACATGTGCTTCACAACGCAATCATGCAGAGGCGTTCCCACAGCATTTGACACAGCATCTCATTCCCTCTCAGGGAACCATGGTTAAGTACATAACCTGAGACGTTTTCCCGTGCCCTGCTGACACTGACAGTGCTAGTCAAAGCATTTGTCTTTTGCGTCTTGTTCCATGTTCATAACAAGTTTTAATATAAAAGTCTTCACGACTGAGTGACTCACTCATAAAGACAATCTTTGCCGCCATCTGGCATAATAATGTAACTTATTTTGCTGTTCACTGTCAGGGACTATTTCTTCCAGCGGAAGGAAGGCTTTTGTTGATTTTACTTCATGAAAGTTGCATTGATACATATTTTTTGGCTTTAATGTTTGTATTGTGTGGTAACCGTTTTATAAAAGCAATAACCCTCGTGAAGCCATGGTTTACAGTGAATTTATAACAGCTAATGGCTTTTAACAACACGCCTTAGCTGTTATAAATTCACTGTAAACCACGGCTTCTTGGGGCTTATTGCTTTACTAGGCCACAGATACATTTGTACAGTTTATTTCATGTGTTGTAATCATGCTGTAGTCTCTAAATCATGACAACACATGACTGGCAACTTTGGTTCCAGGCAAACAGTTTTTAGTGAAAGCATTAAGCAGTGCCACCACATTTAATAATCTTAGTATTTCACATTGTAATATTATTAATGTTAATAAAAATACAAAGACGTTGATTCACTGAAGAATTTAGCCCTAAATCAGTTTTACATTTATTTATTTCTTTTTTTTTTTTGTCATAAGAAGTATTGATGCAGACCATTTGTTGATAAAAAGGAATTACATAGAATGGGCATTACTGTATAACCGTTACATTTCAACAGAGTGTGTAGTCCGATGCGGGAGCAGGGAGGACAGTGAATCGTCCGCTGTATCATCCTGACCCACCACGGTTTCCCATCAGGGGAGGTGAGCTTCTGCAGTGTTTTGCAGTTCCGAAATTTAAAAAATATATAAATAAAAATTCTATTTTTATTTATTTATTAAATATTATTATTATATAGGTTATGTTGAACGTTTAACATTCATTCAAAATTCATAACATTCATCTCAAGAAACCATCCAATTTTATTGGTCAGGCATCAACCAATAAAATGGCTTCATTCCCAGCCCAGCCCCACCCATCTCCACTCTCTCGCATCTGATCTGCATTTACAACAGTGCACAACAAGTGGGTTTTGCAAGAGCACAAGTCAAAGCGCTGAGATTTGAAGTTGTACTGCTAGCTCTGAGAAGCTGTAAGTGCCGACTTGTGGTTGTACAGCGAAACTGAAGTAAAGTGCAAAAGTAAATATGTCGTAGGCTACAGTAGCCTACGAACCTGTTTTAGAAATTTAAATTGCGGCAATTCATCTGTATCCACACGATGGCAGTAAAAGATCGTAAAATATGACTGAAATTACACAAGTGGTACGTGCTGGATGAGTCCGAACTGTCATTATACAGAGTACCACCGTGGATATTTTGTCTGTCTATATGCCAAGGCTATATAAACTCTAATGTTGCAGTTGGTTTGAACAGCTTGAAACTGAAATCATAGTGAAGCATCAAGCATCAAAACTGCTTTAACAAACCTATGACAGTAATGATTTAAAAATAAATAAATAAAGAGTTCTCAAACCTGTAAGAACCTTACGTTTCTCAATGTCAAGGATACTTCCTTGGCAGGACTGGTCCTTCCAAGTCACTTCCTTCAGAGGCTAGGCGAGGCTCCTCTTTAGCATTCGGAGAACACGTAAATGGAACAGACTAGCAAGCGATATCCGTTCGCCGCGGTGTCTCTCCCCCCGGTAAACAGCTGCTTGTTTTCTACACGGAGACGTATGAACGCCTCCGTTTGTTCCTTGGTCCCTGTTAAAAAAGTATAAATGTAAAAATAACGTTAAATTACTTTGGACAATTTCATATTTCATATTTCAGATATTCATATCTGGAGCAGTATTTGCGCTGAAACAGAGCAACAAAGGCAATTATAACAATAGTATTCACAACTCTAGTCCCAAAACACAAACATAATTTAGCATGATAAACAGAAACTCTCAAATCTTAGTACTTCCCTCGTTCTTGTTTAATCTATTGGGTAGATTAGTTCTCTTAAAATATTTTGTGTTTAGACAGAATATAACTTACATTTTCTTGTAATGAGCATACATGTTATAAATCGCACGAATATTTTTATTTCGCTAAACAGCTACAGCTTTCCGTCATCGTAGTCTGCAAACTTAACTCAACCAATCAAATACGTCACATCACATCACCTGCGTACTAGCAATTAAAGGGACCGCAATCATTTTCATCAAAACAATACACTCGTTAATAATTAACTTTTTTTTTTTAGTTCAAATAAATTCTATTGAGAGTTTTCCGCATCTATATTGCTAGTATGATATTCCTACTTCAGATTCAGGGGTTTTGTCCCCTGCAAATGCTAGGCTACTTAAGATGATCGAGTCAATTTGTGAAACTTGCAGGGAAATATGTTATCATCATTATATGAAAAATGATCATGGAAACTCAATCATGGACACACACAAAAAAGTTTTTAATCAATTATCATTACATTTTAAATATTACAACTGGAGGAATACATTAAGCACTGCAATATCGTTGTACTGTATTTCCAGAAGATAAAAGAAGAAGAAGATGATGATGATGATGGGCATGCTCTTTATTTGAGATTTGTTTTATTATTTTTTTATTGAAGGGGGTCGCACTTTCCTCAGGAAATTATGCATAGACCTCAAGACACGTGTAGATGTGTTGTGTATATACTGTAATTAGCACACTTTACCATTTACTTCACTGAAATTAATTACAAATGACAGAACATGATCAGAGGTATTAATTACACATTAGAAACTCAATACAGAGTTAAAGCTCTTACATTTCATATTTGCGAAAAACAATATTTAATAAAGTTCTAGCCATAACAGTTGGCTAGACAAAGTCTATATTATGCAATCATATAGCCTACTACTTCTTTAAGGTTTAAGCAATAGCCCATCGTTATGATTTTATATATTTATATATAATTTATATAAGATTTATATATATATATATATATATGTGGGTTTTTCCCTCGGCCGAAATCGCGTTCCGGGGGGGAGAAATGGGAACGCGGGGGCACCGTGATGCGACCGCAAAGGGCACTTTCACTTTCGCGATCAAAGGGGCGAAAGTGCACGCCCCCCCTTGTGCACGCCACTGAAACAAACCATTTTAATGATGGCAGTTAGTTATGTATTGGATGTGAAGTAAGGATTTATACTACATTGTTAAATATATTCTCTGATATTTTTGGTTCGTCTGATTGGTCACTTGTTTTCACGACAACTGCAGAGCGGACACTCCTCCAGCACCATGGACAGCGACCGGTACAATTCAGCACCAGTGAAAAGCGGCTTCCGGGAGGAATGAACCGAACCCCTCGCCATTGGAAGGTGCTCGAAATACGACAATTACTATAATATTTGATAAACTATCTCTATTAAAGTAATGAGACATGAAATCAGAATAAGGAGACAAAGAGTACTCTGCATTTCTCCTGGTTGAATGAAAGGTTTAGGCAATATTAATCTGTATTTCTTTTTTTAATATTAATAGCTGTAATTGTAGGCAGTTCACACACTCTCCCCCTGTTCATTTGGCTCCTCTTCCCAGTTCTCCGTCAATTAAAAAAATAATAATCTCTGTAAATTTTGCAATATAATCAGAATTTATAGTCTAGACATGCACCAGCTGGTGACTACTTGAGCTGACAGTAAATGAAAATAAGTAAGATAAACAAAGGATTTGTTTTAGATGAAATTGGTTGCCAGAGGTGAACATAATAAGACACGTCTGATTGAAAACCTCTTCAGACTCCCTTACAGCTCCAACATTTCATTCACAAGAGATGACATCATCATAATTCTTCAGTGTGTCCTCTAAAGATGTACAGCAGATGCATATTTTGAAAAAGTAGACTGTAAAAATCACCTTCTCTCATGGTTGTGGCATCATCATAGGTCTCATTCGTTCGATCTGTGTCAAAATACAGAGATAACATCACTGTCTCCAAACAAGCACTAAGTGATATCTGCTAACCTATTTATTTATGTTGAAGTAATAATTTTAGTATGGAAAATTCTCACAATCGAGTATATCAGTGATGACATCATGCTCCTCTGGAGCCTCAATGGAGTTTGCATCAATGAAAATAAAGCATACAAATAAAGCATACACTCTAAGAAAATCAGTTAAGACAGGGCACAATGTATTGTGTTAATATGAAGGAATTTTCTGTAAAAATAACAGATACTTTCCTGGCAGAAAATTACCAGCACCTTTTCTGTTTTTCTAAAAAAAAATAAATAAATAAAAAAAAAATTCTTACAGTGTAGAACCAGTATAACAACCAAAAAGTTATGAGTAAATGAGTTCAGAAATGCTGACGTGGATGTCTACCCTTCGTCAAACCTCCCCTCACACTAACACCTGTGCGCTCTCTCACTGACTGCAGTACAAACACAGCGCTGTGGTTTTCACTGCTGAATTCTGTGGTTAAAAGCAGGAAGCCTAACAGGATTAACATTTTCTTCACTTTAACTGTCAAAAAGACCTGTAGAATCATTAAACATATCAGCATGGTAAAATAAAATAAAACTAACAAATACTTTCATCACTTTGACTATTCACACCTGCAGTATATTTTTTATATGTTTTGTCATTAATAATAATAACAATAATAATAATCACCCAGTGTGTCGATTAGTTGGCCTGTAATGGATCTCCCCACACAGCGTTATGATACACCTCCAGCCTCCCAGAGCACCGGCCCTCCTCTCCACTCAGTCTGAGAGGAACATGCTCTAAAATGTACACATCATACATGTGGAGACTCATCAGTTATCTCTTACCAGATAGATAATTCACAAGTATATGTTTGAAGAAAAAGCAATATAGGCATTCATATATTACTGATCTCATTAACACTCTAAAATCAAGAAATTTAATCATGATTAAATCATTAAGTTAAGTCTTACCAAAGCAAGTGATATTGGCCACCTCATTATCATAACAGTTGTTCTATCCCCAGAGTAAAGATGGACACTGCCACAATGTTTTGTCATGTTTCCGACATTTAAGATGATCTAACCAATTAGGAGCAGATCTCAGGCCCACTGAATATCTGGGTTCACTGCCAGATCTTCCACAGTTCAGCTCTTGACAGATCAGACTCACTGTGTCTCTGAACCTCCACTCTACCAGCACAGGGACTGTGACCTCCAACCAACCTCACACTGCCTGTACACAAGACTGGTGTGAAAAATCACTTTTGCATTTCATTCAATTAATATTAAGTCATAAAACCTGCACATATAATATTATAACACATCAAATCACAAGATCATTTCATGCAATTACAAAAAAAGAATCAGCAAGAAACAAATTTTTTGCTTCCTTTAATTAATTAATTAATTCAATAAACATCAGTAAGGAAATAAAAACAATTTATATAAATCAAACCAAGAGAAATTAAATATTACACAATGCATTGATGGAACACAGGAAGGTCCTTATGTAAAATATTAAACTACTTTAATGTAATATGTTGAAAGGAACTGTCTGGCCCTTTAACTGAAGGTAAAATTACCTGCACTGGTGAGTGTGACGACTGTGGACATTAGTAGGATTGTCAGACAGCTCTTCATCTTCCTCTGCTCTGCACTTTAGTACAAACTTTTCATCAACTCTCTTAGCAGTTCTGAAGAAAACAGAGTGAATGTGGGAAACACTACAGAGTACATACAGCGCCAAAGTCAGACACAAGCACTGATAACTGCTGACGAAAAACACTAAGACAGAGAGACACATCAAACTACTCCTGAATAACAGTATACAATATTTCATAGACTTTTATTGAATTTTGTGTGCAAAAAAAAAAAAAAAAAAAAATTTGTTGAAACAAAATGTGTTGCAACATTCTCCAGTTTCACAATAATGATGATAATAATGACATAATATCCATGCACATAGTCAGTCTGATTTTAAATGCTAAACAGAAAACATTAAAATCAATTCAAACCAGCAATAAAATTGGACACAAATATAAAACATACATAAATCAAACATATGCGTGCTGTGTTTGTCTGACAAAACCCCCTCTGCAGGACATAAAGAGAACAACAAGCTCTTCTGCTCAGTTCAAAGAGTCTTTACATTATTTTGAGGTAAAGATCCTTGACCACAGCTGCTGTTTGTAAACTTATTTCCCAAAGTACATTCCAATGATCTTTAGCAAAATATTGTGTACACTATCAGTGGGTCTACATTCAAAAGAAATATATTTTAAAGTTGATATTTATTAAGTATGATATTTTTAAGTTGCTGTAAAATGTTAAAGACTGGGACAGAGGAAGGTAAATGGTGAAGCAATGAGATAATAATTATATACAAACTGATTAAATGTTAGGAAAAAATGTTTTTTTTGTTTGTTTGTTTGTTTTGTTTGTTTTTGCCAAATCTATGTCATAGAAATGTTTCAGATCACTTAAAAGCTTTGAAAGGATTTGAGGCAGTGGGTGTGGTTTGAGTTACACAGTCCCTCCTGGTTTTTCTGGCTCCTCCCCCACATCATCATAGCCTGTTTTTAGAAAACAAGAGCAAATTCATTTATCAATATATGCTTTAAAAAGTATTATAAATGAACATCAATATTGGCAGTCAAGTGAAATGAGCTATCAAGATCACATAAATTGGTATTACCAGTATAAAGCATTTATAAAAACTAAACAAAAACTCAGTGTAATGTAAAAAGATGTCAGTAACGTACCAAACACGTCACTCACATACTCCTTGACATTCTTCACATCATCATAATCCACCTTAACACCATCTAATATAAATGTTTGTATTATTAATTACATGAGTCTATAATTTGAAGACAAACAAACAAAAAAACTTGAGAGAAATTTGAGAGCAATTTGAAACCCACACCTGCTTTATCATTGGAGAATTGTCGTACAATAATGACATCATCATAGTTTTCTGGAATAGAGAAAATAGACAAATAGTGAAAATAAAAAAAATAAAAAATTAAATGCATCCATTAAATGTATAAAAATTTGGGATTTTAAAACAGTGTGCATATTATATATATATATATATATATATATATAATTAATGCATATAAATCTATATTGTTAAACCTGTAGAAATGATTAGAGGAAATAAACCTGTATCACGAGGTCTCAGTCCAACAGTGATTACATCATCATAATTCTCAGGTGTGACTTGCTTCTCTTCTAAATGAGTTAATAGAAAAGATGAAATAAACAAAAAATGATTTTACTATTCAGAGGCCCAATAGTTAATTTAATTTAGTGAAATCAGTTAAAGTCACTGACCTTTTGGCCCTTCAGTGGTGGTGACGTCATTACAATAATCAGGAGCGGCTCCTACTGCAGAATTTGTTTTAAAAAGCATAGATGGTAAAAAAATTTCAGTAAATTTATGTTTTTAGATTTATATAATTTAAACAGTTAAGATAAAAACATTGACTTAGCAGGTTATTTAAACATCCATTGTATGTAGCAGATAAGATTTGAGTTATATTGATTTATATTTGAGTCCTCTAACCTGAAAGAAGCTCATCAGCATCTTCATACCCAGAATGCTGTTCTTCAGAAAGGACACTTCCTGTTATGAAGAAGTTGATCCATCAGACACACTGACAATTGTAAATCAGCCAAAATCCTTTGAATCACAACACTAACCCTGTATCATTTTAGATAACACACAAAAGTCCCACAAACAGATCTGTGTGATTTATTCTACTCACCTCTATGAATAAAGTGATTACCTTATTGATCTCCACAAATCAGACAATCTGACACTTACTCACCCGCAGTGAAGAGACGGTGTCTGTTAGTAGGTCTGCGATGAAGCTCTTCATAAATGGCTTCAGTCGTGCTCCTGTGTCTCCTCTTAGAGAGAGCTGTGAGTGTAGACAGACAAACCTGCTGTCAGTTCACAACACATGACTGATCACACACTGAATAAGACACGATATGACAGTCTCTGGATCTCTCCTACCTCTCCTCATCACTCTGTTCTGCTGAATCAGTATAAGCAGTGGCACTAAGAGCAGTGAGAGCACAACTCCCAGTACAATCACAAGCACAGAGAGAGACGCTGCTGGAGGAGTTTGTGGACGAGTGACTGATGTTGAGCTCACTGTCTGAGAAACTGGAGGAGAAGATGATGTTGTTGTGGCAGGAGTAGTGGACACTGACAAATCTGGCAAAACAGACACAGACACATTCAAAATCATGATTGTCCTAAATACACAAATAGTATTAGCACTAAAATTGTCTAAAAATGAACAATATTGCTCAGTGTTTTCTGTGACCTGCACAGGTGAGTCCAGCGTGATCTTTGTGGGAGCAGTCAGTGTGGTTCTTCAGGGAGAGAGGACAGTCCCACAGGTGAATCTCATTCCCTCTGCACTCGACTCTGTTCAGCCACACAACACCTTGACCAGCACCAAAGACTGAATTCCCATCAGCCCTCAGTGCTGCTCCACAACCCAGCTGCCTGCAGACCACCTGAGCATCACTGATGTCCCACAGATCATCACAGACTGAGCCCCACACAGCGTTATGATACACCTCCAGCCTCCCAGAGCACCGGCCCTCCCCTCCACTCAGTCTGAGAGGAACATGATCTAAAATCACAGACAAGTAGACACATTATTGGCCAACAGAGTTCTGTCAGAACAGTGACACCTACAGTGGGGGGGGGGGGGAGAAATTAAATCCTCTTAGTTCCCTGGAACAAAATAATATGCATACATTACATATGGCTGTTATGATTTTTATTTTAACTTACCTGAACACTGTCTCTGATGTGGAGATGTGGAGCATGACAAATAGCTTCTAGGGGACTCATGACTCTCCTGTTCTGTAATCACAAATTAATTTAATTTAGTGCTGTCAATCGATTACAAACACATTTTTTTTTTGTAATTAATCGTGATTAATTGCACCTAACATTAAAGTTTTTAATATATATTTTTATACTGTAATAATTTCACATTTCATCTTCAAATTAATGTAGAAACAACATAAAGACAGTATATTTTAAACATTTGATCTAACAGGTAAGAAATATACAGAAAATGAATAAAGTTATCAAAAACTTTACATTCTTCACTGCATAAATTATAAATTAAATATAGATTAAAGCTATAAAAGTTATTCAGTCAAGAGCAGTGAGTAATTTCTCTTTTTCTTTTGTTTGATTAACATTAATGACAGACAGCAGCAGGTTTATCAGGCATTTTGACATAAGCATTTCGTGTTTTTGTCCGTTCAAGTGCAAAAGAGAACTCAATGCAGACGGCATTTTTCAGCAGATTTCTGTGCGCGTGAGTCGTGTGTGTCACACAGACAGGACATTCACAGACAGCGTGCCAGTGCCGCAATGAGTTCTCTTTTGTCACGTTTGAATGGTTTAAAAGCATTTGCATGAATAAGAGCGCGATCATTTAATGTAACGTTAGCTAAAGGATGCGTTAAATATTTTTAACACGATAAACTGAAAAAAATGATTTGCATGAGTTAATGCGTTCAATTTAACAACCCTAATTATATATATATATATATATATATATATATATGTATATTTTGTTTATATACTCAGTAATGGTAACGGATTACTGTATTTTTAGAGATGGAAAATATACCCAAACAGGTGATTCTGGCCACTTCATCTTCACCACAGTCGTTCTGTCCCCAGGGTGAAGATGGACACTGCCAAAGATATGAATCATGTGGTCGACATTTCACTTTATCCAGCCAGTTACGAGCTGATTTCAGTCTTGTTGTAGAATCAGACAAAACACCAGATCTTCCACAGTTCAGCTCTTGACAGATCAGACTCACTGTGTCTCTGTCCATCTTGTTCCAGCACACATTACCCCAGGATCCATTGTAGAAAACCTCCACATTCCCTTCACAGCCCTCAGTTAACCTGATCTCTTTAGACTCTAGATGGAAACATGAACGCTATATCAGCTCTCATCCAACTCATTTCAACCACTGGATGTTATATATATACGAATGACTGAAATAACCCAAAAAGATTAAATTAAATATTTTAAAAAGATGAAATTTTGATTTTAAATGTTACTGAATAACAATTTTTCACAACTGAGTACTATTTACCTGAACACACGACTCCTACATCCTCTTTGTGTTGACAATTATGTTTCCCCCAGCCTGGAGAAGAGCAGCTCCACAGGGACGTCTCATTCCCCTCACACTCCACCTCATCCAGCCATATGGGTCCAGAACCAGGACCAAACCAGGCTGGTACCTGCTGGTTACTGAGGGCCACTCCACACTGCAGCTGTCTGCACACCACATGGGCATCTTTAATATCCCAGGAGTCATCACACACTGTCCCCCATGAGCCGCTGTGAAAAACCTCCAGCCTCCCTGCACAGTCTCCCCCAGAACCCACCAGCCTGATGGACCTGCCACCTGATATTCAGAGAAAGAAAAACACATTAGTGATCACTAACAACTGAAGAATCTCCCCAGATGTTGCTCTTCTCACCAAGGCAGGTGATTGACAGCTGTTGTGTGGAGCTGCAGTTGAGAGTTTGTGGAGAGCTGCAGTTCCCCAGATGAGCTTCACTCCCAGAGCACTGGAAGCCCGTCACACACTCATGACTGTGTTCAGGACTGGATGAAGAGGAGCCGGAGAAGCTCAGCACAGAGCCACAGCCCAGCTGTCTGCAGACCACAGAGGATTCAGTGAGACTCCAGGAGTCCAGCAGAACTCTCCTCCAGACCTGATGGATGGAAACTTCCACCTCCCCCTCACACTGTCTCTCTCCAGACAACCGCACCAGACCGTCATGAACAGCCAGAGAGGAATCTGAGGAGAAGATGTTATGTTATACTAAAATAAGAATTGTGTTAGAACATTGTGAAATAGTCTTAAAGAGAGTTTTTCAGTAGCATAATGTTCTCAGTGTCAGATAAGTTTACCAGAGCAGATGACTCCAACATCTCGTCCATGAGAACATTCAGCTCGACTCCATGAAGAGATGGAACATTCTGAGAGTTTTGTTTCATTCCCGTCACAATCAAACACATCAGCCCAGATTTCACCACTTCCTTCGCCAAACCAGTCTGATCCCACAACAGACACAGCAATCCCACAGTTCAGCTGTCTACAGAGGACACTGGCAACTCTCATATCCCAGCATGCATCACACACTGTGCCCCATTTACTGAAGAACTGACGCTCAACTCGACCAGAACAGATGTCAGGACCATTGGCCAGTCTGAGGTCAGTGTAGCCTAGACAAAGAAAAAGTGAAACTTGGTAAAGGCTTAATGAAACAGATCCAATAATTACATTTTAGTATTTAACAACTGGGTTCAGATTTCTCCACTAACAGAACAAATATTGACGTTTTACCAGAGCATATCAATCCCACATTGTTTTCTTGAGAGCACTGAATGTCATGTGAAGTTGGACACAATCGAACAAGTGATTCATTTCCTCTGCACTGAATCTCTTGTGTCCACATCTGAGCGTCTCCTTTGCCAAAAGCATCTTCTCCCAGCACCTGTACAGGAGCCCCACAGTCCAGCTCTCTACACACAACCTCTGCATCCTGCTGGTCAAAGGCAGCAGCACACACTGTGTACCATGTGTTCCCCTGAAGAACCTCTAATCTCCCAGAGCACAGATGAGGTCCATCAGCAAGTCTTGTAAATCGTCCATAGTTTATGGTTTCTGATTATTTGCATAACAACACATAAAAACACTTTAATTAGAATCATAGTGAGTGAACCTGTCTTACTGTGACTGTTACGAACAAACAATAACTGTGAGTGATTAAATCCTTCAATTTAATTAATAATGAAAATAATAAACTGGGTAGTTTCAAATTACAATTTAACAATTAGTCATAAGTTCAATGTTTATACATAGCTTTGAAAACAAAATGTATCAAATTATTGTATGTTTTATTTTTATTTTCTTTATTATTTTGCATATTTTATTAATAGAAAAAAGGGTGATAGTCAATGCAACAATGAGGTGTATAAAACTGCTATCGTGAGCATCTGACACCAGCATCATATTTATGATGGTCACAGCTGTTATGTTCACCCCATCCTTTTGACCTACAGTCCTTCAGTGTTGACTCTGATCCTTCACACTGCACTTCATCCATCCAGATTTTTCCTGATCCTGGTCCAAAGTGAGAATAGTCTGGTGCTTGTAAAGCCTCCCCACAATTCACCTCTCTACACACCACTGCAGCATCAGTCATATCCCAGCTCCAACCACACACTGTTCCCCACTGACCATCATGAAGAACCTCCACTCTACCAGCACAGCGACTGTCACCATTAACAAGCCTCACATTCACACGATCTGCCCATGAGAGAAACATCATTAAATGAGCATACATCAATACAATAACAACCATACAGAAGTTACAATAACATGTAAATGCAAATTCACATGTAAATCAATTTAAAATAAATTTCAGTTAATTTATTCAAAATTGCATGCTTTATAATGTTTTTATTTATCTGAGCCTGAATGTTCTTACTATCTGTAATAAGTGTAACCACTGAAGACAGTAAAATAAGTGTCAGACAGCTCTTCATTGCCCTTGTTTACCTAAAAGACTAATAAATTCAGTACCAAAGTTTCTCCTCTGCTCCCTCAAACACACTGAAGAAACTGTCGTATACATGTTGTATACAGTATTTTGAGTGTTTTGGAATATTTTTAGAAACAAAATGAAAAATATTCTGTTGCAATTATTTGCCATTCAGCTTTTTGTAACATCTGGTAATGAATCAGGTGACCAGTTAATCTTCTAGGCCACTTTAGTTGGTGACATCATCTTAATATGCAGTCTATTAATCTTTTTCTAATGAGATAAAAGTTTTAGTATTCTGAAAAGTTGAGTCATTGGTCACATATTTCATTTAGTGATAGAATGTGTGAATTGCATACTTCAAAATATCTTAAATCAGTTAAATATCATCTTACGTGAGCAGGTGATCTTGGCCACTTCATTATCACAGTCATTCAGTCCCCAGGGTGAAGATGGACACTGCCATAGAGTGGAATCATGACGTCGACAATTAAGTTTATCAAGCCAATTATGAGACTTCAGTCCCTCTGAAATACTGGGTTCACTGCCAGATCTTCCACAGTTCAGCTCTTGACAGATCAGACTCGCTGTGTCTCTGTCCATCTTATTGTAACACACATTACCCCAGGATCCATTGTAGAAAACCTCCACATTCCCTTCACAGCCCTCAGTTAACCTGATCTCTTTAAACTCTAGATGGAAAAGGATGAGAATCAACATCAACTCTCATTTAAATCCAGTCTGTTAGAATGGGAATAATTCCTCCATTAACAGTGTGTGTGTGTGTGTGTGTGTGTGTTTGTGACATATCAGGACACAAATTTGTATAATGACATGGTTATGACATAGGTATTACAAGGAGAGGGTGACTTATGAGGACATTACCCCATGTCCCCATTTTTCAAAAGGCTTATAAATCATACAGTCAGGATGCAGGTCTCATCATAGCACAGAAACTGTGCTTGTTAAATTTACAAATGACTTATTTCTAGCTTCTGACCAAGGCTGTATCCAAGGCTGTATCTCAATACTAGTGTTACTTGATCTTAGTGCTGTGTTCGACACTATAGATCATAAAATACTCCTAGATCGACTACAAAATTACACTGGTATTCAGGGACAGGCATTAAGGTGGTTTAGGTCGTACCTATCAGACCGTCACAATTTTGTCTATTTAAACGGGGAAAAATCTAAGATAACGTTAGTAAATTATGGAGTGCCGCAAGGATCTGTGTTAGGCCCTCTGCTATTTTCAATATATATATGCTGCCACTTGGTAATATTATAAGAAAACATGGAATTAGTTTCCATTGCTATGCCGATGATACTCAGTTATATATTTCATCACGACCAGATGAAATCTCCAAATTATCCAATCTGACAAAGTGTGTTAAAGAAGTAAAACATTGGATAACTAGTAATTTTCTTCTATTAAATTCAGATAAGACTGAAGTTATTACTTATTGGACCAAAAACCTGTACACAGAATCTCTCAGACTACACTCTGCATTTAGAAGGATGTACTGTTACTCCATCCCCGACAGTTAAAGACCTGGGTGTTATATTAGACAGCAACTTGTCCTTCGAAAATCATATTTCATATGTTACAAAAACAGCCTTCTTCCACCTCAGAAAGATTGCTAAGCTACGGAACATGTTATCTGTATCTGATGCAGAAAAACTAATTCATGCATTCATGACCTCTAGACTAGATTACTGTAATGCATTATTAGCTGGTTGTCCTGCTTCCTCAATAAACAAGCTACAATTAGTACAAAATGCAGCTGCTAGAGTTCTTACCAGGTCAAGAAAATATGATCATATAACACCAATTTTATCATCTCTACACTGGTTACCTATTAAGTTCCGTATCGATTATAAAGTATTGCTACTGACCTATAAGGCTCTAAATGGTTTAGCTCCTGTGTACTTAACCGATCTTCTATCGCCCTACAATCCTTCACGCTCTTTAAGATCACAAAACTCTGGACTTCTGGTTGTAACTAGGATATCTAAGTCCACTAAAGGAGGGAGAGCGTTTTCACATTTGGCTCCTAAACTCTGGAATAGCCTTCCTGATAATGTTCGGGGCTCGGACTCGCTCACCCAGTTTAAGTCTAGATTAAAGACTCATCTCTTTAGCCAAGCATTCACATAATGCATCTCATATCAGATCAATTGCACGACTATCTTTGCTTAATGTTATGAACAGCAGCTATGCTAATTATTCTCCATTTACTTTTCTGTTTTATCTCGGGACACCTGTCCCGAGGTGACTAGAGAGTACATCAGCTTCAGTTTGGATCCAACCTCTTAAGAAGACTTCAGATGACCAACACCTTTGAAGAGACAGTGCCAACTCCTGCGAGGACTTCAGATGACGCAACATCTGGATCAACATGCACATTCCCAAATTTCTATATATCCTAATTATTGTTAATATGTAATTCATTATTTCCAGGTATTTATTATGTATTGTGAAAAGCGCTATACAAATAAATGTGAATCTAATTGAAATTGAATCATACAGAATGAGTTTTTTTGAGAAAGTAAAAATGTGCACAGTTTCCTGTGATGGGTAGGTTTAGGTATAGGTTTAGGGGTAGGGGTAGTGTAGGGCGATAGAAAATATGGTTTCTACAGTATAAAAACCATTACGCCTATGGAATGTCCCCACAATTCACTAACACAAACCTGTGTGTGTGTGTGTGTGTGTGTGTGTGTGTGTGTGTGGTGTTTAATTTGGAAAAATATAAATGCAATTCCATTACCAAATGTTGAGATAATGTCAATAATGAAAAAGTAAAATAATTCCAACTTTTTAGTGATGTTCACAGGCTTTATAGATGCAATTTGAATGTTTTCATGCTAGACAAACAAAAACTGTGAAAACATTTAATTCATTAATACTATTGATCAAACACATAATGTGTATCTTTAGTTTCACTTAGTCATATGAATATCCAGTTAGTAATTACATGATTTAAGTTTTAAAATTAATAAACTGCATGTTTTTTATTCTTTATGGAATCAGGCACTGTTTACGTCACTAAAAGAAGTAACTAATTTGAGTCATTAGGGAATCTGACTATTGGTCATGCTGTGTTCAGCAGTGCTGTGCTGCTGCAGCAATGAGTAAGTAGTACGGTATTCAGTCCACACCAGGAAATTTAACGTGAAAGAACTGTTAACAGAATGATTGTTTTTGTTTTGTTAGTTTTTTTTTTGTTTGTTTTTTTTTTTGTTTTTTTTGTTTTTTAATGAATGATGAAACTACATTTGAATAAGAATCACATCTCAGTTGATTAACACTGCTGTTAATGTACAGTGCAAATACACCGGACACCTCCAACCATCAGTCCCATATGCAAGCTATTGAAATGTTATTATTGAAATTATTGTTTACTGTTTACCTGAACACACGACTCCTACATCGTCCTTGTGTTGACAGTCATGTTTTCCCCAGCCTGGAGAAGAGCAGCTCCACAGGGACGTCTCATTCCCCTCACACTCCACCTCATCCAGCCATATGGGTCCAGAACCAGGACCAAACCAGGCTGGTACCTGCTGGTTACTGAGGGCCACTCCACACTGCAGCTGTCTGCACACCACATGGGCATCTTTAATATCCCAGGAGTCATCACACACTGTCCCCCATGAGCCGCTGTGAAAAACCTCCAGCCTCCCTGCACAGTCTCCCCCAGAACCCACCAGCCTGATGGACCCGCGACCTGATATTCAGAGAAAGAAAAACACATTAGTGATCACTAACAACTGAAGAATCTGCCCAGATGTTGCTCTACTCACCAAGGCAGGTGATTGACAGCTGTTGTGTGGAGCTGCAGTTGAGAGTTTGTGGAGAGCTGCAGTTCCCCAGATGAGCTTCACTCCCAGAGCACTGGAAGCCCGTCACACACTCATGACTGTGTTCAGGACTGGATGAAGAGGAGCCGGAGAAGTTCAGCACAGAGCCACAGCCCAGCTGTCTGCAGACCACAGAGGATTCAGTGAGACTCCAGGAGTCCAGCAGAACTCTCCTCCAGACCTGATGGATGGAAACTTCCACCTCCCCCTCACACTGTCTCTCTCCAGACAACCGCACCAGACCGTCATGAACAGCCAGAGAGGAATCTGGAGAGAACATCTGACGTTTTATTAAAATTTTGCAATTTTGAGAATATGATTTACATTAATAATGCATTTTACATAATAGTAAATGAATTCAGAAATAAATGACAAGGGCATTAATCTTTCAGTCTGAAATGAACATGTGAAACAGCAAAGGAAGAGAACTGAAATATTGTATTTATACTTTTTAATCTTTCAGCAGCATAATATCAGCGAATCTTCCTGTAATATGGACTCACCGGAGCAGATGACTCCAACATCTCGTTCATGAGAACATTCAGCTCGACTCCATGAAGAGATGGAACATTCTGGGAGTTTTGTTTCATTCCCGTCACAATCAAACACATCAGCCCAGATTTCACCACTTCCCTCTCCAAACCAGTCTGATCCCACAACAGACACAGCAATCCCACAATTCAGCTGTCTACAGAGGACACTGGCAGCTCTCATATCCCAGCATGCATCACACACTGTGCCCCATTTACTGAAGTACTGATGTTCAACTCGACCAGAACAGATGTCAGGACCATTGACCAGTCTGAGGTCAGTATATCCTGGACAAAGAAAAGTGAAACTTGGTAAAGGCTTAATGAAACAGATCCAATAATTACATTTTAGTATTTAACAACTGGGTTCAGATTTCTCCACTGACAGGATAAATATTGACGTTTTACCAGAGCATATCAGTCCCACATTGTTTCCTTGAGAGCACTGAATGTCATGTGAAGTTCGACATAATCGAACAAGTGATTCATTTCCTCTGCACTGAATCTCTTGTGTCCACATCTGAGCGTCTCCTTTTCCAAAAGCATCTTCTCCCAGCACCTGTACAGGAGCCCCACAGTCCAGCTCTCTACACACAACCTCTGCATCCTGCTGGTCAAAGGCAGCAGCACACACTGTGTACCATGTGTTCCCCCGAAGAACCTCTAATCTCCCAGAGCACAGATGTGGTCCATCAGCAAGTCTTGTAAATCGTCCATAGTTTATGGTTTCTGATTATTTGCATAACAACACATAAAAACACTATAATTAGAATCATAGTGAGTGAACCTGTCTTACTGTGACTGTTACGAACAAACAATAACTGTGAGTGATTAAATCCTTCAATTTAATTAATAATGAAAATAATAAACTGGGTAGTTTCAAATTATAATTTAATAATTAGTCATAAGTTCAATATTTATACATAGCTTTGAAAACAAAATGTATCAAATTATTGTATATTGAATTTTTTTTAAATTATCTTTATTGTTTTGCATTTGTTAATAGAAAAAAAGGTGATAGTCGATGCAACAATGAGGTGAATGAAACTGCTTACGTGAGCATCTGACTCCAGCATCATATTTATGATGGTCACAGCTGTTATGTTTACCCCATCCTTTTGATGTACAGTCCTTCAGTGTTGACTCTGATCCTTCACACTGCACTTCATCCATCCAGATTGGTCCTGATCCTGGTCCAAATTCAGAATAGTCTGGTGCTTGTAAAGCCTCCCCACAGTCCAGCTCTCTACACACCACTGCAGCATCAGTCATATCCCAGTCAGCACCACACACTGTTCCCCACTGACCATCATGAAGAACCTCCACTCTACCAGCACAGCGACTGGTACCATTAACAAGCCTCACATTCACACGATCTGTCCATGAGAGAAACATCATTAAATAAGCATACATCAATACAATAATAACCATACAGAAGTTAACATGTAAATGCAAAATCACATGTAAATCAATTTAAAACAAATTTCAATTCATTTAATCAAAATAGCATGCTTTGTTTTTTTTATTAATCTGAGCCTAAGTGTACTTACTAGCTGTAATAAGTGTAACCACTGAAGACAGTAAAATAAGTGTCAGACAGCTCTCCATCCCCCTTTGTTTGCCCAAAAGACTAATAAAATCAGTACCAAAGTTTCTTCTCTGCTCCCTCAAACACACTGAAGAAACTGTCGTATACATGTTGTATACAGTATTTTGAGTGTTTTGGAATATTTTTGGAAACAAAATGTAAAATATTCTGTTGCATTTATTTGCCATTCAGCTTTTTGTAACATCTGGTAATGAATCAGGTGACCAGTTAATCTTCTAGGCCACTTTAGTTGGTGACATCATCTTAATATGCAGTCTATTAATCTTTTTCTAATGAGATAAAAGTTTTAGTATTCTGAAAAGTTGAGTCATTGGTCACATATTTAATTTAGTGTTAGAATGTGTGAAATGCATACTTTAAAATATCTTAAATCAGTTAAATATCATCTTACGTGAGCAGCTGATCTTGGCCACTTCATTATCACAGTCATTCAGTCCCCAGGGTGAAGATGGACACTGCCACAGAGTGGAATCATGACGTCGACATTTAAAATGATCAAGCCAATTATGAGACTTCAGTCCCTCTGAAATACTGGGTTCACTGCCAGATCTTCCACAGTTCAGCTCTTGACAGATCAGACTCGCTGTGTCTCTGTCCATCTTATTGTAACACACATTACCCCAGGATCCATTGTAGAAAACCTCCACATTCCCTTCACAGCCCTCAGTTAACCTGATCTCTTTAAACTCTAGATGGAAAAGGAGATAAATCAACATCAACTCTCATTTAAATCCAGTCTGTTAGAATGGGAATAATTCCTCCATTAACAGTGTGTGTGTGTGTGTGTGTGTGTGTGTGTGTGTGTGTGTGTGTGTGTGTTTGTGATTTGTGAGGACACAAATTTGTATAATGACATGAGTATTACACTGGTATTATGACGTAAACATGTTTTATGAGGACATTTTATGAGTCCTCATATTTAAAATAGCTTTAAAAAAACATACTAAACAATGTTTTATTAAAAATGTAAAAATGCAGAATGTTTCTGTGATGGGTAGGTGTAGGGGGATAGAATGTACAGTTTGTACAGTATAAAAACCATTACGCCTATGGAATGTCCCCACAATTCACAAAAACAAACCTGTGTGTGTGTGTGTGTGTGTGTGTGTGTGTGTGTGTGTGTTTAATTTGGAAAAAAATAAAAGTAATTCCATTACCAAATGATGAGATAATGTCAATAATAAAAAAAGTAAAACAATTCCAACTTTTTAGTGATGTTCACAGGCTTTATAGATGCAATCTGAATGTTTTCATGCTAGACAAACAAAAACTGTAATAACATATTTAATTCATTAATACTATTGATCAAACACATAATGTGTATCTTTAGCTTCATTTTGTCACATGAACATCCAGTTAGTAATTACATGATTTAAGTCTTAAAATTAATAAACTGCATGTTTTTTATTCTTTATGGAATCAGGCACTGTTTACATCACTAAAGAAGTAACTAATTTGAGTCATTCGGGAATCTGACTATTGGTCATGCTGTGTTCAGCAGTGCTGTGCTGCAGCAGCAATGAGTAAGTACAGTATTCAGTCCACACCAGGAAATTTGATGTGCAAGAACCGTTAACAGAATGTTTTTTGTTGTTGTTGTTGTTGTTGTTGTTTAATGAATGATGAAACTACATCTGAATAAGAATCACATATCAGTTGATTAACACTGCTGTTAATGTACCGTGCAAATACACCGGACACCTCTAACCATCAGTCCCATATATAGCTATTGAAATGTTATTATTGAAATTATTGTTCACTGTTTACCTGAGCACACGACTCCTACATCATCCTTGTGTTGACAGTCATGTTTTCCCCAGCCTGGAGAAGAGCAGCTCCACAGGGACGTCTCATTCCCCTCACACTCCACCTCATCCAGCCATATGGGTCCAGAACCAGGACCAAACCAGGCTGGTACCTGCTGGTTACTGAGGGCCACTCCACACTGCAGCTGTCTGCACACCACATGGGCATCTTTAATATCCCAGGAGTCATCACACACTGTCCCCCATGAGCCGCTGTGAAAAACCTCCAGCCTCCCTGCACAGTCTCCCCCAGAACCCACCAGCCTGATGGACCCGCGACCTGATATTCAGAGAAAGAAAAACACATTAGTGATCACTAACAACTGAAGAATCTGCCCAGATGTTGCTCTTCTCACCAAGGCAGGTGATTGACAGCTGTTGTGTGGAGCTGCAGTTGAGAGTTTGTGGAGAGCTGCAGTTCCCCAGATGAGCTTCACTCCCAGAGCACTGGAAGCCCGTCACACACTCATGACTGTGTTCAGGACTGGATGAAGAGGAGCCGGAGAAGTTCAGCACAGAGCCACAGCCCAGCTGTCTGCAGACCACAGAGGATTCAGTGAGACTCCAGGAGTCCAGCAGAACTCTCCTCCAGACCTGATGGATGGAAACTTCCACCTCCCCCTCACACTGTCTCTCTCCAGACAACCGCACCAGACCATCATGAACAGCCAGAGAGGAATCTGGGTGAAAAATGTGACACTTTAATTAAGATATTGCAAGGTCATTTATATAGGTAATTTATAACTTTTTTTTCAATAAAATCCCCTCACTAGAGCAGATGACTCCAACATCTCGTCTATGAGAACATTCAGCTCGACTCCATGAAGAGATGGAACATTCTGAGAGTTTTGTTTCATTCCCGTCACAATCAAACACATCAGCCCAGATTTCACCACTTCCCTCTCCAAACCAGTCTGATCCCACAACAGACACAGCAATCCCACAATTCAGCTGTCTACAGAGGACACTGGCAGCTCTCATATCCCAGCATGCATCACACACTGTGCCCCATTTACTGAAGTACTGACGCTCAACTCGACCAGAACAGATGTCAGGACCATTGACCAGTCTGAGGTCAGTGAAATCTAGACAAAGAAAAAGTGAAACTTAGTGAATGCTTAATGAAACAGATCCAATAATTACATTTTAGTATTTAACAACTGGGTTCAGATTTCTCCACTGACAGGATAAATATTGATGTTTAACCAGAGCATATCAGTCCCACATTGTTTTCTTGAGAGCACTGTATGTCATGTGAAGTTGGACACAATCGAACAAGTGATTCATTTCCTCTGCACTGAATCTCTTGTGTCCACATCTGAGCATCTCTTTTTCCAAAAGCAGCTTCTCCCAGCACCTGTACAGGAGCCCCACAGTCCAGCTCTCTACACACAACCTCTGCATCCTGCTGGTCAAAGGCAGCAGCACACACTGTGTACCATGTGTTCCCCTGAAGAACCTCTAATCTCCCAGAGCACAGGTGAGGTCCATCAGCAAGTCTTGTAAATCGTCCATAGTTTATGGTTTCTGATTATTTGCATAACAACACATAAAAACACTTTAATTAGGATCATAGTGAGTGAACCTGTTTTACTGTGACTGTTACGAACAAACAATAACTGTGAGTGATTAAATCCTTCAATTTAATTAATAATGAAAATAATAAACTGGGTAGTTTCAAATTATAATTTAACAATTAGTCATAAGTTCAATGTTTATACATAGCTTTGAAAACAAAATGTATCAAATTATTGTATATTTAATTTTTTTTTTATTTTCTTTATTATTTTGCATTTGTTAATAGAAAAAAGGGTGATAGTTGATGCAACAATGAGGTGAATGAAACTGCTTACGTGAGCATCTGACTCCAGCATCATATTTATGATGGTCACAGCTGTTATGTTCACCCCATCCTTTTGACCTACAGTCCTTCAGTGTTGACTCTGATCCTTCACACTGCACTTCATCCATCCAGATTTTTCCTGATCCTGGTCCAAAGACAGAATAGTCTGGTGCTTGTAAAGCCTCCCCACAATTCACCTCTCTACACACCACTGCAGCATCAGTCATATCCCAGCTCCAACCACACACTGTTCCCCACTGACCATCATGAAGAACCTCCACTCTACCAGCACAGCGACTGTCACCATTAACAAGCCTCACATTCACACGATCTGCCCATGAGAGAAACATCATTAAATGAGCATACATCAATACAATAACAACCATACAGAAGTTACAATAACATGTAAATGCAAAATCACATGTAAATCAATTTAAAATAAATTTCAAATCATTTATTCAAAATATGCTTTATAATGTTTTTATTTATCTGAGCCTGAGTGTACTTACTATCTGTAATAAGTGTAACCACTGAAGACAGTAAAATAAGTGTCAGACAGCTCTTCATTGCCCTCGTTTGCCTAAAAGACTAATAAATTCAGTACCAAAGTTTCTCCTCTGCTCCTTCAAACACACTGAAGAAACTGTCGTATACATGTTGTATACAGTATTTTGAGTGTTTTGGAATATTTTTGGAAACAAAATGTAAAATATTCTGTTGCAATTATTTGCCATTCAGCTTTTTGTAACATATGGTAATGAATCAGGTGACCAGTTAATCTTCTAGGCCACTTCAGTTGGTGACATCATCTTAATATGCAGCAGGCACGTGCACACATAGACATAAAAGGGGGCTTGAGCACCTGCCCTTTTTCTTCCTTGAGAGAAAGTGCCCTTTTTTCTAGGGTGCTTTTTTTTTCTTTTTTTTTTTTTTAAATAAATGAATATATATTCCTGTTTGCGCACAGCTTCCCTGTCAAACAAATATATTTACTGAATAAAAAAAATACTATATATCAGTTCGAGTTCAGATGCCCTCCCTCCGCGACACGTCATTCATTCCAGCATGCACGCGCGCCCCGCCCCACCTCGTGTTTGCTGCTGGCTGATAACTTGTGACAACTGTGCTCGGGATAAGACAACAGCTGTCTGGCGATGAGAAGCGAAAAAGAAAAAAGCCCTAGAATGCCATGCATCTCTTTCAGGTAGCCTATGTATGTTCACAAACATGTGAAATTTTTGGCTATTTAAGGGTGAGATTATTTATATCTTTAACGCCACCAGCAACGCATCTGCCTGATTTGATACTGATGCAATTTGTCATATTATAATTTCAGTTATTTTAATGTGCTATGCATTGCGTTTTGAACCATGGTAAAGATATCTGTAGGGCTGTCAATACCGGAAGAGGAGCATTCCATGGACGCGAATGCATGAACTGCATTATTAGACAGTTTTCTAAGCATGCACGATTTATTAAAACCATTTAAAAATCATAATACAACATTGCATAATGCTATCATTCCTAAATCTACGCTTAGTTACACAGGAGAATACATTACATCAATAAAAGTTTAAACCCTCGCTCTGAATGTGCATGTTTGATGTCCACATATTCTTGTTGAAGAAATTACAGTGGCTGTAGCATTTCTATAATAAAGTGGCCGAATATTATTATTATTATTATTATTTAACTAATGTTATATTTTTAATTATGCTGGTTGGCCAAAAACAAGGATTTGATCGTGCTGTGTAACAACAACAATCACCAGGCTTTTGGCGCCCTCTGCAGGCATTTGTTATAATACATATTATGTACTTAAAACATTTCAGGGGGAAAAAAACTCTTGGGCCTAGTTTCACAGACAGGGCTTAGCCTAAGCCATAATTAGACCTTAGTTCAATTAGGATATTTAAGTAGTTTTTATAAACATACACTAGAAAAAAACATTACTGGTGTGCATCTTGAGACAAAACAATGGCACTGATATATTTTAAGACATGTCAGTGCAAGTTACTTTCAGTTAAAACAGCTCAAACATGCATTTTAGTCTGGGACTAGCTTAAGCCTTGTCTGTGAAACCGGGGGTCAGTGTGTTTAAATATGCAGATTAGCTTGTTTTGGTTAATTTAGAAGAAATCTACAGATGCAAACAGACGGAGGGTAGTAGGCTTAAAACAAACACCATCTAAATGTGTATTTTGGAAGTTTTCTTTCCATTAGAGTAAAAGATGACATGGAAGCAAAAATAGACCAAAATCTTAAAATTGTCCACAACATGAAAGAAGTATTCCAATAACACCAAAGAATTAAAACGATTTATTGATTTGTGCAAAATAAACAAATTATTAGTGAAACTATGTCCTTCTCCTTATGCAGTTATTATTCTAAATATATATAGCTACTTGAAAATAGTATTGTAGAAAACACACTGTGGCATAGTTTCCTTTGCTGTTGCCTGCTCTTGTGATAAACCTAGTGAACACTAAAGAAGACCATGGTCTCTGTGTGAACTGATTATTCTGTAGAAATCTGTGGAGTATGAAACAATTGCGTGAGTGTGAGGGAATTAAAATAAATCGGTAAGGAAGTCAGAGTTGTGTTAATATATTTAAAGTTTTGTTTATTATTTTTTTTAAATAAATAATTATGAGAAGTGGCCTTTTTTCCACTTGAGCCCCTGCCCTCCAAAATGTCTGTGCACGTCCCTGATATGCAGTATATTAATTTTTTTATAATGAGATAAATGTTTTAGTATTCTGAAAAGTTGAGTCATTGGTCACATATTTCATTTAGTGATAGAATGTGTGAATTGCATACTTCAAAATATCTTAAATCAGTTAAATATCGTCTTACGTGAGCAGCTGATCTTGGCCACTTCATTATCACAGTCATTTAGTCCCCAGGGTGAAGATGGACACTGCCATAGAGTGGAATCATGACGTCGACATTTAAGTTTATCAAGCCAATTATGAGACTTCAGTCCCACTGAAATACTGAGTTCACTGCCAGATCTTCCACAGTTCAGCTCTTGACAGATCAGACTCGCTGTGTCTCTGTCCATCTTATTGTAACACACATTACCCCAGGATCCATTGTAGAAAACCTCCACATTCCCTTCACAGCCCTCAGTTAACCTGATCTCTTTAAACTCTAGATGGAAAAGGAGGAGAATCAACATCAACTCTCATTTAAATCCAGTCTGTTAGAATGGGAATAATTCCTCTATTAACATTGTGTGTGTGTGTGTGTGTGTGTGTGTTTAATTTGGAAAAAAATAAATGCAATTCCATTACCAAATGATGAGATAATGTCAATAATAAAAAAAGTAAAACAATTCCAACTTTTTAGTGATGTTCACAGGCTTTATAGATGCAATCTGAATGTATTCATGCTAGACAAACAAAATCTGTGAAAACATTTAATTCATTAATACTATTGATCAAACACATAATGTGTATCTTTAGCTTCATTTTGTCACATGAACATCCAGTTAGTAATTACATGATTTAAGTCTTAAAATTAATAAACTGCATGTTTTTTATTCTTTATGGAATCAGGCACTGTTTACATCACTAAAGAAGTAACTAATTTGAGTCATTCGGGAATCTGACTATTGGTCATGCTGTGTTCAGCAGTGCTGTGCTGCAGCAGCAATGAGTAAGTACAGTATTCAGTCCACACCAGGAAATTTGATGTGCAAGAACCGTTAACAGAATGTTTGTTTTGTTGTTGTTGTTGTTGTTTAATGAATGATGAAACTACATCTGAATAAGAATCACATATCAGTTGATTAACACTGCTGTTAATGTGCAGTGCAAATACACTGGACACCTCTAACTATCAGTCCCATATGTAAGCTATTGAAATGTTATTATTGAAATTATTGTTCACTGTTTACCTGAGCACACGACTCCTACATCCTCCTTGTGTTGACAGTCATGTTTTCCCCAGCCTGGAGAAGAGCAGCTCCACAGGGACGTCTCATTCCCCTCACACTCCACCTCATCCAGCCATATGGGTCCAGAACCAGGACCAAACCAGGCTGGTACCTGCTGGTTACTGAGGGCCACTCCACACTGCAGCTGTCTGCACACCACATGGGCATCTTTAATATCCCAGGAGTCATCACACACTGTCCCCCATGAGCCGCTGTGAAAAACCTCCAGCCTCCCTGCACAGTCTCCCCCAGAACCCACCAGCCTGATGGACCCACGACCTGATATTCAGAGAAAGAAAAACACATTAGTGATCACTAACAACTGAAGAATCTGCCCAGATGTTGCTCTTCTCACCAAGGCAGGTGATTGACAGCTGTTGTGTGGAGCTGCAGCTGAGAGTTTGTGGAGAGCTGCAGTTCCCCAGATGAGCTTCACTCCCAGAGCACTGGAAGCCCGTCACACACTCATGACTGTGTTCAGGACTGGATGAAGAGGAGCCGGAGAAGTTCAGCACAGAGCCACAGCCCAGCTGTCTGCAGACCACAGAGGATTCAGTGAGACTCCAGGAGTCCAGCAGAACTCTCCTCCAGACCTGATGGATGGAAACTTCCACCTCCCCCTCACACTGTCTCTCTCCAGACAACCGCACCAGACCATCATGAACAGCCAGAGAGGAATCTGAGTGAAAGATGTGACACTTTATTAAGATATTTCTAGATAATTTATAACATTTTTTAAAATAAAATCCCCTCACTAGAGCAGATGACTCCAACATCTCGTCTATGAGAACATTCAGCTCGACTCCATGAAGAGATGGAACATTCTGAGAGTTTTGTTTCATTCCCGTCACAATCAAACACATCAGCCCAGATTTCACCACTTCCCTCTCCAAACCAGTCTGATCCCACAACAGACACAGCAATCCCACAATTCAGCTGTCTACAGAGGACACTGGCAGCTCTCATATCCCAGCATGCATCACACACTGTGCCCCATTTACTGAAGTACTGACGTTCAACTCGACCAGAACAGATGTCAGGACCATTGACCAGTCTGAGGTCAGTGTAACCTGGACAAAGAAAAGTGAAACTTGGTAAAGGCTTAATGAAACAGATCCAATAATTACATTTTAGTATTTAACAACTGGGTTCAGATTTCTCCACTGACAGGATAAATATTGACGTTTTACCAGAGCATATCAGTCCCACATTGTTTCCTTGAGAACACTGAATGTCATGTGAAGTTCGACATAATCGAACAAGTGATTCATTTCCTCTGCACTGAATCTCTTGTGTCCACATCTGAGCGTCTCCTTTGCCAAAAGCATCTTCTCCCAGCACCTGTACAGGAGCCCCACAGTCCAGCTCTCTACACACAACCTCTGCATCCTGCTGGTCAAAGGCAGCAGCACACACTGTGTACCATGTGTTCCCCTGAAGAACCTCTAATCTCCCAGAGCACAGATGAGGTCCATCAGCAAGTCTTGTAAATCGTCCATAGTTTATGGTTTCTGATTATTTGCATAACAACACATAAAAACACTATAATTAGAATCATAGTGAGTGAACCTGTCTTACTGTGACTGTTACGAACAAACAATAACTGTGAGTGATTAAATCCTTCAATTTAATTAATAATGAAAATAATAAACTGGGTAGTTTCAAATTATAATTTAACAATTAGTCATAAGTTCATTGTTTATACATAGCTTTGAAAACAAAATGTATCAAATTAATTATTGTATATTTTTTTTATTTTGTTTATTATTTTGCATATTTTGTTATTAGAAAAAAGGGTGATAGTCGATGCAACAATGAGGTGTATGAAACTGCTTACGTGAGCATCTGACTCCAGCATCATATTCATGATGGTCACAGCTGTTATGTTTACCCCATCCTTTTGACCTACAGTCCTTCAGTGTTGACTCTGATCCTTCACACTGCACTTCATCCATCCAGATTTTTCCTGATCCTGGTCCAAAGTGAGAATAGTCTGGTGCTTGTAAAGCCTCCCCACAATTCACCTCTCTACACACCACTGCAGCATCAGTCATATCCCAGCTCCAACCACACACTGTTCCCCACTGACCATCATGAAGAACCTCCACTCTACCAGCACAGCGACTGTCACCATTAACAAGCCTCACATTCACACGATCTGCCCATGAGAGAAACATCATTAAATAAGCACACAATAAAATATTTACTATACAGAAGTTACAGTAACATATTACTGCAAAATCACCAAAGTGATCAATCAATTTAAATCAGTGTAAATCAATTTAAAATAAATTTAATTAATCCAAAATAGTATGCTTTATAAATTTTTTTTATTAATCTGACTCTCAGTGTACTTACTTGCTGTAATAAGTGTAACTACTGAAGACAGTAAAATAAGTGTCAGACAGCTCTCCATTCCCTTTGTTCTCATAAAAGACTAATAAACTCAGTACCGAATTCCTTCTGCTCCCTCAAACACACTGAAGAAACTGGCTCCTGTCAGTCCCCTAAAGAGAGAGAGACTCTCACAGCTGCCAATGACACTCACTGTTACCTTATTAGACACAACAGAGGAAATCATCAAACACAATCACTGACAAATCAGAAAGCAGCATTTTTATTTTCTCCATATATATCAATAAAGTGTGAGCGCTGATGAGCGGGACTCCTCCTCCAGCGTGAAGAGACACTTCACTGAGGACAGACTCGTGTCAGTCATATGTCAGCGTGGAGATAAAGTCACACTAAACTTAAAGAGATTGATAGAGAAACACTGCAGGTTATATTCAGCATCAAAGCCTGGATCTGCACACACAACATACAACACTGATGACTGACTGATCACTTACTGACACTTTATTTCACACACAAAAATACTTGATCTTTGCTTTAAATATAGAAATGATAATAAACTGAATATTTTAAAGTTATTTTTGGGACAAATGTGTATAATATTTGGTGTATTTTACTACAATGTCATGATATTCTAACCAAGAACAGTGTGTTAATAAATTATAAAATGAACTGGACTGGTTGTGTACAACAAACACACAAGTTTCAGACCACATTTGTAAATAAACATTGGTTTCTGTTCCACATATGTTCATCTGGCATTATATCTAAGACATTTGTAGCTGTAATGTGTTTAATATTGCAATGCGTAACTCATCCAGCAGATGGCGGCAACACACTTATTGTAAAGAGAAGCAGGAGAGTCTTGTCCATGATGGAGCTTCTCATACATTTTTATGGACAGAAAATATAAATTTGTTTATAGCTACAATTGTAATTCATTTAACATATAGCTCACTTCATAGAACATTCATTTTACTCTTCATCTGCGGTTATAAGCTATTGTACAACCCCAAATCAAGAAAAGTTAGGACATTTCGTAAAATACAATAAAATCAAGAATCTGTGATTTGTTAATTCTCTTGAACCTTTATTTAACTGACAAAAGTACAAAGAAAATACATTTTCCACTGGCCAAATTAATTGTATTTTGTAAATATAAACAAATTTTGATTTTGATGCTGCAACACACTCCAAAAAAGTTTGGACAGAAACAAAATATACTGGACGAGTCAAAGCGAACTTGGCGTCATATCCATCTACCGACATCTTGATATACTGTTCATATTTATTATAATATTTTATGGTCTTGAATTAAAATATAATAAATAATAAAAAAAAATAAAATAAATAAAAGTAACAAAAATGATCAGATTATGTTGCTTTCATGTTGAGGTAACTGGATTAGTTTACTCTCTTGCAGGATTAGAAAAGAAGAAATGAAAAGATGGAATTCATTTATAAGTTTACCTTGTCTTGATGAATGTATGTAATGTAATGTAAACATATTCAGCACCATTTAAATTATTTGGCAAATGTTTGATTAATGTTTTATTATGTCTGTCTGTGTAGGAATTCTTGAAAAAGCTGAAAAGTTGTTGAAAAGAAAATCCAAGAATAATCAGTCCAACCTCAACCTGCAGATGGAGCTAATGCAAAATATTCCAGTGCAAATAATTCAGTATCATCCACAAAATAAAACTAAAAAACTGTTTAAAGTTCTTTAAAGTATTTTAAATTTTTAAAAAATTAATTTATTGATTAAAAAAAAAAAAAATATCTTTTGAGTATGCATTGATATCAATATAAAAATAATAGGGCAACTACTGAAAACTGATTTTTTTTTTTTTTTTGTTACCAAATTTTGTAAAGCATGTAACATTTCATTCAAAAAGATTTGAAATAACATAAAAACATAAGGCACCGAATCTTTAGTAGCAAAAAAACAGTATCTCCAGTAACTGTAATATGATTTGATGATCAAAGGCAGTGGGTGTGGTCAGTGAGTCATATGGCCCCTCCCTCTTTATTTGACTCCTCCCCCACATCATCATAGTCTGTTTTTAAAAACAAAAGTAAATTCATATTTTCATAGTTATAAATGCATCAAGGTTTAGTTTAAATGAGGAACATAAATAAAAATAGATAAAATAACCAACCCAACAGGTTTCTCTCATCTTCACTGCTGTTCTTCACATCATCATACTCCTCCTGATCTCCCTCTGATACACATGTGAAATAAAACCTCACATTGTGATTTTAATACAGCTTGTGTCATTGATGATGTCATTGATCTCTTTCTCCTCATGACTGTCTGAGACTATTAGATTTACTCCTGATGAAGTCATGATGATGAACGCATGTTCAATATAAGATAACAAATATAGTGATAAACTGCCGTTCTCACCTGTTACACCTTGAAATTTCTGTCCATTAATGATGACATCATCATAATGCTCTGGTGTGTCCACTACACATGAACATATAGACAGAACAAATGTTGCATTATATTTTACAATGTATTGGGATTAACCCATAATATCATAAATCACTATAAAATGATAATGTTAAATAAATACACTAATAACAATAAAAAGTAAACATCATTTTTGATAGAGTTCTGTCCACTCGTCATGACATCATCATAGCTCTCAGGTGTGTCTTCTGCAAATTTAACATGAGACACCCAGACACCCATACAAAATATAATGCATATATGTTATATATATATATTTTTACACACACACTTACACACACACATATTTCATATATTTTAAATAAATTTCTTCCTATAACAGAGCGACACCTGTCTCATGATCTGGTTTCAGTCCATCAGTGATGACATCATCATAGTATCCCGGTGTGATTTCCTTCATCTCTTCTGCATCAAAACATGTTATATATTTTGGGTGTTTTTATATTTTGGGAAACAAAATAAATGCAAAATATACTGTTGCAGTTCTTGAGACCATTCAGCTTTTTAAATTATCTGGTAATGAATGAATCATGTGATCAATTACTGACCTTTCAGGCCACTGCCATTGGTGACATCATCATAATATGCAGTCTTGAACTCTTTTTCTAAGATAAAAGTTTTAGTATTGTGAACAACTGAATTATTGGTCACGTATTTCATTTCATTTTAAAATTGAATTAATTTCTTTCAGTTTATTTTAATTTATCTGTTAATTTATTTTAGGTGTTGTTTTGAATATACTTCAGCTCTCTAACCTGAGAGAAGCTCATCAGCATCTTCATACCCAGAATGCAGTTCTTCAGAGATGAGACTACCTGTTAAAGGAGCAGAACAGTCAGAAACATGTTCGTCATTACAAACAGACTGAATCCTCATTTCCTTTGAATCATTAAGCATTTTGTTACTTACAACACAACACAAATATTAATTACTTACTCATGTTTTAGAGGCCTATTAGCAAACACACATGTATCCTCACATGAACCCATTCCTCACTGCCTTCCAGAAATACACACAGGAAGAGACAAACACACACACACCTGCACCTACATGTACAAACATAAGAACCTATCCTTATTACTCCTAAAAATACACACAGGAAGAGACACTCACTGACACACACACACACACACCTGCAGCTCTGTGGTTTTCTGCAGGAGGTTTAACAGGACTAATAATAGATGAACATCAAGTGTCTGACAGACTCTCTTATTAATTCATCATATTAAATAAGATTCACGGCTCATGTCTCACCCCTCTGAGTGAAGTGATTGTGTCTGTGATGAATATCCTCATAAACGGCCTCAGTCGTGCTCCTGTGTCTCCTCTCAGAGAGAGCTGTGAGTGTAGACAGACAAACCTGCTGTCAGTTCACAACACATGACTGATCACACACTGAATAAGACACAATATGACAGTCTCTGGATCTCTCCTACCTCTCCTCATCACTCTGTTCTGCTGAATCAGTATAAGCAGTGGCACTAAGAGCAGTAAGAGCACAACTCCCAGTACAATCACAAGCACAGAGAGAGGAGTTTGTGGAGTGACTGATGTTGAGCTCACTGTCTGAGAAACTGGAGGAGAAGCTGATGTTGTTGTTGTGGCAGGAGTAGTGGACACTGACAAATCTGTCAAAACAGACACAAACATGGTCAAAACCATGCTAATAACTGATTTAAATACACAAATAATATTAGCACTAAAATGATGTAAAAATGACTAATATTTATCAGTGTTTTGCTGTGACCTGCACAGGTGAGTCCAGCGTGATCTTTGTGGGAGCAGTCAGTGTGTTTCTTCAGAGAGAGAGGACAGTCCCACAGGTGAATCTCATTCCCTCTGCACTCGACTCTGTTCAGCCACACAACACCTTCACCAGCACCAAAGACTGAATTCCCATCAGCCCTCAGTGCTGCTCCACAACCCAGCTGCCTGCAGACCACCTGAGCATCGCTGATGTCCCACAGATCATCACAGACTGAGCCCCACACAGCGTTATGATACACCTCCAGCCTCCCAGAGCACCGGCCCTCCCCTCCACTCAGTCTGAGAGGAACATGCTCTAAATCACACACATCAACATCACTGACCAGCTTCAGCACAACATTTACAAAAACACATTTACAATGCATTTTATAACTATTTAAAGTTATTATAAATTATTATTGTTCAAGTGGATATATTATATATATATATATATATATATATATATATATATATATATATAATACATCCTACTTTTATAACCATTTAAAGTTGTGATAATAATAAACTCATAATAAACTTACTTGAACACTGTCTCTGGTGAGGAGATGATGAGTTTGAACATGTCAGAAGACTCTGAGGAGATTCACGAGTCTGTTCCTCTGAGATTAAAACATGTTACAATTTCATTCAATACTGAATAGAAAAATTTAAAAAAGAAAAAAATACCATTTCAAACCATCTCAAATCACTCAAATATCATCTTACCTGAGCAGGTGATATTGGCCACTTCATTATCACAGTCATTCAGTCCCCAGGGTGAAGATGGACACTGCCATAGAGTGGAATCATGACGTCGACATTTAAAATAATCAAGCCAATTATGAGACTTCAGTCCCTCTGAATTACTGGGTTCACTGCCAGATCTTCCACAGTTCAGCTCTTGACAGATCAGACTCGCTGTGTCTCTGTCCATCTTATTGTAACACACATTACCCCAGGATCCATTGTAGAAAACCTCCACATTCCCTTCACAGCCCTCAGTTAACCTGATCTCTTTAAACTCTAGAAAGACAAGGATGAGAATCAACCTCAACTCTCATGTGACTTAAGTCTGTTCATTTGGGATGGAAATAAAAGAATTTGACGATTAAATAAATTGATGATTCTTTTAGTGCTTTTAAGGAATAAATACTTGGAAAAACAAAATGCATATCCATTTCCAAAGGATGAGATAATTTTAATAATAAATATATTTAAAACATTTAAAACAATTCATGCAAAGAGTGTTTACACAGACTTTATAGTAAGAGGCAATATATATGAGTATTACACAATTTTTAAACAAACAAAAAAAGTGAAAAAAATTTAATTTATTAATATTTATAAAATGCTACTGACAAAATGTACAATATGTACAGTATATTTTTTGCTACATTTTGTTGTATGAGCATCCAGTCAGTAACTACACTGATTTCAGTCTCAAAGTTGGTTCTAAACTGTATGTTTTTGATTCACTGAACAGAATTGACTCATTTGTTCAGGAATCACTACACTAGTTATACTGTATGATTTTGATTCACTAAAAGAACCGACTAAAGTCATTCATTAGGCAATCGGACTACATTAGTCGCACTACGTGTCGTGCTGTAGATTCAGTAATGTTGTGTTGCGGTACTGATAAGTAAGTACTTCAGTAAAGTCTGTCAGAGTATTTTAGTACAGCACTGCATCCACACCGAAAAGTGGGATGTGGATCTCAATTCCATTAACGGAATTGGTTCTAATATTTTCAAAATATTTTCTGAATAAGAACCTATTCTCAGTTCCCAACACTGCTGTTAATGTGCATAATACAAGTATACTGGATATTGTCAGTCACATACATAGGCTATTGAAATGTTATTATTTAAATTATTTTGTACAGTTTACCTGAGCACACGACTCCTACATCCTCCTTGTGTTGACAGTCATGTTTTCCCCAGCCTGGAGAAGAGCAGCTCCACAGGGACGTCTCATTCCCCTCACACTCCACCTCATCCAGCCATATGGGTCCAGAACCAGGACCAAACCAGGCTGGTACCTGCTGGTTACTGAGGGCCACTCCACACTGCAGCTGTCTGCACACCACATGGGCATCTTCAATATCCAAGGAGTCATCACACACTGTCCCCCATGAGCCACAGTTTCCCCCAGAACCCACCAGCCTGATGGACCCGCGACCTGATATTCAGAGAGAGAAAAACACATAAGTGATCACTAACAACTGAAGAATCTGCCCAGATGTTGCTCTTCTCACCAAGGCAGGTGATTGACAGCTGTTGTGTGGAGCTGCAGTTGAGAGTTTGTGGAGAGCTGCAGTTCCCCAGATGAGCTTCACTCCCAGAGCACTGGAAGCCCGTCACACACTCATGACTGTGTTCAGGACTGGATGAAGAGGAGCCGGAGAAGCTCAGCACAGAGCCACAGCCCAGCTGTCTGCAGACCACAGAGGATTCAGTGAGACTCCAGGAGTCCAGCAGAACTCTCCTCCAGACCTGATGGATGG
>CM077454.1:8223292-8354959 GCA_039654765.1 Mylopharyngodon piceus | reverse complement strand
AACCCATTAGCATCTTCATATTCAGAATGCAGTTCTTCAGAGATGAGACTCCCTGTTAAAAGGAGAGCAGAACAGTCAGAAACATGTTCATCATTACAAACAGACTGAATCCTCATTTCATTTGGATCATAAAACATTGTGCAACATCATTCTGTTTGTATGTGATCAATTAGCAAGGTCTCTGATATACATGTGACAAAAATAACATACATATAAACATGACCATTCAAACCATCTTAAATCAGTTATATATTATCTTACCTGAGCAGGTGATTTTGGCCACTTCATTATCATAGTCATTCTGTCCCCAGGGTGAAGATGGACACTGCCATAGAGTGGAATCATGACGTCAACATTTAAAATAATCAAGCCAATTATGAGACTTCAGTCCCTCTGAATATATTGGTTCACTGCCAGATGTTCCACAGTTCAGCTCTTGACAGATCAGACTCGCTGTGTCTCTGTCAAAGTTCATACATTTATAGATAAATTTTGCTGCTTTTTTTGTAGCTTACTTAAATAGTCCTGTGGTGTGAAAAATCACTTTTGCATTTTACTCAACTAATATGAAGTAATTAAAACTGCATGTATAATATTATAACACATCAAACTACAAAACCATTTAATGCAATTACAAAAAAGAAAAAAGAATCAGTGAGAATCTGAATGATGGCTTCTAGAAGAAATGTTTTATTTAAATAAATAAATAAATACCAGTAAGGGAATATAAACAATGAAACTTAAGAATAAAGAAATATTACACAAGTTATTGATGGTACAAAGGAAGATTCTTATGTTAAATATTAAACTACTTTTATTTAATATGTTGAAAGGAACTGTCTGGCCCTTTAACTGAAGGTAAAATTACCTGCACTGGTGAGTGTGACGACTGTGGACATCAGTAGGATTGTCAGACAGTTCTTCATCTTCCTCTGCTCTGAACTTCAGTACAAACTTTTCATCAGCTCTCTTAGCAATTCTGAAGAAAAAAAGAGACTCTTGTCTGCTCTGGTGGGAAAGATAAAGGTAGAGAAAGGGGAGGGGCTTCTGATGACCGCCAGTCACACTCAAGAGTTAAACTTCAAGAGAACAGCTACAACGACAAATCAGCCAAGGCATTTTCCGTTTTCTCCATATATATCAATAGAACGCCACTGTTGATGAACGGGACTTCTCCTCTACCTTACAGAGACACTTTACTGAGGAGACACGCACATGATAAAGTGCTGACAAAGTCACCCAGCTATCATGAGAGTGAGTGTGGGAAACACTTCAGTGTACATACAGCGCTAAAGTCTGACACCTGCAGAGAAGAGATACAAGCACTGATAACTAACTGCTGACGAAAAACACTGATAAGACAGAGACATATCAAAGTACTATTCCAGAAAAACAACATATTTTTCATAGAATTGTATTCAATTTTGCATTTTGTTTGCAAAAAAAAAAACAATCCACAATTTCACAATAAAGATAATAATAATTACAATGACATAATATGCACATAGTCAGTGGGACTTTAATTGCAAAACAGAAAACATTAAAATCAATGTTAAACAATCAAAAATCAAAACAACAATCAAATTGTACACAAATATAAAACTGGAGCAGTGGAAGTTAAAACATCTAAAAGTATAACATACACAAATGTTTCAATGCAATGTGATCACAAAAACAACAATTTGTAAAAACCTCTGGAAAGAGAAATTTAAACTTTTTGAAAAAGCCATGAAAGCAAAGCATTTTTTCCTGTTAACCATGGATTAAATGTGATTGATTTAGTAGATTTCAATACAATATGTTACATAAAAGATTGGTGGACAGCAGTTAAAACTTGTATTGCATCTAAGACACTTAAACTCTGCAAACCACTTAAATGCTTTAAAAGGATTTAAGGCAGTGGGTGTGGTTTGAGTTATATAGTCCCTCCCTGTTTCCCTGGCTCCTCCCCCACATCATCATAGTCTGTTATTAGAAAACAAAAGCAAATTAATTTATCAATATATGCTTTAAAAAGTATTATTAATGAACACATCAATAATGGCAGTCAAACTAAATGAGCTATCATGATCACAGAAATTAATATTATAAAGCAATTACAAAAACTAAATGTAAATTCAGTGTAAGGAAAAAAGGTGTCAGTAACGTACCAAAAATGTCACTCATATACTCCCTGACATTCTTCACATCATCATACTTCTCCTGAACACCCTCTAATATAAATGTTTCTATTATTAATTACATGAGTTTACATGCTACTATAATTTGAAGGCAAACAAACAAACAAACAAAAAATGTGTAATTTGAAACCCAAACCTGCTTTATCATTGGAGAATTGTTGTACAATGATGACATCATCATAGTTTTCTGGTAAGTCGAAATAGACAAATAGGCAAAATAATGAAAAAATTAAATGTATCCATTAAATGTACAAAATTTGGGATTTTGAAATACATGTATATGCATATGTATAATTAAAGTGCATATAAATTTATATTGTTAAACCTGTAGAAATGATTATAAGAAATAAACCTGTATCATGAGGTCTCAGTCCAACAGTGATTACATCATCATAATTCTCAGGTGTGACTTTTTGCTCTTCTAAATGAGTTAATAGCAAGGAGAAAATAAACAAAAACTGCTTTTACTACTACTGAGGCCCAATAGATATTTTAATTTAGTGAAATCAGTTAAAGTTAAAAGATTCAATACATTCTTATCTGAATTATTACATGCTGAATGCTTTATATAATTTAAACTCAGTTAAGGAGTTAGTTCACCCAAATATTAAAATTCTGTCATTAATTACTCACCCTCATGTCGTTCCAAACCTGTAAGACTTTCGTTCATCTTCAGAACACAAATGAAGATCTTTTTGATGAAATCTGAAAGCTTTCTGTCCCTCCATAGACAGCTACGCAACTGACACTTTGACGCTTCAAAAAGTTCATAAATAGATTGTAAAACTAAATCATACGAATTGAGCGGTTTAGTCCAAATTTTCTGAAGAGACTTTATATGATGAACAGATTTAATTTAGGCTTTTATTGACATATAAACATTGATCAGCAAACATAAACAAAAGCTCAACCGAATCTGCATGACGCGCAGGAACAAACCTCTTCCGGAAGCTCAAACGTGTTGCGCAACACACGAGAATGAACCTCATTGGTTCTTGCACGTCAAGCAAACATGCTTGAGCTTCCATTTACCACAACTGGTGTGTGAGTTGATGAGTGTTTATATATGAATAAAAGCCTAAATTCAATCTGTTCATCATATAAAGCGATCGTGTCTCTTCAGAAAATTTGGACTAAACCACTCAATTCGTATGGTTTAGTTTTACGATCTCTTTATGAACTTTTTGAAGCATCAGAATGGTAGTTGCGTATCTGCCTAGGGACAGAAAGCTCTGAAATTTCATCAAAAAGATCCTCATTTGTGTTCTGAAGATGAACAAAAGTCTTACGGGTGTGGAACGACATGAGGGTGAGTAATTGATGACAGAATTTTCATTTTTGGGGGAACTAACCCTTCAAGATAACCTGCTAAGTAAATGTTTTAAATTAATTCAACATCCATTCATTTTTGTATGTAGCAGATAAGATTGTTATATTTGAGTCCTCTAACCTGAGAGAAGCTCATCAACATCTTCATACCCAGAATGCTGTTCTTCAGAAAGGACACTTCCTATTATGGAGGAGTAGATCCATCAGACACGTTGAATTACACTGACACACATTAAATCACAACACTAACTCTGTATCTTTTAAGATAACACATAAAAATCCTACAAATGGATCTATGTGATTTACTCTACTCACCCCTCTGAATAAAGCGATTACCCTTTTGATCTCCACAAATCAGACACTATGACACTTACTCACCCCTCTGAGTGAAGAGACTGTGTCTGTTAGTGGGTCTGTGATGAATCTCCTCATAAACGGCCTCAGTCGTGCTCCTGTGTCTCCTCTTAGAGAGAGCTGTGAGTGTAGACAGACAAACCTGCTGTCAGTTCACAACACATGACTGATCACACACTGAATAAGACACAATATGACAGTCTCTGGATCTCTCCTACCTCTCCTCATCACTCTGTTCTGCTGAATCAGTATAAGCAGTGGCACTAAGAGCAGTAAGAGCACAACTCCCAGTACAATCACAAGCACAGAGAGAGACGCTGCTGGAGGAGTTTGTGGACGAGTGACTGATGTTGAGCTCACTGTCTGAGAAACTGGAGGAGAAGATGATGTTGTTGTGGCAGGAGTAGTGGACACTGACAAATCTGGCAAATCTGGCAAACAGACACATTAAAAATCATGCAAATACACAATTATTATTATCACTAAAATGATGTAAAAATGACTAATATTGCTCAGTGTTGTGCTGTGACCTGCACAGGTGAGTCCAGCGTGCTCTTTGTGGGAGCAGTCAGTGTGGTTCTTCAGGGAGAGAGGACAGTCCCACAGGTGAATCTCATTCCCTCTGCACTCGACTCTGTTCAGCCACACAACACCTTCACCAGCACCAAAGACTGAATTCCCATCAGCCCTCAGTGCTGCTCCACAACCCAGCTGCCTGCAGACCACCTGAGCATCGCTGATGTCCCACAGATCATCACAGACTGAGCCCCACACAGCGTTATGATACACCTCCAGCCTCCCAGAGCACCGGCCCTCCCCTCCACTCAGTCTGAGAGGAACATGCTCTAAATCACACACATCAACCATCACTGACCAGCGTCAGGACAGCATCTACAATAACACATTTACATCACATTTTATAACTATTTAAAGTTCTAATAATAATAAACTCATAATAAACTTACCTGAACACTGTCTCTGGTGAGGAGATGGTGAGGTAAAACATGTCAGACGACTCTGAGGAGACTCAAGAGCCTGATCCTCTGAAATTAAAACATGTTAAATTTTATCCACCACGACGAGAAAAATGATTAAAAGACAAAAAAAAAATCATATTTAAACAAAACACAAACCACTTCAAACTATCTTAAATCAGTTAAATATTATCTTACTTGAGCAGGTGATTTTGGCCACTTCATTATCACAGTCATTCAGTCCCCAGGGTGAAGATGGACACTGCCATAGAGTGGAATCATGACGTCGACATTTAAAATAATCCAGCCAATTTTGAGACTTCAGTCCTTTTGAATAATTGGGTTCACTGCCAGATCTTCCACAGTTCAGCTCCTGACAGATCAGACTTGCTGTGTCTCTGTCCATCTTATTGTAACACACATTACCCCAGGATCCATTGTAGAAAACCTCCACATTCCCTTCACAGCCCTCAGTTAACCTGATCTCTTTAAACTCTAGATGGAAAAAGTATGTGTATTAAAACAATTGGAGTTTAGGTTGTAATCTATCCTCAAATCAATATTTCATATCCACATATTTATTTATTTGGTAAGTAGCCACGAATTGTACAGTCAGACTGTCATTATTACAAAACAAACTCCTTAAGTGTGACACAAGACCCCTCCAGTCCTCATCACCCTGGAGTTATTGATTACATATGATATTTTGTGAAAAACAAATAAATATATCCAGGGCTTGACATTAACTTTTTTGCTCACCAGCCACTGTGGCTAGTGGTTTTCCAAAGTTACTAGCCACTCAGCATTTTCACTGGCCACAATTTTGCTGTTGAGAAATTACATTTTATATGATTAAAGTTGACTTTGGCATGCTTCAGTTACTTGATTTTGAGTCATTTTACTTGATTTACAAGATTTAAAACCCTTTCAAACTTACAAATGCAGATTGACCACCCAAATCAAGACTACATTGTATATCAGCTGGTATGTACAGGTGGGCAAGGGGTGGGCAATAAAAGCATAATATGAGAAATTTTATTAAGTTATTTTTGTTAGGCTATATAAAAAGAACAAAGAAGCAAATTACAAATACTAAATTTAAAAAATATATTTTTTTCAGATACATAGGTTTATTTAACATGAATACATTTATTTAACATCTTCTGTTGTTTGATTAACATTAATGACAGACAGGTATTTATTTAATTGGGCTGCTGAATGCATGGACATAATATACTGACACATATTCAGTTTTTACCCACCTGTTTACATCCACTTAAGCCATAACCGACTGTATTCACGCGAGATACTCCACACGATGGGCATTTTGACATCTGTGTGTGTGTGTATTTGACTATTCAGGCGCAAAGAGAACTGATCGCGCGCAAGAGAGAGAGAGCGCACATGAGAGAGAGCGCTTCTGTTGTGTGTCATTCAGCACGATTCCGCCTATCCCGCCATCAGTAACAGCAAGTTAATCGCTAAAGAATTGTGATTGAATTGTAATTTTGTGATACGATGAGCTTGGCTACCTTTGATTAGGCTGTAGTCTGAAATTATATTCAACCCGCTAAAGTGGCTAGTGGGAGTGGCTGTCTTACCCACCACAGCTGAAATCTACCCGCATTTGGCGGGTTGGCGGGTGTTAATGTCAAGCCCTGAATATATCTTTGATAAACATTCACACTAGTGTACTATTTACCTGAGCACACGACTCCTACATCCTCCTTGTGTTGACAGTCATGTTTTCCCCAGCCTGGAGAAGAGCAGCTCCACAGGGACGTCTCATTCCCCTCACACTCCACCTCATCCAGCCATATGGGTCCAGAACCAGGACCAAACCAGGCTGGTACCTGCTGGTTACTGAGGGCCACTCCACACTGCAGCTGTCTGCACACCACATGGGCATCTTTAATATCCCAGGAGTCATCACACACTGTCCCCCATGAGCCGCTATGAAAAACCTCCAGCCTCCCTGCACAGTCTCCCCCAGAACCCACCAGCCTGATGGACCCGCGACCTGATATTTAGAGAGAGAGAGAACCACATTAGTGATCACTAACAACTGAAGAATCTGCTTGTGTTGTTCTTCTCACCAAGGCAGGTGATTGACAGCTGTTGTGTGGAGCTGCAGTTGAGAGTTTGTGGAGAGCTGCAGTTCCCCAGATGAGCTTCACTCCCAGAGCACTGGAAGCCTGTCACACAATCATGACTGTGTTCAGGACTGGATGAAGAGGAGCCGTAGAAGTTCAGCACAGAGCCACAGCCCAGCTGTCTGCAGACCACAGAGGATTCAGTGAGACTCCAGGAGTCCAGCAGAACTCTCCTCCAGACCTGATGGATGGAAACTTCCACCTCCCCCTCACACTGTCTCTCTCCAGATAACCGCACCAGACCATCATGAACAGCCAGAGAGGAACCTGAGGAGATCTGATGTTTTACTAAAATATTGCAAGAGCACAGAGGAACATTTGCATAATATATAAATTTATTCCAATTTTACATTTTACATAAATTTAGAACCTAAATGACAAAACCATTAATATTCAACCTGAACTTTGCATGTACAAGGAACAAATATAGTGTATAAGATTTATGCTATCGAGTAACACAATATCACTGAATCTTCCAGTAATATGAACTCACTAGAGCAGATGACTCCAGCATCTCGTCTATGAGAACATTCAGCTCGACTCCATGAAGAGATGGAACATTCTGAGAGTTTTGTTTCTTTCCCGTCACAATCAAACACATCAGCCCAGATTTCACCACTTCCCTCTCCAAACCAGTCTGATCCCACAACAGACACAGCAATCCCACAATTCAGCTGTCTGCAAAGGACACTGGCAGCTCTCATATCCCAGCATGCATCACACACTGTGCCCCACTTATTGAGGAACCGAAGCTCCACTCTTCCAAAACAGGAATCTGAACTGTTTACCAGTCTGACATCAGTGTAACCTGAATAAAAAACAGGTTAGAAACAGTATAATGCAGCTGACAAATAAGAAGTTATACTTTATTCAAAGCAAATAAAGAGATACTGAATATTGATAATTTACCTGAACAGATCAGTCCCACAGTGTTGTCACTGGTGCAGTTGTGTTTGTGTAATGATATTGAGCAAAATGAAATCTGGGATTCATTTCCTCTGCACTGAATCTCTCGTGTCCACATCTGAGCGTCTCCTTTGTCAAAAGCATCTTCTCCCAGCACCTGTACAGGAGCCCCACAGTCCAGCTCTCTACACACAACCTCTGCATCCTGCTGGTCAAAGGCAGCAGCACACACTGAAACCCACGTCTGATTATCAAGTATCTCTAACCTCCCAGAGCAGAGGTGAGATCCATTAACCAGTCTGGAAGATTTATGACCTGTTTTTATGTACATGAACAACAGTAAAGAAAAAGAAATGCAAACAAAACAAAATAATTCTCTGTGTCACCATATATCCATGGACAACAAGTTAAATGATTTACCTGAACAGATGACACTGGCATCATAATTGTGAGTACAGTCATGTATGCTCCATCCTGATGACCCACAGTTCTTCAGTGTAGACTCTGATCCAGTACATAACACAGTATACATCCAGATTGGTCCTGATCCTTGTCCAAAATGAGCATCACCCAGAGCATCTACAGGTTCTCCACAGTCCAGCTCTCTACACACCACTGCAGCATCAGCCAAATCCCAGAATTTATGACACACTGTTCCCCACTGACCTCTATGATGAACCTCCACTCTACCAGCACAGCGACTGGTACCACCAACCAACCTCACATTCTTTTTATCTAAGTGACAATAGAGAGTCTATGAGTCAATAATAACATACCTAAAAGATATCATTCTTATATTATTTTAACTCTTACCAGCACACAGCAGCCCCTGGTCATTATCATATGAACAGTTTTGTTTGTGTGAGGATGATGTTGAACAGAGGTGAATCTGAGACTCATTTCCTCTACACTGAATCTCTTGTGTCCACATCTGAGCGTCTCCTTTTCCAAAAGCATCTTCTCCCAGCACCTGTACAGGAGCCCCACAGTCCAGCTCTCTACACACAACCTCTGCATCCTGCTGGTCAAAGGCAGCAGCACACACTGAAACCCACGTCTGATCATCAAGTATCTCTAACCTCCCAGAGCAACTGGACTTTCCAATCAGCCTGAGGCCTGAAGTAGCAAGAGATAAGAAACATTAAACATTAAGTATAGCACTGTTTTATAATATTTGTTTGTCATCAAACCGTGTTATTCTTGTCATTATTGGTGTACCACGAAGCAACACTTTTTCATGTGAAAAGTAATCAGAGATAAATTCATTAAATTCATCACTTTCATGTCAATCCAAACTCGTATGACTTTCTTTCTTTCATGGAATACAAAAGGGGAATTTTGAAAGAATATCCTGACACTCTTTTCAGTACAATAAAAATAAGTAAAAACTGCTCCACATGTAACCCCTCAGGTCCTACTCTGTGCGGGCCTCAAACCCGGGTCGCTGGCGTGGGAGGCGGGCGAGCTAACAAAGAGGCTAAAGACTGCAGCCTCAAGTGTCAGTCACTAGTACGCGTCTTGAGGCAAGAGGAGTGAGGTTTACTTGCACAGCTCTTACTAGCTGGCCTCCGTTACACACAGAACAAAGCCATACAGGTTTAGAAAGACAAGGTGGTAAGTAAATGATGACTGAATTTTCATTTTTGGGTGAACTTTCCCTTTGAGGTAGTTGGATCTTCAGTGATGTAAAAAATTGGAACAGTTTACCTGAGCAGATGACTCCTGCATCTTTTGTATGATCACAGTTATAAAAACCCCAATCTACTGATCCACAGTTCTTCAATGTAGACTCTGATCCAGTACATAAACTGCGATTTGTCCAGATTGGTCCTGATCCTGGTCCAAAATGAGCATCACCCAGAGCATCTACAGGTTCTCCACAGTCCAGCTCTCTACACACCACTGCAGCATCAGCCATATCCCAGCCAACACCACACACTGTTCCCCACTGACCTCTATGAAGAACCTCCACTCTACCAGCACAGCGACTGTGACCACCAACCAGCCTTACTCTTATAATGTCTATATAACGAATAGGGAGAGATGAGTAAAAAAAAAATATTAAGGGAAAATAAGGGAATAAGGGACAAAAGTACCACACAAAGAGAACAAAACTATGGTGACAAAGTAATTACTTATTTAGTTTATATTTAGGGGACATTAAATTAGATTTTTGTTTATTTAAAAAAAGAAAGAAAGACAAACCTGCACACACCAGTCCAACATAACTGTCATGAGAACAGGTATTTTCAAGTGATAGTGATGTTGGGCAGAGGTGAATCTGAGTCTCATTTCCTCTACACTGAATCTCTTGTGTCCACATCTGAGTGTCTCCTTTTCCAAAAGCATCTTCTCCCAGCACCTGTACAGGAGCCCCACAGTCCAGCTCTCTACACACAACCTCTGCATCCTGCTGGTCAAAGGCAGCAGCACACACTGAAACCCATGACTGATTATGAAGCATCTCTAACCTCCCAGAGCAGCGAGAACCTCCAACCAGCCTGACCTCTGAAAGAACAACATTTATGTTAGGAAACTTAAATTCTAAATCATCTATCAATCATATAAGAAATTATATATTCCTTGATCTTATGAAATAAAATAAATTTTCTATGAAAACACTATAAATTTCAGCAAAACTTCCGCCCCAGTCCAAAAAGGCCTTCACTGAAAGTAAGCTATGAATGGCTCACACTGTAAAAAAAAATCCCGTAAAATTTACGGTAAAAAAACGGCAGCCGTGGTTGCCAGAACTTTACCGTAAAAAATACAGTAGCAACGTTTTAGGTTTTACGGGACAGCACTTAGTTTACTCTCTATTTTTCAAAACCATATAATTTAAAGGTTTATATTGTAATAATATTATGGTTCATGTTTATTTTACACACTGTAAAAAAATTCTGTTAAATTTACGGTAAAAAAAAAAAAAAATTCTAATTAGTTAATTTCATTAACTGATATAATGCTAATTTACCAACCTACTGAAGTACTAATATCTGTTTTGTACTTTTGTAGTACACTGACAACCACCAAACACAGTGGTGATGAGAGTCACATGATGAATCAAAGTTTATCACATACAGTTTTTCCACAAGCTGAGAAGGACAATACTAATACATAGAAGTTTCACAGTGTCATTCACACAAACACTAAACACCATCATGGTAACACACATGAAATTTTAAAAATGCAATAAACATTAATTTAACAACATTATATGTAACATAAAATCCTAATGTACATAACTGATTAGAAAAAAACTAAGAAAAACTTAAGAAGAAAGAGTTATTTCAACATAAATACATCAAATGTGAAGTGTCACGCAGGGAATTGTAGGAATGTCAATTTACGTTTTTTCACTGTTTTACAATGACGTTATTTTTCACTTCCAAAAACTGTAAATTTAATGGTATTTTACCGTAAAATTACATTAAATGTACCGTTAGATCTATTACAGTTATTCGCCATATATAGTATGGAAACTATATGTAAACCAATTAACTGTTTATCACTGTAGCATTTTTACAGTCTTTTACCGTTAAAATCATGGTCATTTTTTACAGTGATATCAAAAACAGCATATTGGTATGGTTACTGTATGTCATAAATCTGTATACATACAGTCATTAACACATGACCACTCATAGTTTCATGCCAACAACGTCTATTTTTTTTGTTTAGAAACTTGCCGCCCACAAAGTTACAATGAGGAAATAAGGATGATTTAGGATTTCAATCGTAAACAACAGTAGAAAATTGTAAAATGTGAGGAAGTCCACCAATCACAGACAACACAAATCAACAAAATCATGGCTTATGAAAAATATAAAACTATAAATTAAATATTTTTAGTCTGAATCCTTTCAGGGCATGGCATTAATATGTAGAGTTAGCAATGAGCCACTGAAGTTTATTTGGTAACACTTTAGAATACTGTTCTGTCATTAATGAATAACTACACAGAAACAAATGAGTAACACACTATTAACACTCTACTATTAAATAACAAAAACTGTGATTAATGAATTAGTAAGTAATAGTGCTCAGTTGAATGTGGTAGTTCACTATTAGCTAATCAGTAACTACTATTTTTTTCATACCTCATGGAGAACTACTATATACAGGTTCATAATTAATGTGAATAATGCATAATATATAATTAATTCTAAAGTAAAGAGATCATGGTAACCCACTAATAATCACTCAAGTAATTACCAAATCCTTCAGTAGGAATTACTAATTATTTGGATCAGTATTCTAAAGTGAAAAGCATGATAACCCCTTAATATTGACTGAAATCACTGTAAACTTTTTTTTTTTTTTTTTTTTTTAAAGGTTTTGAATAGTAATGACTAAAGTGTTACCACATCCTTCTAAAGGAATTATTAATTATTTGGATCAGTATTCTAAAGTGAAGATCATGGTAACCCACTAGTAAGTGTTGCCAAATCCACTGGAAGGAATTACTCAAAAGTTTACTATGACTTCAGTCATCATAAGGAGTTATCATGCTTTTCACTTTAGAATACTGATCTAAATAATTAGCAATTCCCTCTGAAGGATTTGGTAATGCTTGAGTCATACTAGTGGGTTACCATGATCTTTACTTTAGAGTTAATTATGCATTATTTATGTAAATTATGAACCTGCAGTAGTTCTTAGTAGTCCTCTGGGAAGTATGAAAAAAATAGTAGTTATTGATTAGCTAATAGTGAACTACCACATTCAACTGAGCAATGTTACTTACTAATTTGAGAGTTTCTTGTTAGTTAATTGTAGTTACTAGAATATTAATATTGTGTTACTCATTTGTTCCTGTGTAGTAAATCTAAAGTGATACCGTTTATTTTTGACAAGGTTGCTGATAAATACAGGCTGACCATAACAGGTTGTGTGGTCACAGGACTGGTGTAAAATGGTTATGTAAAATAAAATCATGACTACGTTTGGTGAAATTGTTTTGTATAAGATAGGATTTTTAGCTTACCTGAACAAAGGACTTGAGCTCTCTTATTAAGACACACATCAGGAACACTTGATTGTATGAATCCACATTTCTTAAGTGTGGACTCAGATCCAGTACACATCGCATTTTTCAACGAGACTGGTCCTGATCCTGGTTCAAGATTATCAACACACAGAGCATCTACAGGTTCTCCACAGTCCAGCTCTCTACACACCACTGCAGCATCAGTCATATCCCAGCCAACACCACACACTGTTCCCCACTGACCTCTATGATGAACCTCCACTCTACCAGCACAGCGACTGGTACCATTTACCAGTCTTATATTTATTATGTCTAGGGAGCGAGGCGTGATAAAAAAAAAAAAGTGAGTGGAAATATGTCACAATAAAATGAAAACTGCTCTGTTGCATTTTGAACTCTTACCAGTACACAGCAAACCAATGCTGTGCTCATGTGAACAGTTGCTTTTGACTGGTGGCGATGTTGGACAGAGGTGAATCTGAGACTCATTTCCTCTGCACTGAATCTCTTGTGTCCACATCTGAGCGTCTCCTTTGCCAAAAGCATCTTCTCCCAGCACCTGTACAGGAGCCCCACAGTCCAGCTCTCTACACACAACCTCTGCATCCTGCTGGTCAAAGGCAGCAGCACTCACTGAAACCCACGTCTGATTATCAAGTATCTCTAACCTCCCAGAGCAGCGAGAACCTCCAACCAGCCTGACTTCTAAGACAACACAAATCAACAAAATCATGGATTATAAAAAATATAAAACTATAAATGAATTATTTTTAGTCTTTGAAAAACATAGAAACAACATAGAATAACAAAAATATGGATTTTTAAAAATATATCTTACTAAAGTCAGCATTTTAATAAATAAAATCAAAAAAATTTTTAAAGCCAAAATATCGAAGCACAAAAATACACTGATATGAATTTGAATATGTAAAATACTTTACCTGAGCAGATGACTCCAGCATCTTTAGTATGACTACAGGGGCTTTTGCCCCATCCTAATGACCCACAGTTCTTCAGTGTAGATTCTGATCCAGCACACATGACAAAACTCATCCAGATTGGTCCTGATCCTGGTCCAAAATGAGCATCACCCAGAGCATCTACAGGTTCTCCACAGTCCAGCTCTCTACACACCACTGCAGCATCGGCCAAATCCCAGAAATGATCACACACTGTTCCCCACTGACCTCTATGAAGAACCTCCACTCTACCAGCACAGCGACTGTGACCACCAACCAACCTCACATTCTTACTGTCTAGATGAATAACAAACCAAGAGAAAGAGGGAATAAATAAGATTAGAAAAAAGAACAGGCAGACAGAGGAAATAAAATAACAGCTCTAATAAATATTATTAAATGCACAAAATATAGACAATATATGTCAGTCAGATAATATTTTCCTCCTCGACTCAAAGTATAAGTCTACCAGCGGTGATGAGTTTTAGCAGAAACATCAGCATCAAGCATCTCCCCATCATCTCCTTCAGCTCCATTTCATCAGCTCAGAGCGCAGCACAAGTTTATCTGCTCCCTCAAACACACTGAAGAAACTGGCTCCTGTCAGTCCCCTAAAGAGAGAGAGACTCTCACAGCTGCCAATGACACTCACTGTTACCTTATTAGACACAACAGAGGAAATCATCAAACACAATCACTGACAAATCAGGGGAGGCTTTTCTGATTTTCACCATATATATTGAAAGAACGTCAGCTCTGAAAATAACTCCTCCTCCATATTGAGGCACTTCAGTATAGATGCACACACACACACACACACACACACACACACACACACACACACACCTGCGAGAGGCAAAAATAGTCACACATCATACAGGAGACTTCAAAAAATTTCAGAGAGGAAGCACCCCAGGATATTTACAGCATCAAACCCAAACACCTGCTGAGATACAGGGACTGATAACTGCTCAAACTCTGAACAAATGAAGAAAACATAATTCAAACTTTAAAACACATGAAGTTTCCAGCTATCCAAACTAATGCAGCAATACTAATTTCTTAAGGAACATTCCTTAAAATTGAAAAGGACACAAGAAATAACGTCATGTGAATTCTTTCTACTGCATGGCAAGAAGACAAGTACATAATCTCATTCCATTTGTATGTAGTATTGACTGCATTCATGAAGTTCAAATATTCAAACTTGTTATTAAATTACATAAATTATATAAAAGTTATTATATGAAAAATTTGCTTTACTTAATTTACAAGAATACATATATTTATAAATGACTAGAAAACAAATTCTGACAAATTTAAGCTATTTAAATTTTCAACCATTTTACCCATTCTGGCATAGTTTTATTTATTTTTTTATTATTATTATTCTTTTTATAAATCCTCAATTTAATAGAATGTTTATTGTAAGAAAAATCGTTCACTATAGCAAGTATACAACATATTAGCAGCCATCTGCGTTTAAGGTGGCAATGTGTTACTCACCCACAAGATGGCAGCAAAACACTACTTATTTTAAAGACAGGCGGACAAGGGAGACAAGGAGCATTCACACCCAAGTGTGGGTCTCAGTAGTAATTTCTATTGTTTTACTTGTAATACAACTGATTTACAATTGTATGTTTTTATGTACTTTCACTAAAAGTGCATGTAAACTAAAAACATCAATGTTTTGCCTCATAAAGCGGCAGAGCTAAAATCACTGGTGTTCTGAACAGGGTACAAAGCACTTTCAGCACGTAACCTTTTCTTGGCCTAAGGAGCACTTTACTGTCATTAGGACCGAACTCAAGGCAGGAAGGTTCCACAGGCAGAGCCTGCAGATCTCCAACTGGCTTGACTGATGCTAAAGCCAGCAAGAGGGCAGTCTTAAGCGAGAGGGACCGAAGGTCAGTTGACTCAAGCGGCTCAAAGGCCTCGAAGTGCCCTAAGGATTGTGGAGAGGTCCCATGACAGGACCGAGCAAGGGCAGGGCGGATTCAACATGCAGAAACGTGTCAGTGAAATCAATATCATATTTGCAATCATGCAGATACTAGAGAAAACAGCACTCTTGCTCATGTGATTTTGCTATATCATATTATAAAGCCTTCAAATATAAGGCAAAAACCAATACGGAGCATGGCATCATTTGTGCATGTAGCTTTAAATGCAAATGAGCTGCTGCTCCCCACCCCATTTTACAGAAGAGGGCAGAGCCTGTACAACTCGTGCCTCAGATACTCTGCCAAAAACTAACAAAACATCTGTTTGGTTTTGATTATCATTTCTATCACGGTCACGCTCATGTGACATTGCAGTTCGTCATTCGCATGAAAGTTTATTATCTGCATGTGTTTTAAAGCCACATCAGTCTAAATTTCTGATATATGGTATTCTGAGCGCACACATCTGAAGCATGTGCACAGAAAGCAAAAAAGAATCAAAGTTATAGGCCTATAAATTTCCAAGGAATTCATTTTACAAAATGCAAGCACAGTCAGACGGCGCATCCTGTGAGTATTAAACTATGTTCTCTTTCATGTGTTGTGCTAAGAATGTCAAATACACACAAGGTGATGTCAAAAACACACAAAGTTCACATAAACACAACCGGTTATGTCTGTGAATGTAAACAGCAAGTAAAGAAACGCTGCTTATGATTTATGGGGATTAAAAAAAGAGGAGTGGGTGGATTTGTTACCATTATAGGGTGGCTGTGTACACACTGCTGACACACATTATGTTCAAACCATGTAAAAGTGAATTTTGCACAATAGGTCCCCTTTAATCATTTTAACGCGTTATTTTTTTCCCATAATTTATCTCACCAAAGTAACGCGTAAAATCGACTACCGTAATTGTGATATACATATCCATGATATATACAGCATCACACCACGTCTTGCCATCTTCTTTTTTGTAATTAATGGGGTTATTATTCAGTGTTTCCATTAATTATCCTACATGTACATTTCAGACATCTTTGCTTTCATTGAAACCTATAGGTTAGTTGAGTGAAATCATTAAATTTGCATTCATAGCATTGCTATTATGACATATCTTCAATTAAAATATAAGCAATTAAATATGTAAACATTCATATGCCTATATAAGTCACAGAATAATGTTAACTTTCAGATGAATCACTTTTACTGGGATTCTGCTTTGTCGTCTGACTAAACTGTCAAAATTAAATTTTACATAGAATAGTTGATATAGTATTTTTACATTAATGACACTTTAAAAATATATATAAATATTAATAAGAACTATATCAAAAGTTATTTATACATTCTGAAAAAGTTTAGCCGGGGGGACTTCTAACCCAGGTGGGGACTGTTTTCATGTTACTGTTAAACACATGTACAAAAACATTTACTTTTTATATGTTGTAGCCTATTTATTTGGACGTGATAACGAGTGTTGCTACAACGTCCCTACCTTTTCTTTTAGCTGTAAAACACTGATTAATCGGTAACACTTTACAATACGGGTGCACTAATATGCATTAATTTATGCTTAACTAATGCACAGATAATCATGTGTTAATGTATGACTCATGAAGAACTAAACCATTTATTAATGATTACTGCATCAGTAACTAATAAAGAGACTATATGATTAATAGATTAAGTAATATATGAATTGTTATTAATTAAATGTCATAATGTATTAATTCCTTAATAACATGTTTTATTAACTAAAAGTGTAAGTTAATGTGTTAACTACCACAATGGGTTGAAGCCATGTACTTAAACTTCCAGTTGTCTGCTTTAATTAATCATTAACTAATGATTTGAAAATGTATCATTATGTTATGACTTTACTTGTTGAGGCACATGACTATTAACTAATTGTTAAGTAATATGTAATTAATGGGTTTTGAAAGTTGCTTAGCAGTGAGTGTAACATCAGAGAATGTGTTTGAAGGATGGGTAAGTTGGGCTGCACACATATCAGCACACCAGAATCTGAACTACTGACCACTGTTACACTGTGTTTAAACTGGACGCGACCATTATCAAGTCGTGTGACAGACCATTGCAAGTCCATTTGTCCTTTATAATAGAAGTAGCATTTTGTTGTCGTGTAGCGTCATCCGGCATCCAGTGTAGCATCACTATTACTGATTATTATAATGGGTTCTATTGTCTTTGTCCGGTCTAGACACAGTGTTACGAAATAGCAGTGCCCGGCCGCATGTTCTCAGTGTTCCACCTTTGAATCTTTGACCTCAAGCTTAACCTTCAGTCATAACATAATGACACATTTGCAAATCATTAGTTAATGATTAATTAAAGCAGATAATTTGAAGTTGAAATACATGGCTTCAAACCATTGTGGTAATTAACACATTAACTTAGACTATTAGTTAACAAAATATGTTATTAAGGAATTAATACATTGTGACACATTTAATTAATAACAATTCATATATTACTTAATCTATTAATCATATAGACTCTTTATTAGTTGCTGATGCAGTAATCATTAATTAATGGTTTATTTCTTCATGAGTCATACATTAAAACATGATTATCTGTGCATTAGTTAAGCATGAATTAATGCATATTAGTGCACCCGTATTGTAAAATGTTACCGATTAATCCAAAGAACAACTGTCGTTCACTTTCTTCCCAGCAGCTGCCTGAAATCACACAACTGAAATGTGCTGAAACATAAATATGTACTGTACACACTGTAAAACATGCAATACTTTTCATCTACCAGAGATGTAATGCAACTGTGTCCATATTAATTTATTAATAACATACTTGCACAACACAGCCTCTCTTACTCAATACTTGCGCAAATATCCTGTTTCAGGTTGGATACAATGATTTGACTCTTAAATAACCAAATGATTATGGCTTAAAATAAATAAATAAATAAACAAACAAATAAATAAGACCAATTTATTTCTTTATTTGTTTTAATTAGATAGTTGTGCTCAAAAGTTTACATACCCTTGCAAAATCTGCGACTACATAAAAAACATGATTTTTATTATGTGTTTTTGTATCGTGTTTTTTATTGTTTTTATGATCATTAAAATGTGCTTGTTAAAGAAAAGCAAAAAAGAATCAAAGTTATAGGCCTATAAATTTCAAAAGAATTCATTTTACAAAATGCAGGCACATCAATAAAAACTAATATTAAAACAAAGTAGCTATGTAAGATCAATTTAACCCAACTCTAGAACTCAAGAACTGATGCAGTGGGTGTGGCCATTGAGTCATACAGTCAAGTCCTCATTTGTTGACTCCTCCCCCACATCGTCATAGTCTGTTATTAAAAACAAAAGCAAATATATCATGTTCAATGTTGTATTTAAATCTAAAACTGAGCCTAAAAAAGAGACAAAAACTTACCCAACAGGTTTCTCTCATCTTCATTGCTGTTCTTCACATCATCATACTCCTCCTGATCTCCCTCTGATACACATGTGAAATAAAACCTCACATTGTGATTTTAATACAGCTTGTGTCATTGATGATGTCACTGATCTCTTTCTCCTCATGACTGTCTGAGACTATTAGATTTACTCCTGATGAAATCATGATGATTCATTATTGGTATACTATGCACATTCAATATATTGTTCTGTAACTCACCTATTACACCTTGAGAGTCCTTGCTATTAATGATGACATCATCATAATTCTCTGGCATGTCCACTACACACACACACACACACAGAGAGAGAGAGAGAGAGAGAGAGAGAGAGAGAGAGAAACATCGACAGAACAAATGTTGCATTTTATCGGTACTAAGCATCAATTTAAAGGGATTGTGTTACAATATAAATACACATAAAATTTTTTTTAAAAAAAAGTAAAAACACCTTCTTTAATACCAGAGTTCTGTTCACTGGTGATGACATCATCATAGCTCTCAGGTGTGTCTTCTACAAATTTAACATGAATCAGATGCCATCACACTTAAAACTAACTTATATATGTATATTTTCTTATTTTATAGAATAACAGATACAGAATTAAACCTATAGTACAGAACAGCACCTGTTTCACGTTCTGGTTTCAGTCCATCAGTGATGACATCATCATAGTATTCTGGTATGATTTCATTCGCCCCGTCTTCAAAAATCAAAACATAGAATATTTTTAGGAATGAAATGCTCTTGGCCATGAGGACATTGCCTTTTTGGTGATATCCATAAATGATGTGACCAGTTTACAAGACCAGATAGACCTATTATGTAAGATCAAAGGATTTCAGAGACAAATAATCACAGAAACATACCTACAAATATATGAACCCCTGTGTGTGTGTGTGTGTGTCACTATGACACTTACTCACCCCTCTGAGTGAAGAGACTGTGTCTGTTAGTGGGTCTGTGATGAATCTCCTCATAAACGGCCTCAGTCGTGCTCCTGTGTCTCCTCTTAGAGAGAGCTGTGAGTGTAGACAGACAAACCTGCTGTCAGTTCACAACACATGACTGATCACACACTGAATAAGACACAATATGACAGTCTCTGGATCTCTCCTACCTCTCCTCATCACTCTGTTCTGCTGAATCAGTATAAGCAGTGGCACTAAGAGCAGTAAGAGCACAACTCCCAGTACAATCACAGGCACAGAGAGAGACGCTGCTGGAGGAGTTTGTGGACGAGTGACTGATGTTGAGCTCACTGTCTGAGAAACTGGAGGAGAAGCTGATGTTGTTGTGGCAGGAGTAGTGGACACTGACAAATCTGTCAAAACAGACACAAATACATTCAAACATACAAATACACAAATACTACTAGCACTAAAATTATTTAAAAAAATAATACTATTCATCAGTGTTGTGCTGTGACCTGCACAGGTGAGTCCAGCGTGCTCTTTGTGGGAGCAGTCAGTGTGGTTCTTCAGGGAGAGAGGACAGTCCCACAGGTGAATCTCATTCCCTCTGCACTCGACTCTGTTCAGCCACACAACACCTTGACCAGCACCAAAGGCTGAATTCCCATCAGCCCTCAGTGCTGCTCCACAACCCAGCTGCCTGCAGACCACCTGAGCATCGCTGATGTCCCACAGATCATCACAGACTGAGCCCCACACAGCGTTATGATACACCTCCAGCCTCCCAGAGCACCGGCCCTCCCCTCCACTCAGTTTGAGAGGAACATGCTCTAAATCACACACATCAACCATCACTGACCACCTTCAGCACATCTACAACAAAACACACATTAAAACTGATTGCTAAAAAAAAATACAAGCATATCAAACTTACTTGAACACTGTCTCTGGTGAGGAGACGGTGATGTAGAACATGTCAGATGACTCCGAAGAGACTCATAATTCTCCTCTGAGATGAAAACATTAAATGATGATAATAATATATAACGAAAACATTAAAACATTTTATACACACACACACATCAAAACATTTTGCATCAAAACAAATTAAAATAAATAACAATAAAAAAAACAATAAAAAGTAAAAACACCTTCTTTAACACCAGAGTTCTGTTCACTGGTGATGACATCATCATAGCTCCCAAATTTAACATGAAGAGACAAATAATCACAGAAACATACCTACAAATATATGAACCCCTACCTCCCAACACACACACACCTGAGCATTGAGTGTGTGTGTGTGTGTGTGTGTGTGTGTGTGTGTGTATGTACAGGTTTATATTACATTGTGGGGACCAAATAGTTCAATCAGTAACAGAACAACACCTGTCTCACGATCTGGTTCAGTAAATCAGTGATGACATCAATAATTTATTTTATATTTTGAATATACTTCAGCACTCTGACCTGGAATAAACCCATCAGCATCTTCATATTCAGAATGCAGTTCTTCAGAGATGAGACTCCCTGTTAAAAGGAGAGCAGAACAGTCAGAAACATGTTCATCATTACAAACAGACTGAATCCTCATTTCATTTGGATCATAAAACATTGTGCAACATCATTCTGTTTGTATGTGATCAATTAGCAAGGTCTCTGATATACATGTGACAAAAATAACATACATATAAACATGACCATTCAAACCATCTTAAATCAGTTATATATTATCTTACCTGAGCAGATGATCTTGGCCACTTCATTATCACAGTCATTCTGTCCCCAGGGTGAAGATGGACACTGCCATAGAGTGGAATCATGACGTCGACATTTAAAATAATCAAGCCAATTATGAGACTTCAGTCCCTCTGAATATATTGGTTCACTGCCAGATGTTCCACAGTTCAGCTCTTGACAGATCAGACTCGCTGTGTCTCTGTCCATCTGGTTCCAGCACACATTACCCCAGGATCCATTGTAGAAAACCTCCACATTCCCTTCACAGCCCTCAGTTAACCTGATCTCTTTAAACTCTAGATGGAAAAGGATGAGAATCAACTTAAACTCTCATCCAACCCCAAAACAACCACTGAATATTGCAAATATGGGTGATTGAAATGTCTGGAAAAAATATTTTGGATTTTAAATGTCACTGAATCAAAATTTTTAGTGTATTGTTTACCTGAGCACACGACTCCTACATCCTCCTTGTGTTGACAGTCATGTTTCCCCCAGCCTGGAGAAGAGCAGCTCCACAGGGACGTCTCATTCCCCTCACACTCCACCTCATCCAGCCATATGGGTCCAGAACCAGGACCAAACCAGGCTGGTACCTGCTGGTTACTGAGGGCCACTCCACACTGCAGCTGTCTGCACACCACATGGGCATCTTTAATATCCCAGGAGTCATCACACACTGTCCCCCATGAGCCGTTGTGAAAAACCTCCAGCCTCCCTGCACAGTCTCCCCCAGAACCCACCAGCCTGATGGACCCGTGACCTGATATTCAGAGAAAGAAAAACACATCAGTGATCACTAACAACTGAAGAATCTGCCCAGATGTTGCTCTTCTCACCAAGGCAGGTGATTGACAGCTGTTGTGTGGAGCTGCAGTTGAGAGTTTGTGGAGAGCTGCAGTTCCCCAGATGAGCTTCACTCCCAGAGCACTGGAAGCCCGTCACACACTCATGACTGTGTTCAGGACTGGATGAAGAGGAGCCGGAGAAGTTCAGCACAGAGCCACAGCCCAGCTGTCTGCAGACCACAGAGGATTCAGTGAGACTCCAGGAGTCCAGCAGAACTCTCCTCCAGACCTGATGGATGGAAACTTCCACCTCCCCCTCACACTGTCTCTATATATAAAAATATTGTAAATTTGAGAATATACTTTTCATTAGGGGTTGACCGACTTCTGATTTTTTAAAGTTGACATTCATGTGATTAAAGTCGAGTCGACTAGTCGCTGATGACGTAATTAATGAACAAATAAGCTTGAACCTCAAGCGACTCAAACTCTGGTCGCCTTGTGAACAGCTATGGTATATGACACAGCTTATTTTTAGTTCTTTTGTCTTTGAGTCGTTTTATTTCTCACAGATTTCTGCTCGTTCTAAATCAGATAAAGTAGAACAGTAAAAATTACATTTATATGAATGCATTTGTATGAGCGATTGCGTGTGTGAATTAATTCTACCTGGAGGCGTCTTTCTACTAATAGTGAAGCGGTGGGTTTTAGTTACTAAGAAAAATATGCTAGAACTTTTCAGTTTCTAAACTATTTTATTGATAAATCACAGAGCAGTGTTGATAATACATATCTGCGCTACTGAATGTTTGTGTGCATGCAATCTGCACGTGATGTGCATGCTACTGTGCGTTAGTTTAGAACAGCGATTAAAGTGTGTAGCTACAATAAGCTGTTTAAAACGTGCATTCACCCGATCAATATTGAGCATCCAGATGGTATAATCAAACATATCTTGTAGAGCGTTCTCGATTTATGCATTTATTTGTCATTAACTGTTGGATACGGAGCGTAAATCTTCAGAGATTTCTTATCCTGTTGCGCCCTCTATAGGCCATGATCAGCGACTAGTCAATGTCAAGCTTAAAGGGTTAGATCACCCAAAACTGAAATTTCTGTCAATAATTACTCACCCTCATGTTGTTTCAAACCTTTTTTGATGAAATCCGAGGGTTTCTGAACCAAACATAAGCAGCAAAATCATTGCACCTTTCAAAGCCCAGAAAGGTAGTAAAGACATCGTTAAAATCGTCACAAAACTCGGATTTCATCAAAAATATCTTAATATGTGTTCCGAAGATGGACAAAGGTCTTAAAGGTTTGGGACAACATGAGGGTGAGTACTTAATGACAGAAATTTCATTTTTGGGTGAACTAACCCTTTAAAGCCTCATGGCAGAGCATTAAAGTCGATTAGTCTGTGCAACCCCTACTTTACATCAATAATACATTTACTGTACATTTTAAATAAATGACAAGAACATTTTCTCTCAATTTAAAATGAACATATGAAATTGCACATGAAGTGATATTGTATTAATACTTTTTAATCTTTCAGCTGCTCACAGTATTATGGACTCACTATAGCAGATGACTCCAACATTTCGTCTATGAGAACATTCAGCTCGACTCCATGAAGAGATGGAACATTCTGAGAGTTTTGTTTCATTCCCGTCACAATCAAACACATCAGCCCAGATGTCACCACTTCCCTCTCCAAACCAGTCTGATCCCACAACAGACACAGCAATCCCACAATTCAGCTGTCTACAAAGGACACTGGCATCTCTCATATCCCAGCATGCATCACACACTGTGCCCCACTTATTGAGGAACTGAAGCTCCACTCTTCCAGAACAAGAGTCTGAACCGTTCATCAGTTTACCCTCTGTGTAACCTGAATAAAGAACAGAGAATAGTGTATTTAAATAGTGTATAATGCAATTGACAAAGAAATTATACTTGATCAAATACAAATGAAGAGACACTGAATATTGATAATTTACCAGAACAGATCAGTCCCACATTATTGTCACTGGTGCAGTTGTGTTGGTGTGATAATGATGTTGGACAGAGTTGAATCTGGGATTCATTTCCTCTACACTGAATCTCTTGTGTCCACATCTGAGCATCTCCTTTTCCAAAAGCATCTTCTCCCAGCACCTGTACAGGAGCCCCACAGTCCAGCTCTCTACACACAACCTCTGCATCCTGCTGGTCAAAGGCAGCAGCACACACTGAACCCCAGGTCTTCCCATGAATCACCTCTAATCTCCCAGAACACAGGTGAGGCCCATCAGTAAGTCTGGAATGTTTATGATCTGTTTATATTAAAAACCATACAAAATAGATTTATTCAGAGTCTCAGGTTTAAGAGTATGTTTAATACTAACAACATTTAGATTTAACTAAATAACATGTAAATGATGCAAATTAGAAGGAAAATGGCAAAATAAATATCACATCAGGTTCCAATAACATATAGCAAAATACATCCAATTACCAAAATAAAAAGAGTTATAAATTAAATTATTTTAATATACAGAACTGTTACCTAATCATAGCAGTGGGCTTTTCTTTCTAACTCTTGAATGTGACGCCCATCAAAACGGAGTGTTTCAAAGAGGGTCAAAAACAGGATAGAAAACAGCTTGTTGCTTCTAAATTAGGATGTTTTTTAATGTCAAAATCTTGATAACAGTGTAAGTGGACCTCAGAGAACATTACAAAATAAAATAAAAAAGTTCATGACCCCTTTAACACAAATATCCCTTTTTTATAAAGATTAATTTACCGTCTTCTTTCTTTGATAATAGTGTGATTTAAACTGCACCGGGCAAACAGCACAGAGTTTTGTGAAAAGCCATCAGTAATGAGCCTTATTTAGACAGAAAGGAGGAATGTTTGCAGGAAAAGAACGACTCAATTAAACAAGTCAAAACATTCTGCCATTTTGCTGCTGAATGCACCTGTTTAATTAATTTGTGAATGATTAGTAAAAAAAGACGAAGCATTTTGTGAATTCAAATTGTTTTGAAGATCAACCTCATTCACCTGAGCAGATGACTCCAGCATCTATACTATGATCACATGGACGTCTTGGTGATGCACAGTTCTTTAGTGTTGTCTCTAATCCAGTACACCTATCAAAACTCCAGATTGGTCCTGATCCTTGTCCAAAATGAGCATCACTCAGAGCATCTACAGGTTCTCCACAGTCCAGCTCTCTACACACCACTGCAGCATCAGCCAAATCCCAGTCATCACCACACACTGTTCCCCACTGACCTCTATGAAGAACCTCCACTCTACCAGCACAGCGACTGTGACCACCAACCAGCCTCACATTCACAGGGTCTATACATTAAACAGAGTATGACAGATGAACAAATATTGAAGGACCAAGAGAAAGCAAAATTGAGTATTGACAATGAGGAAAAAATACTATATTTAAAATTATTTTGATCAATTAATGGAAATCTTGTCCAACCTGCACACATGAGCCCAACATTGTTGTCATGAGAACAGTTGTTTTCATGTGATGGTGATGTTGAACAGAGGTGAATCTGAGACTCATTTCCTCTACACTGAATCTCTTGTGTCCACATCTGAGCGTCTCCTTTGCCAAAAGCATCTTCTCCCAGCACCTGTACAGGAGCCCCACAGTCCAGCTCTCTACACACAACCTCTGCATCCTGCTGGTCAAAGGCAGCAGCACACACTGAAACCCACGTCTGATTATTCAGTATCTCTAACCTCCCAGAGCAGCGAGAACCTCCAACCAGTCTGACACCTGCGAGACAGACATAAAAACATGAGACACGTATTCTATAGGTGGAATTAAAAAAAAAAAAAAAAAAATTGTCAGGTTTCACAAAAATTTGATGTTTTGTGTTGATTATCTCTGGATTGATTAATGACAATAAACAGTTTACAACTAACTTTCTCTTCTTCTTTCATTCATGAGCCTCAGTAATGTTTTTATCCTGGTCAGACAATTGCTGTAACAATCAGACTCTTCACCATTGGAAATAATGATTGATTTATTCTTGGATTTCTTCTTGAATTTACACAAAATCATTATTTCCAGTAAACTGTGAAGAGTCTGATTGTTACCGAAATTGTCTGACCAGGATAAGAGCATTACTGAGGTCATGAATGAGAGAAGCAGTAGACACATGATCTGAGACCAATTACTCTATTTAAAGCCATCTCTGGGCCAGTAGGTGTCTTCACATAGAAAATAACATAAAACTAGATTAACATTGTATGGTTCTTTGTTAGTTAATGAAACCTGATGCATTAATGTTAGCAAATTTAACCTCAGTGTTAAGTGTTACAAAACATTAAATCTATGTTATGCATGTCTGATTTGTTTAAGACCAGAAGATTATTTCTCTCATGAAAAAATACTGGTACACTATCTGACAACATAAATCTTGTTGTTGGTCAACCATTAAGTACCATTTATTAAAAGCTAAAAGTAAACCAGTTTTAAAATACAGAAGTCAAAACAGCTTGAGAGGTTGAGGTTGATTTAAGGCAGGTGGCTCATCAGTGAGGTTAGGTTTGAAGCAGCTTACCTGAGCAGATGACCTCAGCATTTTCACCAGGACTACAGTAATGTCTAACCCCTAATGATGCCCCACAGCTCTTCAGTGTAGACTCCGATCCAGCACATAACACATAACTCATCCAGATTGGTCCTGATCCTGGTCCAAAATAATCATCACTCAGAGCATCTACAGGTTCTCCACAGTCCAGCTCTCTACACACCACTGCAGCATCAGCCATATCCCAGAGATCACCACACACTGTTCCCCACTGACCTCTATGAAGAACCTCCACTGTACCAGCACAGCGACTGTGACCACCAACCAACCTCACATTCACATGGTCTGTATATTGAACAGAGAGAGAGAGTGTGTGTGTGTGTGTGTGTGTGTGTGTGTGTGTGTGTGGGAGGGGAGACACAGACACAAAAAATGAGAGAAAAACAGCATATTTAATTATTGTTAATATTCTTATTTTTACTCAAAGAAAATGTTTCCAAACCTGCACACACCAGTCCAACATCACTGTCATGTGAACAGTTGTTTTCTTCTAATGGTGATGTTGGACAGAGCTGAATCTGAGACTCATTTCCTCTGCACTGAATCTCTTGTGTCCACATCTGAGCGTCTCCTTTTCCAAAAGCATCTTCTCCCAGCACCTGTACAGGAGCCCCGCAGTCCAGCTCTCTACACACAACCTCTGCATCCTGCTGGTCAAAGGCAGCAGCACACACTGACACCCACGTCTGATTATCAAGAATCTCTAACCTCCCAGAGCAGCGAGAACCTCCAACCAGCCTGACTCCTATAAAAAAAAAAAAAACAGTGAGTATGAATGAACCTTACAGAACAAAACATACGCTACCTTACTTAACAAAATTAAGTTTTGACGCTACCTGAGCAGATGACTCCAACATCTTTTATATGATCACAGTCGTCATCAAACCCTTCTAGTGAGCCACAGTTCTTCAGTGTAGACTCTGATCCAGCACACATGACATAATTCATCCAGATTGGTCCTGATCCTGGTCCAAAATGAGCATCACCCAGAGCATCTACAGGTTCTCCACAGTCCAGCTCTCTACACACCACTGCAGCATCAGCCAAATCCCAGAGATCACCACACACTGTTCCCCACTGACCTCTATGAAGAACCTCCACTCTACCAGCACAGCGACTGGTACCATTAACCAACCTCACATTCATACTGTCTGTTTATTGAACAGAGAAAATGAGACATGAGGAGACATTGAAACAAAAAAGGTAAAAAAGATGACAAATGACATGGGGAAGAGCACCTTCTAATAGAAATAGGACTCCTGGTAAGCAAAACAGGCTGTGAAAAAATATATTTGTTGTTTCCTATCTTGATCTTTCCTTCAATTGCAGGTTAGATTTTTGCTAATATTTTGAAGTAAATTTATAGAAAAATAATGTGAAATTAAACACATTAAATTAGTAGTAATAGGCACAAAACATGCCTGCTACAATTATTTGCACCACTAGAAATTCTTCTTATTATTATTAGTAAAACTCCAGCTAAATGATATACTCCTATTCATATTGTACATTTTTAAGTCAACCTGAGTGATTAGTGAAACTGAAGTGGTACATGACTTCCTCTTTCACTGGACTCTAAATTTGAGGTGAAAACAAAGGACAGTATCCTATACTCACCAATCACAATGGGAAGATTGGAGAATACAGTAATGATGTGTGAAAAATTATTGTTGAGCTGCACAAATCAGGAAGTGGCCATAATAAAATGGTTTAGAATTCCCATTTCTATTATGATGGCAAAAAATAAGAAGTTTAGAACAACTGGAGATGTTAAGAATCACAGTAAAGAGGATAGTTTGTGTGGCCAAAAAATCTTCAAAGATCATAGTTGGAGAAATGCCGTGTTACAGGTCTTGGGGTCAGTAAGTCTCCAGAACTATGATCAGATGTGACCTATATGCCCACATTTGAAGGATTACCATAAAAAGCCTTGGATGTCATCAAACATATGCGCCTATAGTTTGCCAGACATCACTGGAGTTTTTAGTGGGAGTGGAGCTTGTCAGAAGAGATCAAAATAGAGCTTTTAAGAGTCAAACAAATGAGGTGGGCAGGCCCAGTTCTACAGGGGTGATAGAGTTGATGCTGTAATAATAGCATATTGATGAATCAGATTAGGCAAGTGCTGCAGCACGCATTTGTGTTTGTGCTCTTGAGAGTGTCAAAGGTTTCTATTTACAAAGTGTTTTTGCAGAAGGGGGGCCCCAGACTTGCGGTTTGCCACAGATTGGTATAGCTTAAACTGGCCTGTGGTTGGATCTTCTAGGAGGACATTCACATGAGCAGGACAGAATGATCAAACATAATAAAATTGTTTACTTACAACAAAAGGAAGGTTTTGCCATAGCCACTCTACTCCATGGGCTAAAGCCCATAAAAACCTTTAGGAGGAGCTGAAGAAAAGAGTCCACATGTGCGTACCTTAGGAATCTGAAATATCTTTAGAGAATTTCCAAAAGGAGGTTGCGCAAAGCATTAAATGAAGGGGTGACAATAATTGTGGCACACATGTTTGAGAAAGAAAAAAATAGTTTTAATTTTTTTTGTCTTTCAAATACGTTAAAGTTTACATTTGTCAGTACTGTAAAATTGTAAAATTCTAAGACCAAGAGGAAAGAGCAAAGTCATTTTTCACAGCCTATTCTGAAACATTACATTAGGTTTCATCTGGAGATTTGAATCTGAAGTGGAAATTAGTTCTAACCTGCACACACCAGCCCAGCACTATATTCATGTGAACAGTTGTTTTCATATGATAGTGATGTTGAACAGAGGTGAATCTGAGACTCATTTCCTCTGCACCGAATCTCTTGTGTCCACATCTGAGCGTCTCCTTTTCCAAAAGCATCTTCTCCCAGCACCTGTACAGGAGCCCCACAGTCCAGCTCTCTACACACAACCTCTGCATCCTGCTGGTCAAAGGCAGCAGCACACACTGAAACCCACGTCTGATCATCAAGTATCTCTAACCTCCCAGAGCAGCGAGAACCTCCAACCAACCTGACACCTGCGGCAGCAAGAGATAAGAAAAAAAGAAAAAAAAAAAAATCTAACTTGACACCACTTTTATCCATTTTGTTTGTTATTTAAATTTGTAATTTTTTTTTTGTTGTCATTATTGGTCTATAACAAAGCATGACATGCCCCTTGGATGTGAAAATGAATCATGGTCAAATAAATCACTCTCATGTAAATCAAAACTCATATGGGCTTTCTTTCTTTCTTTCTTTCTTTCTTTCTTTCTTTCTTTCAGGGAACACAAAAAGGTGATTTTTTAAATAATATTCTGGCACTCTTTTTAATATAATAATAAAAACAAATATTTTGTGCTCCAAAGAACACAGTCGTATAGGTCTGGAATGATATGAAGGTGAGTAAATTACTTTTTTTGTTGTTGTTGTGAACTTTCCCTTTGAGGCAGTTGGATCAGTGATAGGGTTTGGATCAGCTCACCTGAGCAGATGACTCCAGCATATTTACTATGATCACAGGTGCCCAATCCTGTTGACCTACAGTTCTTCAGTGTTGACTCTGATCCAGTACATATCTTGCGATTTGTCCAGATTGGTCCTGATCCTGGTCCAAAACGAGCATCACCCAGAGCATCTACAGGTTCTCCACAGTCCAGCTCTCTACACACCACTGCAGCATCAGCCAAATCCCAGCCAACACCACACACTGTTCCCCACTGACCTCTATGATGAACCTCCACTCTACCAGAACAGCGAGTGGTACCATTAACCAACCTCACTCTCATGTTGTCTATATAATGAATAGATAAGGATTAAAAACATATGGCAAAGGAAAAGAATTAGGGGAGAAAAGGCTATATATATATATATATATATATATATATATTTAGAGAACATTAAATTTGATTTCAGTTTATAAAAAAATGTTCTAACCTGCACACACCAGTCCAGTATAATTGTCATGTGAACAGTTGTTTTCAAGTGATGGTAATGTTGGACAGAGGTGAATCTGAGACTCATTTCCTCTACACTGAATCTCTTGTGTCCACATCTGAGCGTCTCCTTTGCCAAAAGCATCTTCTCCCAGCACCTGTACAGGAGCCCCACAGTCCAGCTCTCTACACACAACCTCTGCATCCTGCTGGTCAAAGGCAGCAGCACACACTGAAACCCACGTCTGATTATCAAGTATCTCTAACCTCCCAGAGCAGCGAGAACCTCCAACCAGTCTGACTCCTGAAAGAACACAGATCATTTAAATGGTATATAATAACACTTGCAGGGGCGTCGCTAGACCCCAGTAAAATCTTGCTGTGCCTCAGTAAAATTTTCCTAATAAATATTTTTCTGATGAGGTAGATTACAGTAGATATGTCTGAAAATAGGCTTTCCAATTCACTGAACGTTATCATTTAAATTATTTGAATTATTTTAAATACGAAGGCTGTTTCTGTTTGTAACTCAAGCCGAAGCGAAAATATCCTGCGTATCCTCACACCCCTCGCCGAGTCGCCGTGCTCCTCCTCCCATCACTTTTCGCTGCGGAACCCCCAACCCCGACTTGCAGCAGTCAGACGATATGAGATTGTAACTGAGAAGAGGTAACTGCCAGCTTATCGACGTGTTAATGAATAGTATGTGAATTTCTGGATAGCCTGCTACTATTGGCATTTTTCAGATCCAATTTACTTGGCGCTTCTTCGAGCAACGTTCCTGAATGAACATTTCTGAATGCACCCGGACCAGACTAGAAATGTACAAGTATAGGCTACTTTGGGAAAATTATTGGGCCGGTTGTGAAAGATTGTGAGTTTAAACCTCAGAGCTAGTTTTAGTGAGTTGTGAGCAGTGAAGAGTTCATTAACAGAGTGAGTAGGCTACTGATGTAAGAGATCATTACTGATGTAAGAGATGTGCTTTTAGATGTTTCTTTGAAGGCCTACAGTAAAGGGACTCAGCAGGCAGAGTTGAGAGAATTATTCCATTATTGAGAAACAGTGAAAGTTTGAAGATTTTGTACATGTATGAATTAAAATTTAGTGAAATGTGAACAATGTTCAGTGATATAATAATGAAGTCAGATTTGGAACAACTTACCTGAGCAGATGACTCCAGCATCTTTTCTGTGATCGCATCTATGTTTACCCCATCCTGATGACCCACAGTTCTTCAGTGTAGACTCTGATCCAGTACACATGACAAAACTTTTCCAGATTGGTCCTGATCCTTGTCCAAAGTGAGCATCACCCAGAGCATCTACAGGTTCTCCACAGTCCAGCTCTCTACACACCACTGCAGCATCAGCCAAATCCCAACCAGCACCACACACTGTTCCCCACTGACCTCTATGAAGAACCTCCACTCTACCAGCACAGCGACTGGTACCATTAACCAACCTCACATTTGCATAGTCTGTATATTAAACAGAGAGAATGAGACATGAAGAAACACTGAAAAAATGAGAGAAAGAAAGAGAGTGATAAAATAATTCACACTTTTTGCAACAGGTGAATGACAAACAACAGAGAGAGAGAGAAATGGGGGACATTCTGTGTGAAAAAAAAAAAAAGATTTTGCTAATTTATTTATTTATTTTCTGGTGAAAGAACTACATAAATGAAGTAAATCCTATTGATAAATATTTACTGAGTAATCCTCTATTTTGTATAGGGGGGGTCAAAATAAGAGGGGGTGGGGGATGACTTTAGAAAGATGGCACCATTATTATTTTATATTTACACAGAGATAAATAGTGGATTACTCAGTAAATATTCATCTATGGTATTTAATCATTTGACTTTCATCACCATTTATGTTTGTCATACTTCGGAAAAAGAAATCTGAACAAGATCAAACATTTTAATCAAGGATGTTACAGAAATTTGTTTGATTTGACACAGAATGACCCAAAAGGGAAAGAGATTTAGAAAAAAAAGAACAGTAAGACAGAAGGAAAAAAAGTGAGAAAACAACATCACAAAACTCAAATAAACATTTTAATAAATGCAAGGATGTTACAGAAATTAGTTTGATTTTCACGGAATGACCCAAAAGGGAAAGAGCTATTAGAAAAAAAACAGAAAACGGAGGGAAAAAAGTGAGAAAACAACATCACAAAACTCAAACATTTTAATAAATGCACAAAATATAGATATGTGGCATTTAGCCAATATATATATATATATATATATATATGTATGTATATCTACCAGCAGTGATGAGTTTGATCAGTAACATCAGCATCAAACATCTCCCCATCATCTTCTTAAGCTCCATTTCATCGGTTCAGAACGCATAAGTTTCTCCTCTGCTCCCTCAAACACACTGAAGAAACTGGGCGCTGTCAGCCCCCTAAAGAGAGAGAGCAAGCCCCAAAACTTCCCAATCAAGTTCATCATTACCTTATTAGACAGAACAGAGGAAACCACCAAAGAGCTTCAGTGACAAATCAGAGGAGGCATTTATGATTTTCACCATATTTATCGAAAGCACGTCAGCAGAGAAAATAACTCCTCCTCCATATCGAGACACTTCAGTGAGGATGTACACACACACACACACACACACACACACACACCTGCCAGAGGCAAAAAATAGTCACACATCACACCGGAGACATTAAAGATTTCAGAGAGAGGAAGCACCCCAGGATATTTACAGCATCAAACACCTGCTGATACAGACACTGATAACTGCTCAAATTACAGGAATAGAAATCTTTATAAATAACATCACATCATTGTGTGACAACTATAATCTATTTTTTAAAATTTTGTTTTTTTACTTTTATAAATTCTTCATTAATGAATAATGTTTATTGTTAGAAAAAAGCTAAATCACAAGTTTAAGTTGTAAATAAAATGTTCACTATGGCATATATATAGTTCACTATAGCAAGTATATTAACAGGCATGGGCATCTGCATTAAAGGTGGCAATGTGTTACTCATCCACGAGATGGCAGCAAAACACTACTTATTCTAAAGACAGGCGGCCGAAGACCATTTCTTACTGTAATGCCTTAGTCTTCCTGCTAGAGGGCAGCAATCTAGAAACGAGATGATACAGTAAGACCCGGTTTCACAGACAGGGTTTAGACAGGGACTTTGGCTTAGATTAAGCCAGGATTAGGCCAAAGTTCAATTAGGACATTTAAGTAGCTTTTATAAACATGCCTTAGGGAAAAAAAGAAAAAAAAAATACCTTACTGGTGTGCATCTTGAGACAAAACAATGGCACTGACATATTTTAAGATACATCAGTGCAAGTTGTTTTCAGATAAAACAGCTCAAACATGCATTTTAGTCTAGGACTAGCTTAAAGGGATAGTTCACCCAAAAATGAAAATTCTGTCATCATTTACTTACCCTCCAAACCTGTATGAGTTTCTTTGTTCTGTTGAACACAAAATAAGATATTTTGAAGAATGTGGGAAACTGAACAGTTCTGGGGCACCATTGACTTCCATACTATTTATTTTTCCTACTATGGAAGTCAATGGTGCCCCAAAGCAGCCTGGTTACAAACTTTCTTCGAAATATCTTCCTTTGTGTTTAACAGAACAAAGAAATTCATACAGGTTTGAAACAACTTGAGGGTGAGTAAATGATGACAGAATTTTCATTTTTGGGTGAACTATCCCTTTAAGCCTTGTCTGTGAAACCAGGGTCAAGACTCTTATCCCCAGTTTCACAGACAAGGTTTAAGCCTAGTCCCAGACCAAAATGCATGTTTGAGCTGTTTTACCTGATAAAAGCTATAAATGCCCTAATTGAACTAAGGCCTAATCCTGGCTTAATCTAAACCCTGTCTGTGAAACCAGGCCTTGGTGAGACTGTGTTAAACGCTTACTGGAACAGAAAGTGTTTGGTTCTTTCTTATAATAAAAATCCAGAATGACTGATTCTGGTTGAACAGCCATTATTATTGTAGTAAAAACCGTTCATTTCTCTCATAAGACTCTGCTGCCTCGTTAGAACAATGAATTAGGTTGCTGCTAAAAAATTTTTTAAACTATAATCAATGTGTCCATGAATTTATTTGCCAGATAGCTGTGGAATAAGCAGAATAATGTTCATTCAGGTGGTCATTATTGCAAAATAAACCCCCAGAGGGTGATCAATGATGATGAAACAAGTGGAGTCCACCTGCAATCCGCCTGACACAAAAGTGTGCAGATGTATCCATGTGAATGTTTGACAGACACACACACACCTGAGCATATGAGCAGCGCTGAACACCACGTCAAACTCAGAACTGTCCAGCTCTGCAGCTTTCTGAGCCATTACTGCTGCCTCTCCCAGACGAGACTCTTCCAACAGAAACTGACCTGAGAGAGAGAGACAGAGGAGCTCACAGGATGGAAAACAACTCAAACACCAGAAACTCAACGGATATTTCTTTTAGTTTTAAATTACATAAATTGTACATTGAGAGTGTATCAAATCCACATTACAAGATTTAATTCAAATGAAAATCTGTTGCAGTAATAGTCAACAAAAAAACGTCAAAGGTTTCACTTAAACTTTTTCTGTTTCAGAACTCTCCATAGACGATTTTTATACTGTATAAACTTTACATTCTATCCCCTAACTCTAACAAAACATTCTGCGTTGTTACAAAAACAACAACAAACTATTTATTATGATTTATGATACTGAAATTTCAATGATTGAAATTGTTTTTAGAAATGTCTATACTGCAACTCATCTGCATTCACAAGATAGCAGTAAAAGACTGTAAACAACTGAAATCACACAACTGAAATGCTCTGGATCAATGCTCTGAACTGTCATTATCAAGGTCTATATAAATCAAAGCATAATCTCCAAATCTCCAACACTTTTAAATACAAACCAGCATGAATAGTCAAGTGTGTTTGACCCATTACACATTGAAAGCACTGTCCATTAATGATGACATCATCATAATTCTCTGGTGTGTCCACTACACACACACACACACACACAGTGCTCTGGGAGGCTGGAGGTGTATCATAATGCTGCGTGGGGATCAGATTGTGGTAATTAAAAAAACAAAACAAACAAACAAAAAAAACCATTATAAAACCCCATAGGAAAATCTCGAAGGAACCAGTGGAGAATTAGTCATATCTGCACCACTCTGTTCGCCGCTGGTTCCTTCAAGATTTTCCTGTGGGGTTTATATAACGGAGGGTTTCAGTTTTTGAGTAAAATAAGGTTTGTGGTAACTATAACTTGACTATGACATTTTGTTTTACAAAGTAAATTACACACACCAATCCCGAAAATGCGAATTTTGAAACAGTTGTGTTTATTTTGGAAAATGTATGGCTACTTTCACTGCAAAGGTGGCACAGAAGTGCTGCTGAAGTTGCAGTTAGGTGTCTTTACACAGACTGTTTAATGCTGCTCAGAGGTGGCATAAATGCATTTACACAGAATTTTAAGCAGGCACAGAGCAGCCTTAACTCAGCTGTGTAAAGATGCCTTAATAAGTTACTAGATAAGAATGTTTGGGGTGTGAGTGTGTGCAGCTTATGTTGTAGAACAAAACGCCAAAGTATCGCCAAGTTATATTTACCACAGACCTTATTTTACTCATAAATTGAAAAACCCCATTAAAAAAAAAAAAAACCCATTAGAAAATCTCGAAGGAACCAGCGACCAATTAGACTTCCAGGTTCTGACGTCATACCTGCTCCTCTCTATAGCAGCACTATGAATGCAAATTTAATGACTTCACTCAACTAACCTATAGGTTTTATTGAAGGCAAAGATGTCTGAAATGTACATCTAATTCATGGAAATACTGAATATTAACCCCATTAATTACAAAAAGTATTACATTTACACAAAATATTACATATTACACAAAATAATAACACTAACAATATGCCACAAAAACCTTTTATATTCAACATAATGTCATAGACAAAATTAGATAAATCAACCTCAAAACGGTTTCGACTGACTCAATCTCACAAATGAAGATATTCAGATGAAATTAAAATTAAAAATAGCATAGCCATTCATCAAAAGTGCTGAGATGGGATTTTGTGCCCTCTATGGTCAGGAGAAATAATTGACAACATTCACAACAGAATGGCTGTTATAAACAGTATTACTCATCAAAGTGATAGGCAGGAGGACATTAATAACTTATATTACAGTTTGAAAGAAAATGTTGAGAACAACATTTCTGTCCGAAAATTTAGTCCTAACCCTATCCCATACCACTAAATCTAACCCTACCCATAACTTATCCCTAAAATCTGAGGTAAATGATAGGTGAATAAGAATGGTGTAGAAGCCCCTAACCCTTGTTGTAGGCTAAACCTAAACTTGATATAAACTATAAACATGTCCCTCAAATCTGATTGATTAGAATGTTGCTTAAGGATCAACAAAGATGCTGATTCAGGAACATGATGTACTTGGTGAAATCATGTTCACCAGCACTTGCTGTTGATGTGACTGGCTTGTCTTCTCACTCACCTTACAATCTAGCTGATCCCATAAAAGCTCAATATAGGGTTAAGACCAGGCGTACCAGCCAGTCCATCACAGCCACTCCTGACAGGACTGCTTTGTCCCCAAATAGTTTTTGCATAACTTATGCTTATAATCATTATTTAGGCTGTGTAAGGACCACCCATTGGCCCAAAGATGGAATCCAATGATATGGGTGAAGGTATCCACCTTATTTTTCAGGTAAGAGCGGGCGCCGTGCATTTGTAATTTTAATGTGTCTGGCTTCCGGTGTCATTCACTTCCAGTTATTTTTAACTGTGCAAAACAGCTTGTTATGCTGCTTGATATTCTTATTCTTACCATATTATTTTAATGTATTGTTCTTAATTATAAACACGCTGGTTTGTAGCGCAAACAGTTTTACAGTTTACTGCACTCGATATTCTTCTCATCATTTCCCTATAGCGGCTAATAAATCGGAAGTCTCGCACATTCACATGAAACACCTTACTTCTGCATTGAAAAATAAGGTGGATAATGTCTGTAGGTCTTTTCTTGTGCTTCTGTAAAGTTCACTTAATTTATTAGAACTTAGTTTCTTAGCTTCGTACTTAATCTGACTCCAAATCACTATAAAGATTAGACTGAAATTATTATTTTAGTTTCGCTGTGAATTTAGATGTTATTTATTCTAGTTTTCCCTTACTCTTAAATTATTCATTCATTAGGGACACAATGTGGCACACTGGTCGGGTTACGTATCTTCACGGACACAAATTCGCCAGTTTGATCTTAGTCAGAGGGTGCAGGGTTAACTATTACCTTTTTAGTCAGCTGCCTATACTGCTTGCTCATGAAAAAAAAAAAAAAAAAAATTTATTTAGAAAATGTATTTAGTCACTTCTGTACAACTTCAATAATAGACAGAAATCAAAAGGTCTCCGATGGCATGCCTACTGCTCCATTCATTCATGAGCCTTCAGTTTGACCAATCCTGGACACAGATTTGCAGAAACACCACACTCCCAATCTACAGGTCATAATGATTTCAGAAGAAAACAGAATAAAACAAATATAACATTTTATTTGTCAGGTAAAATGCATCATGCCAATTACACAATTAGAAGCCAATTCAGAAATGATAAATACACAATATCAATTGCTAATAGTTAATTCTGAGTAAGAAATGCACAGCAGAGAGTTCTGAGTGTAGGACTCAAGAAACTAACACAGCACTGCATGGGTGCATGTTATGCTCTAATGACATGTTATTTGTCATTATGTTGGTAGATAATGCTGTCTAAAATGATTTTTGCTTTCCTGACTTTTTGTGGTAAATGGGATGGAAAGATTTAAAATAACACAAAAAGATAAGGCACTGAATCTTTAATAGCAGTAAGAAACTCCCAGTATCTCCAGTAACTGTACGATTTCATGAACAGAGGCAGTGGGTGTGGTCAATGACTCATGACCCCGCCCTCTTTATTTGACTCCTCCCCAGACCATCATAGCCTGTTACTAGAAACAAAAGCAAATTCACATTTTCCATTATTTTAATTGCATTTAGGCTTAGTTTTGTTGAGCAACATAAAAATTAAAAGCATATAGTTATGTAAAAAGGTGACTATCTTACCTAACAGGTTTTCCCATCTTCATTGCTGTTCTTCACATCATCATGCTCCTCCTGATCTCCCTCTGATACACAGGTAAAATAAAACCTCATATTATAACTTACCATTATACACTTTTAATATGCCATAGATCCCTTTCTCCTCATGACAGTCTGAGACTATTAGATTATGAAGCAGTGAGATCCAGGCAGACGAAATTATGTCAGAGATCAAATTTGAATAAGGAATAACAAATTTTATTAAAATGTAGCAAATAAGTTTCAATATAAGATTTGAGTAGACTTAAGTCCCTGTTCTGGTCAGTAGGGGGACTGGTTTCAAAACTATCATTGAGTCAAAGAGCTGATATGATCATTCATATTTTACTTATTTGAAAATTAATTGAGTTTGCATCAGGTCAGTAACTAGTTGGCATGTATGTTCTTTGTATCAAATTAATTATTTTTTGTTTGTTTTATGTTTGTTCTGAGAATAGACCCTTTTCACATTTCCGGGTTTCTGAAAAGCGAAGTCGTATAGCGGCGAATAAGAGACTTCATTAAATATATACATTTTTTGTATTTCCATTTGTGCAAATAGCAAAAGAAAAACTCCTCAACAGTGTTTACACAACAAATAGAGAGCAATTGATAACGGCAGTTAGAAGAGAAGAAAGATGTCATTTTTACCGTCACTCCCATAGCTGCTGTATTAGAAACACCCTCATAGCAGCGTTAACTAGTTTTGTTTAATTTGATGCAAAGGTAATATAATACTAATACAATTTTTAAAAATGAAAATATAAAAAACTCAGCCGGATTTACGATATTGATGACCATTAAAATGTGTCATCACAGTCTGTGAAAAGGGTTTATAGAAATGACTTTCTTTTCCTCACCGGAATTCCTTGACAAATTGTAACGTTCTAAAACATAATTCGGAGGCAATAAATACTAAATTAATTGCCTACTAAGATAACATTCTATGCGTGCCTGACAATCAACATTAGAGCGCCACCCTCAGTCCAAAAGTGTGTCTGCATGTGTTCACAGATTAGAATATAAAGCGTACACAATGTTTATCATAAACTAACGCTAAGACCCAGAATCTGCCTTACCAAATTTACGGTCAGGAGCCGCTACTGTTACTTGCTAAATATTCATACGGGAAGAGACCTTCACTGACACACAGACATAAACATGCAGTTTTGTGGTTTGGAGGCTGGTAAAGTCTCGTCTACAGATTCCTCTGATTACACATCAACAACCCACAAACATAAGTAGTTACACCAATATGACATTATCAGTGGAGAGATTTTCATTAAAATAGATCTTATTTCCTACATGATTAAAATTGATAAGACAGATGTGAATGATAAAAAAAGCTTTAGTTCTGATCTGAATCACTGATGTCTCCCCTTATTTCCTGATGAAGGTTCACACTTACAAATAATGGAATAGAGTAAAGAGTATGTGTATTTGGCATGCTGTCTGAGGGGAGGCTTTGAGCTCAGAATGTGGCCGAAATCCCAAAATTTTGTAATGGACCTTACTGAGGTGGTTGCTTGACTGTCTATGGCTTCTCACCAATATCTTCAGAATCTCTAAACACATAAATTGTGACATAATTAAAGCTTTCATAATTTTTCCATGATGTCTCACCCCTCTGAGTGAAGTGATATTGTCTGTGATGAATCTCCTCATAAACAGCCTCAGTTGGAGCCATTTGTAGTCCTGTGTACCAGTCAGAGAGAGCTGTGAGTGTAGAGAGACAAACCTGCTGTCAGTTCACAACACATGACTGATCACACACTGAATAAGACACAATATGACAGTCTCTGGATCTCTCCTACCTCTCCTCATCACTCTTTTCCGCTGAATCAGTATAAGCAGTGGCACTAAGAGCAGTAAGAGCACAACTCCCAGTACAATCACAAGCACAGAGAGAGACGCTGCTGGAGGAGTTTGTGGACGAGTGACTGATGTTGATGTAGTAGTGGACACAGACAAATCTGTAAAAACAGACACACACAAACATTAGAAATAATAATAATAAATAATAAATATTTTTTGCTCTAAATGTCAAATAAATAATATTGGTCAGTGTTTTGCTGTGACCTGCACAGGTGAGTCCAGCGTGCTCTTTGTGGGAGCAGTCAGTGTGGTTCTTCAGGGAGAGAGGACAGTCCCACAGGTGAATCTCATTCCCTCTGCACTCGACTCTGTTCAGCCACACAACACCTTCACCAGCACCAAAGGTTGAATTCCCATCAGCCCTCAGTGCTGCTCACAACCCAGCTGCCTGCAGACCACCTGAGCATCGCTGATGTCCCACAGATCATCACAGACTGAGCCCCACACAGCGTTATGATACACCTCCAGCCTCCCAGAGCACCGGCCCTCCCCTCCACTCAGTCTGAGAGGAACATTATCTAAAAATCACACACATCAACATCACTGACCAGCTTCAGCACATTTACAACAAAACACACTGAAACTGAACAAAAATGGCTTTAAATGTATGATCAGATTTATGAATTTGATTATGATTTTAAATGCAAAAAACTTACTTGAACACTGTCTTTGGTGAGGAGATGGTGAGGTAGAACATGTCAGACGACTCTGAGGAGACTATGAGGAAACCACTGAGATTATAACATGGAGAGAACTGAACATTAGGATTCAAGAGTCATAACATCTCTCAGAGAAACGTATTATAAATGTGAAAACATAATTTAAACCTCATAAATCATTTTAAGCTCTTTCCATCAGCTTGTTTTTCAGAAACAGTTTACTACACATTATATAAAAACTTTGTGTTTAAAGAAACATGACTACTGAGACCATCGTAAATTATTTAAATATAATCTTACTTAAGCAGGTGATCTTGGCCACTTCACCTCTATTGCAGTATTTTTGTCCCCAGGGTGAAGATGGACACTGCCATAGATTTGAGTCATGTGGGCGACATTTCAATTTATCCAGCCAGTTAGGAGCTGATTTCACTCTTGGTGTAGAATCAGACAAAACACCAGATCTTCCACAGTTCAGCTCTTGACAGATCAGACTCGCTGTGTCTCTGTCCATCTGGTTCCAGCACACATTACCCCAGGATCCATTGTAGAAAACCTCCACATTCCCTTCACAGCCCTCAGTTAACCTGATCTCTCTAAACTCTAGATGGAAAAGGATGTGTAATAAAACAATTTAAATTCAGGTTATGCTAAACTGAATATATCACCAAAATAGTTACTTAACTTTACCTGAGCACACGACTCCTACATCCTGCTTGTGTTGACAGTCATGTTTTCCCCAGCCAGGAGAAGAGCAGTTCCACAGGGACGTCTCATTCCCCTCACACTCCACCTCATCCAGCCATATGGGTCCAGAACCAGGACCAAACCAGGCTGGTACCTGCTGGTTACTGAGGGCCACTCCACACTGCAGCTGTCTGCACACCACATGGGCATCTTTAATACTGCACAGTCTCCCCCAGAACCCACCAGCCTGATGGACCCGCGACCTGATATTCAGAGAAAGAAAAAAACACATTAGTGATCACTAACAACTGAAGAATCTGCCCAGATGTTGTTCTTCTCACCAAGGCAGGTGATTGACAGCTGTTGTGTGGGAGCTGCAGTTGAGAGTTTGTGGAGAGCTGCAGTTCCCCAGATGAGCTTCACTCCCAGAGCACTGGAAGCCCGTCACACACTCATGACTGTGTTCAGGACTGGATGAAGAGGAGCCGGAGAAGTTCAGCACAGAGCCACAGCCCAGCTGTCTGCAGACCACAGAGGATTCAGTGAGACTCCAGGAGTCCAGCAGAACTCTCCTCCAGACCTGATGGATGGAAACTTCCACCTCCCCCTCACACTGTCTCTCTCCAGACAACCGCACCAGACCATCATGAACAGCTAGAGAGGAACCTGAGAGAAAGATGTGGCATTATTGCAAGTTAATTTATGCATTTATTTTTTTTTTCAATAAAATCCCCTCACCAGAGCAGATGACTCCAACATCTCGTCTATGAGAACATTCAGCTCGACTCCATGAAGAGATGGAACATCCTGAGAGTTTTTTTTTCTTCCCAGTCACAATCAAACACATCTGCCCAGATCGCACCACTTCCCTCTCCAAACCAGTCTGATCCCACAACAGACACAGCAATCCCACAATTCAGCTGTCTACAGAGGACACTGGCAGCTCTCATATCCCAGCATGCATCACACACTGTGCCCCACTCATTGAGGAACCGAAGCTCCACTCTTCCTGAACAAGAGTCTGAACCGTTTACCAGTCTGAGATCTGTGTAACCTGGTTATTGAAACAAAACAAAAGTTCAAGGACACTTACTTCTCTTTACAAAAGGGAATTATGTGTGCAATATATGTAAAGAGAGGTCAAATATTACTTAACCAGAGCATATTACTCCTACAGCATTGTCATGGGAACAGTGTGTATTTGAAGATGTGGACGTAGGACAGAACATAAAGTGTGATTCATTTCCTCTGCACTGAATCTCTTGTGTCCATATCTGAGCGTCTCCTTTGCCAAAAGCATCTTCTCCCAGCACCTGTACAGGAGCCCCACAGTCCAGCTCTCTACACACAACCTCTGCATCCTGCTGGTCAAAGTCAGCATCACACACTGAAACCCACGTCTTTATCTGAAGTATCTCTAATCTCCCAGCGCAAAGATGAGATCCATTAATGAGTCTGGGGAGGCAACCTGTGTGTACATTATATAAATAAACAGCATTATAACCATTTCATTATTAAGATAACGACATCAATTCCACTCAGTTTCTTTTGCTTACAAAACATTTAAGAAGATTGGACAGGCTTACCTAAGCAAATGACTCGAGCATCTTCATCATGACCAGTTATTTTTACCCCATTGTTCTGATTTACAATTCTTCAGTGTTGACTCTGATCCAGTACACTTCACTTCATCCATCCATATTGGTCCTGATCCTGGTCCAAAGTGAGCATCACCAACTGCACGTAATGCTCTATCACAGTCCAGCTCTCTACACACCACTGCAGCATCAGTCATATCCCAGCCATCATCACACACTGTTCCCCACTGACCTCTATGAAGAACCTCCACAGTGACTGTGACCACCAACCAACCTCACATTGCCTGCACACAAGAGTCGTTTATCTATGAAAGTTTATACATTTATAGATACATTTTGCTGCTTTTTTTTTTGTAGCTCAGTTAAATAGTCCTGTGGTGTGAAAAAATCACTTTTGCATTTCACTTAATTAATATGAAGTCATAAAAACTGCATGTATAATATTACAACACATCAAACCACAAAACCATTTAATGCAAATACAAAAAAGGATCAGTGAGAATCTAAATGTTGGCTTCCAGAAGCAATTTTTTATTTAAATAAATACCAGTAAGGAAATATAAATCTATATACAGTAAATGAAACTTAAGAATAAAGAAATATTACACAAGTTATTGATGGTACACAGGAAGGTCCTTATGTTAAATGTTAAACTACTTTCATTTAATATGTTGAAAGGAACTGTCTGGCCCTTTAACTGAAGGTAAAATTACCTGCACTGGTGAGTGTGACGACTGTGGACATCAGTAGGATTGTCATACAGTTCTTCATCTTCCTCTGCTCTGAACTTCAGTACAAACTTTTCATCAACTCTCTTAGCAGTTCTGAAGAAAAAAAGAGACTCTTGTCTGCTCTGGTGAGAAAAATAAGGGTAAAGAGAGGGGAGGGGCTTCTGATGACTGCCAGTCACACTCAGAGTTAAACTTCAAGAGAACAACTACAATGACAAATCAGTCCAGGCATTTTCAGTTTTCTCCATATATATCAAGAGAACGCCACTGTTGATGAACGGGACTTCTCCTCTAACTTACAGAGACACTTTACTGAGGAGACACGCACATGATAAAGTGCTGACAAAGTCACCCAGCTATCATGAGAGTGAGTGTGGGAAACACTTCAGTGTACATACAGCGCTAAAGTCTGACACCTGCAGAGAAGAGATACAAGCACTGATAACTAACTGCTGATGAAAAACATTGATAAGACAGAGACATATCAAAGTACTATTCCAGAAAAACAATATACAATATTTCATAGAATTTTATTCAATTTCGCATTTTGTTTGCACAAAACAAAACAGTTTGTTGAAACAAAATGTGTTGTAACATTCCCCAATTTCACAATAATGATAATAATAATAACAACAATGAAATAATATCCATGCATATAGTCAGTGGGACTGTAATTAATAAAATATAATGTTATTATAATTTAATAACATTAAAATCAATATTAAACAACAATCAAAACAATAATCAATTTGGACACAAATATAAAACAAGTACATAAAACAAACATGCATGCTGTGTACTGTATGTCAAAAACCCCTCTGCAGGACATAAAGTGAACAACAAGCTCTTCTGCTCAGTTCAAAGAGTCTTTACATTCTTTTGAGGTAAAGATCCTTGACCACAGCTGCTGTTTGTAAACTTGTTTCCCAAAGTACATTACAACATTCTTTAGCAAAATATATATGTCCACCATCAGTGGGTCTACATTCAAAAGGAATATGATAGTTTTATAAGTTGACGTTGCTGTGAAATTTTAAAGACTAGAGCAGTGGAAGTTTTAAAGCATCTAAAATTATAACAATTATATACAAATTGACAGAAATGTTTCAATGAAATGGGATCAAAAAAACAAAACAAAACAAAACAAAAAAAACCCTGGAAAGAGAAATTAAAAACTTTTTGAAAAAGCCATGAAAGCAAAGCAATTTTTTTTTTTTTTTTTTGTCAAAATCTGATTAAATGTAATTGATTTATTAGATGTAGCAGATACAAAATATTACATAAAAGATTGGTGGACAGCAGATGAAACTTATATAGCATCTGAAACAAACTCTGCAAACACTTAATAGCATTGAAAGGATTTGAGGCAGTGGGTGTGGTTTGAGTTATTCAGTCCCTCCCTGTTTTCCTGGCTCCTCCCCCACATCATCATAGTCTGTTATTAGAAAACAAGAGCAAATTAATTTATCAATATATTCTTTAAAAAGTATCATAAATGAACACATCAATATTGTTAGTCAAATTAAATGAGCTATCAAGATCACAGAAAGTAAAATTATAAAGCAATTACAAAAACTAAATGTAAATTCAGTGTAAGGAAAAAAGGTGTCAGTAACGTACCAATCACGTCACTCATATACTCCCTGACACTCTTCACATCATCATAATCCTCCTGAACACCATCTAATATAAATGTTTTTATTATTAATTACATGAATTTATATGCCACTATAATTGGAAAACAAACAAAAAACGAGTAATTTAAAACCCACACCTGCTTTATCATTGGAGAATTGTCGTACAATGATGACATCATCATAGTTTTCTGGTAATTCAAAATAGACAAAAGTAAAATAATGAAAAAATTAAATGCATCTATTAAATGTACAAAATTTGGGATTTTGAAACAGTGCATATGTATAATTAAAATGCATATAAACCTATATTGTTAAACCTGTAGAAATGATTATAAGAAATTAACCTGTATCGCGAGGTCTCAGTCCAACAGTGATTACATCATCATAATTCTCAGGTGTGACTTGAGTTAATAGTAAAGAGGAAATAAACAGAAACTGCTTTTACTATTCAGAGGCCCAATAGTTTATTTAATTTAGTGAAATCAGTTAAAGTCACTGACCTTTTGGCCCTTCAGTGGTGATGACGTCATTACAGTAGTCAGGAGCGGCTCCTACTGCAGAATTTGCTTTAAAAAAGCATAGATTCAATAAATCCTTATCTGAATTATTATGTGCTGAATGGTTTATATAATTTAAACTCAGTTAAGAAAGCCGGCTAAGTGAATGTTTTTAACAAATTTAACATCCATTCATTTTTGTATGCAGCACATAAGATTGTTATATTTGAGTCCTCAAACCTGAAAGAAGCTCATCAGCATCTTCATACCCAGAATGCTGTTCTTCAGAAAGGACACTTCCTGTAATGGAGGAGTAGATCTATCAGAAACATGTCGAATCACATTGACACACACACTGAATTACTACACTAACCCTGTATCATTTCAGATAACACACAAAAGTCCCACAAATGGATCTATGTGATTTACTCTACTCACCACTATGAATAAAGTGATTGTGGAGACCTTATTGATCTCCACAAATCAGACACTATGACACTTACTCACCCCTCTGAGTGAAGAGACGGTGTCTATGAGTGGGTCTGTGATGAAGCTCCTCATAAACGGCTTCAGTCGTGCTCCTGTGTCTCCTCTTAGAGAGAGCTGTGAGTGTAGACAGACAAACCTGCTGTCAGTTCACAACACATGACTGATCACACACTGAATAAGACACAATATGACAGTCTCTGGGTCTCTCCTACCTCTCCTCATCACTCTGTTCTGCTGAATCAGTATAAGCAGTGGCACTAATAGCAGTAAGAGCACAACTCCCAGTACAATCACAAGCACAGAGAGAGACGCTGCTGGAGGAGTTTGTGGACGAGTGACTGATGTTGAGCTCACTGTCTGAGAAACTTGAGGAGAAGCTGATGTTGTTGTGGCGGGAGTAGTGGACACTGACAAATCTGGCAAATCTGTAAAAACACATTAAAAATGATACTTGTCTTGAACACACAAATATTATTCAAATATGAAATGATGTAAAAATGAATACTATTCATCAGTGTTTTGCTGTGACCTGCACAGGTGAGTCCAGCGTGCTCTTTGTGGGAGCAGTCAGTGTGGTTCTTCAGGGAGAGAGGACAGTCCCACAGGTGAATCTCATTCCCTCTGCACTCGACTCTGTTCAGCCACACAACACCTTGACCAGCACCAAAGGCTGAATTCCCATCAGCCCTCAGTGCTGCTCCACAACCCAGCTGCCTGCAGACCACCTGAGCATCGCTGATGTCCCACAGATCATCACAGACTGAGCCCCACACAGCGTTATGATACACCTCCAGCCTCCCAGAGCACCGGCCCTCCCCTCCACTCAGTCTGAGAGGAAGACGCTCTAAATCACACACATCAACCATCACTGACCAGCTTCAGCACAACATTTATAACAAAACACACACTGAAAGTGAAGCCATGGGCATTTGAAAATAGGATTCATTCATGATTCAAATTTGTAATTAAATACTTCAAATGAAGACATTGATAGTAATACTGAAAACAGTAAAAACAGGCTTGAAGTAATAAACATTTACGTTAACCTGTTTGTTGTCAAGTGTACTTACTTGAACATTGTCTCTGGTGAGATGTTGAACATGTCAGACGACTCCTAGGAGACTCATGACTCTCCTCCTCTGAGATTAAAACATAATATAATTTCACTTACCATTTAATAAAACATTACAATATCAGATTCATGAAATCTCTCAGTGCATGTCAATCGTTTTATGTTTTTAAAATATTTTTATCTATTTTTGCACATACAAATTACATTAGAAACATGATCACTAAAGATCGTCTTAAATAGTTAATAATTACCAAGTTAAAAACTTACCAAAGCAGGTAATTTTAGCCACATCACAATCGTTTTGCCCCCAGGGTGAAGATGGACACTTCCATAAAGTAGAGTCATGTTGCCGACATTTTAAATAATCAAGCCAATTATGAGTCTTCAGTCTCTCTGAATTACTGGGTTCACTGCCAGATTTTCCACAGTTCAGCTCTTGACAGATCAGACTCGCTGTGTCTCTGTCCATCTGGTTCCAGCACACATTACCCCAGGATCCATTGTAGAAAACCTCCACATTCCCTTCACAGCCCTCAGTTAACCTGATATCTTTAAATTCTAGATGGAAAAGTGTTAAATTAAGTTGTATTTATTTTGTATATTGTAAATTAGTTTAAAAAAACTATGATAAAAAGAAAATAATTTTAAAAAACTAATTTATCTCAATGGCAAAAACAATAATGTTATTTAACATTTCCTTTGCAGAAACTTAAAATAGTGCTTGCTGGCTAATTACTTACAATGGTTACTTAAAATGTGAGTGAAAACCACTTTACCTGAGCACACGACTCCTACATCCTCCTTGTGTTGACAGTCATGTTTTCCCCAGTCTGAAGAAGAGCAGCTCCACAGGGACGTCTCATTCCCCTCACACTCCACCTCATCCAGCCATATGGGTCCAGAACCAGGACCAAACCAGGCTGGTACCTGCTGGTTACTGAGGGCCACTCCACACTGCAGCTGTCTGCACACCACATGGGCATCTTTAATATCCCAGGAGTCATCACACACTGTCCCCCATGAGCCGCTGTGAAAAACCTCCAGCCTCCCTGCACAGTCTCCCCCAGAACCCACCAGCCTGATGGACCCGCGACCTGATATTCAGAGAAAGATAAACACATTATTGATCAATAACAACTGAAGAATCTGCCCAGATGTTGTTCTTCTCACCAAGGCAGGTGATTGACAGCTGTTGTGTGGAGCTGCAGCTGAGAGTTTGTGGAGAGCTGCAGTTCCCCAGATGAGCTTCACTCCCAGAGCACTGGAAGCCCGTCACACACTCATGACTGTGTTCAGGACTGGATGAAGAGGAGCCGGAGAAGTTCAGCACAGAGCCACAGCCCAGCTGTCTGCAGACCACAGAGGATTCAGTGAGACTCCAGGAGTCCAGCAGAACTCTCCTCCAGACCTGATGGATGGAAACTTCCACCTCCCCCTCACACTGTCTCTCTCCAGACAACCTCACCAGACCATCATGAACAGCCAGAGAGGAATCTGAAAAGAAGATCTGATGTTTTACAAAAATAAAAGTTTGAGAATATGCTTTACATCAATCATACATAATAATAAATCAATCAAACCTCTGTGATCACAGGCACCTTTTAGTTGCAGAAGGGTACAAGTCTGCCCTTTCTCACCATTATTATTTGCGTCATCAGAACCCCTTGAGCAAGCTATACATTGTATCCCATCATTGTTCATGGCTCCAAATATTCCACCTCTCTTTACACAATGACATTCTTCTGTTCCTCTCCAATGTTAACGTTTCACTCTTGAAAGTATTATAAGTATTCAACAACTTTAAAAATGTAGTAGGTTATAAAATAAATTGGCATAAAGCTACACTTCCCTTGAATTTGGCTGCTACTTACGTCCTCCATCTGTTTCCACAAACAATGTTATTTCTTATCTAGGAATCAAAATCTATTCAAGGTTGTCAGAAATTGTTCATAAAAATATGGGGAAATTTCTCAAAATGTCACAGAAAGATGTTCAGTGTTGGACTTTTCTCCCGATTTCCTTGCAAGGAAGAGTATCTGTTATTAAGATGAACAATCTTCCTCACTTCAACTTTTTGTTATCCATGATTCCAATCTCTCATCCTCTTAAGTTTTTTGAGCAGACCCAATCTTTGACTTCCAAATTCATACTTAATGACAAATGAGTTATAATTAAATCTTACGTTTTTTTTAAACGTCCTTAATTGAAGGGAGGGTTGGCTCTCCCCAACTTAAAATTGTATTACTGGGCATTTCATTTAAGGTTCTGCTGTTCTGGATGGATAAGGATTCTAAGGTGCCTTGGAGATCCATCACAATGGCAAAACCTAACAGACTACAGGATCTTCCATATGTAGATTTTCCATATGAAGAAAATCCCCCAAAATAAATAAATTAAGAAATAAATAACAATAGAATTAATCTTTCAGTCTGACATGAACAGCAGCATAATATCAGTGAATCTTCCTGTAATATGGACTCACCAGAGCAGATGACTCCAACATCTCGTCTATGAGAACGTTCAGCTCGACTCCATGAAGAGATGGAACATTCTGAGAGTTTTGTTTCATTCCCGTCACAATCAAACACATCAGCCCAGATTTCACCACTTCCCTCTCCAAACCAGTCTGATCCCACAACAGACACAGCAATCCCACAATTCAGCTGTCCACAGAGGACACTGGCAGCTCTCATATCCCAGCATGCATCACACACTGTGCCCCATTTACCGAAGTACTGATGTTCAACTCGACCAGAACAGGAGTCTGAGCCATTTACCAGTCTGATATCTGTGTAACCTGAACATAGGACAGAGAATTCAGAAACAATGCATAAAACAGCTTATGGGGGAAAAGGTTTTGTAATGCAATACATTTAAGACTGATCACAGTACATCTTGTATCTAAGACATGTTAGAATATCAAAAACAAATGAAGAGACTGAATATTCACACTTTACCAGAACATATAAGGCCCACACTATTGTCACTGGTGCAGCTGTGTTTGTGTGATGATGATATTGAACAGAATGAAATATAAGACTCATTTCCTCTGCACTGAATCTCTTGTGTCCACATCTGAGCGTCTCCTTTGCCAAAAGCATCTTCTCCCAGCACCTGTACAGGAGCCCCACAGTCCAGCTCTCTACACACAACCTCTGCATCCTGCTGGTCAAAGGCAGCAGCACACACTGAAACCCACGTCTGATTATCAAGTATCTCTAACCTCCCAGAGCAAAGATGAGAGCCAGCAGCAAGTCTGGAGCGTTTATGACCTGTTTATATTACATAAAATTAGAGTAGTTAATATATACAGTAGTCAACATTTGAAGTGGATCAAAAAAGTTAAAAGTCACATGACTACTAAGTTGTCCACAGAGTTTAGGCTTGTTCGAGAGGCACTGGCACTGCACAGACTGATCGGTGTATGACATCAAAGTACCACGAGAGCGATTTAAAAGCATAAGGAGTCGTATGCTCTCCAAACACTCTCGCGGTACTTTGATGTCATATGCCGATCGGTCCACGCAGCACCGATGCATCTCGAACAAGCAGATATCATGCTTGCCATAGCAGATATCATGCTGCCTACATGTGCTAACGGAATTACTGTAAATACTAGTTTGATTGTATGAGCTTGTATGATTGTGAGATTGTATGAGCTTGTTTAGCATTTCTTTTGATGTAGTTCAGTGATTTTTTAAAAAAGAGTTTGTTGAAACAAAAGAAAATACTAAGCAGAATGTTCAAGCTGCACTAAATTTCAGCCACTCATTTATTAGAAATAAATAGGTGAATTCAATAGGTGGTTATAGTCTATAATTTGCCTTGTAACATTGTGTGTTGTTGATGTATGACTAATGTCAAAGCTGCAGAAGTTCACAATTTCTTCAAATTTTTTCAGAAAAAAAAAATAAAATAAAAAAAATAAAAAAATCAGCTCTAAAAGTTACAGTATGTTTACACAGTGCCCCAATAAGTATTTTAAATGAATAACAACTTAAAGTTAAATCTTAAAATGAGAATTTTCCTCTATTTAAATAACTTTCACTTTTGGAAAAGAGCAGCCTGCATATGCTGTTAAATATCTTAACATACTCTGTAAAATTAAAAAATAATATAAAAAGCTTTGAATACCATTGTTAGCATATAATGAAAAATTATGCTGAATTGCAATTTTTTTTAATTATTTCTTTAATTGTGAAAATGCAGTAAAATAACCAATGCAGTTTTTGTTTGTTTGTTTGTTTGCTTGTTTTTGTTTTCCAAACTGCCCAATTCTTAAGTGGTAATTTATTATAAGAACAAGACAGATTTTTTTTTTTTTTTTTTTAAAATCATACATCCAGTTAACCACATCCCAACAAAAATCTTTTTAAATTGCATTAATCAAGACAAGGTGTTTAAAAATTGTGTAATGCTTTGAAGGTTTAGTATTATTCACCTGAACAGATGACTCCAGCATCACCATCAGGAGTACAGACAGGTTTATTCCAACCTGATGAACCACAGTTCTTCAGTGTGGACTCTGTTCCAGTACATGTTAAAATACTCATCCAGACTAGTCCTGATCCTGCTCCAAAATGAGCATCAGTCAGAGCATCTACAGGTTCTCCACAGTCCAGCTCTCTACACACCACTGCAGCATCAGCCAAATCCCAGTCATCATCACACACTGTTCCCCACTGACCTCTATGAAGAACCTCCACTCTACCAGCACAGCGACTGTGACCACCAACCAACCTCACATTCTTTACATCTAAGAGAGAGGGGAAAAAAGAAACCAAGGTTACGTTAGTAACCAAGTACGTTATTACTTTCAGTGGGGTAATTACAAAGCTTTTTTAGAAGTCTCACAGAGCACAAAAAATCTTTACATACTTATACAGCCCTGTTAAAGGGGGGGTATCACACACAGTTTCTGCCAATCTCATGTTAATCTTAAGTACCTATAGAGTAGTATTACATCCTTCATATCTCCGAAAAGTCTTTAGTTTCATCATATTTATAAAAAAACATACGCTGTACCAAGTCTTTCCAAAAAAAGCCAAGCTCCTGGAGGTGTGCCTGTCATGGGCAGAGCTAAAGAGTCACGAGCGCGCGCAGCATTTGCATAGAATGTCACTCCTTTGGTGACATTCCCTTAAATCTCAATCAGCTCCCAGGCCAACTCCCTGATCAGTGCCCTGACTACTGAATTAGGAAGCTGATTGAGACACACCCATTGTTTAAAAATCTCTCGGCTTCCGTATCCCGAAGCCATTGATGGGCATGCTCTTGCTCTTGCTCTGGGTGGTGTGTGTGTGCACGCTTATCAGGGAGAAGTGCCTATACAAGAAATTCCGCCCTTTATAACGTGACAAAGGGCCATACTCGAAAAAGAAAAAAAAATGGCGAGACATGTCCACAACCGGAGGTTGTATATTTGGCACAGAAATACTCCAACATATTTCCAACTCCTGTTTTGAAACTTTGGCCATGTTTAGCATGAGAATGCAACTCTTAAATAAGTCAGTGTAAATAAGTCAGAATGCATGAAATAGCATTACACCCCCCCTTTAAAAGACTGAGATAAATGATGTAGATGCCTGATTTTACTGATTTAAGCATCTCATCAGATGCTTAGAATGCATCTCATCCATGGTGTCCGTTGTTTGTATCCTAGAAACTTCTAAATTACACAGTGTACATTATTATATTAAGCAAAACATCTCACTCTAAAACACTGAAATATCAACATGACTCATGTCAAACAATATATCAAATTATATTTTTAGTATATCTTACTTAGCTTGGCCATGCAAAACTCATGAAATTAGTAGTAAAATTGGGTTAATTTAGCATTATTACACAAAATACAACCTTTCAGAACAAGTAAACCAAATGAATACTATTACTTTGTAAAATGTATTTAGGGATGGTACCATTTAAAGAGAGACAAAAAAGAACATTCATAGTTTTTGTGAAAAGATGCCTTGAGAGCACAAACTTGGTCAAGACATTAAACACAGAATTACAGTGTTGTATTTTCATGTTGTGGAGGTGCCCATATGATCCTAGTTATGCTAATGATTGCTCTTATTTTAACCCAACTCTTACCAGCACACAGCAGCCCCTGGTGATCATCATGGGAGCAGTTGTGCTTCTGAGATGATGTTGGACAGAGGTGAATCTGAGATTCATTTCCTCTGCACTGAATCTCTTGTGTCCACATCTGAGCATCTCCTTTTCCAAAAGCATCTTCTCCCAGCACCTGTACAGGAGCCCCACAGTCCAGCTCTCTACACACAACCTCTGCATCCTGCTGGTCAAAGGCAGCAGCACACACTGAAAACCAGCTGTTTCCACGAAGAACCTGTATTCCTCCAGAGCAAGGAGAATCTCCAACAAGCCTGACACCTGAAGTAGCGAGAGAACTGTTAAACATGTAAACTTCTGGTACTGACAATTTATTAGGAATAATATCTTTGCCATACATGGTAAATTATTAATCTTAGTATTAAATGACATCCATGGCACCCACAGTGCACTTATTTTTATGAACACACAAAAGAAATGGCAAACACTTGCAAAAACTGCAAGCATTTATGATGTTTAAGATGTAGGCTGGTACAATAAAAGCATCTGAGGAAGAAATGATCGAATAGAAATAATCAAAGAAATAATTCAAAAGAATTGTATTAGTTAGTTTTGGAATGGAGTCTATTATTGTGGGATCATCGATTTGCTCACCACAACATCATGTAAAAACAAAATGAGGTCTGGTTTATCATGGTTCAGGCCAGTAAGATGCCTTTTTCCTGTCTAAGTGAGCAGTTTATGCTGTAGGAACTGAGAGCGAACCAAACACAAATGACTCTTTCAGACTGATCAAGAAGCAGAATTCCATATAAATTCCAAATCGACACTCCGGACCCTAAATCAGACGACCTTCCATTTGGGACGCCATTCAGTCTAGAAACCCCCAGCTAAATATTTTATGGCCATGCACGCTTGTAAGAGATGATCCTAACTAAAGGAAGAATATTGCCATTGTTAGGCAGTTAACCCAAGACGTCACACCCACGGATCACTGGCTGAACGTTTGATGCATATGGCACACTTAACTGGAAACACTTCAGGATTTTCAAAGTCGTCATCTGGTTGGTTGAATTCTACAGGATGTCCGGCAGATGTGCGTGTCACATTCTTTAATGGTCCACCTGGAAACAAATGCCATGACGCAAAACACCCTCGTGGAAGAACGACGTTGTGTTTACAAATGTGACAATGAATGCTTGCAGGATCAACTAAATGCTGGATTTTCAAAAGTATGTGAAGTTCACGGCTCCATTGTTGCAGTAAACTTGCACAACGTTCTTCAATTAATAATTTATTAGATGCACGCCTGTTTGTTATTGTAGGGACATCGACTTTACATTTTCACGCCCCTAAATATGACGCGGAACAAAACAAACTGTGATTGGTTGCGTTACATGTCAGTGAAATGTCCTCTTGGATGGTCCTTGGCCAATGAAAGCTGCGATAGAGTCCAAACCTTCTGTTGTCGGTCTGAAGGTCTGTTTACTCGAGACTAACCCAAGACTAATGGTTGAAAAGACGAGACATTGTGACTTGCATGAGGAAAACCATGGGTTAAAGTCAGAAGTGACTAGTAAGATAAAATTTACACCCTGAACTAAAGACAATGTCTAATTGTTCAAAACTCCTCTGGGAGGCTGGACAAACGTTTGAATCAAAAACTCAGGACATGAACAAAGAATAAGACAGAGTGGAGAACAGATGAAAATGGGTTAACAGCTTCATTCAAGCCATCTAACTACCCTTGTCTCACTTACTTTTCTTTCTTTTACTTAGTTTTTTTTTTTTCTTTTCCGTTGAGAGTCTCGTGTTCTGAGTTAAGTTTTGCCTCAAAGTTTCAGTCAACGATTCTACAGCAAAGCCCACTTCCAACTTCAAAATTCATCCACGAGACTTTCCATTTATCTGCAAACAAGTTCCCAGCAAGGACCACGAAGGGAAACCCCATTTAAATACACAAACGACAGATGCACGTATACTTCCAGATTCTAGCTGAACTGGTGCATTGATATGAAATTTAATAACCCCGCCTAAGAGACAATAGAAGCGTTAAATTAATGATTGATGGTTCGTTCAGGTCAGATTTTATAAAGTGCATATATTGCTAGAAACATGGGATTTCATCATTTCACTCTTAAAACTCACTCTTTCCTCACTTCCTTTCTTTCTGCAACTCATGTGAATGTGTGTGCTCGTGTGTGTTTATGTGTTAGATATTAGTTTTATGAGTTAGAATAATCAGTAAAGTCTCGTTTGTATTTAAAGACAAGTGTTCTTGTGTTATGTGCTTACAAATTAAATTTCTTGTTTAAGAAAATAAATAGTGTTTTCACTATAGTTTGGATATTAATATCCGCTACAGAGTGGATTTATGACCCGTTCAAATATGAACGCTGGATGATTAATTTGTTCGACTGTAAAATAAGAGATTCCTTCAAAATTACCTGTAAATGAATTAATAATTCCCTTTGAGTTAAATTGACCTGTTTCCCTTGCAATGCCAATGGTAAAATATTCGGCTAGTCAATCATTAAAACCACCACTTATTGGTGTTATAAGAAAAATATAAAATTTTAGGACCAGAAACATAAGTTCAAAAAGTTCAAAAACATAAGATCAAAACTGATGCAATAATAAGTTGAATTTTGGAGCAGCTCACCTGAGCAGATGACTCCAGAATCTGTATAATGATTACAGTCATAATTAAGCCATTCTGCTGACCCACAGTTCTTCAGTGTAGACTCTGATCCAGTACACAAGACATAATTCATCCAGATTGATCCGGATCCTGGTCCAAAGTGAGCATCACCCAGAGCATCTACAGGTTCTCCACAGTCCAGCTCTCTACACACCACTGCAGCTTCAGTCATATCCCAACCATTATCACACACTGTTCCCCACTGACCTCTATGAAGAATCTCCACTCTACCAGCACAGCGACTGTGACCACCAACCAACCTCACATTAACACGGTCTGCATAGTAAATAAAGAAAACAAGAGATGAAGAGATATGTATAAACAGAGAGAAGTCAGTAAGAAGAACTGTACAAAGAAAGGGGGAAAAAAATATTGGTAACACTTTCTATGAAGACCATGCTTATAATGAATTATAGTTCAATTTATACTTATACTTTATACCACATTATAAGAACAGTTATAGTTACATTTATATTATTTTTATAATTACTTATAAGTCATGCATTTTCCTTTTCAATGCACATGTTCATAATCCATTATACACTGATTTATAAGTATTAATTAGTCAGTCGTATGGTTCCATTAATGTATTTATAAAGATGCAACCTGCATTGCTATAATGTTATTATATTATAGTTACAATGACTTTTTATTCAGATTTATTTCTGTCAAATTAGTGAATATTTTGTTAATAGCTGTGTTGTGTTAATAAATACTTATTAACTAATAATACTTATTGTAAGTAATAATACAGTTACTAATCTCTATAAATGCATCATTGATGGCTTTAAGTAAAGTGAATATATAGGACGCAATTTTCCTAAATCAAATGTTAAGAAATCATGAAGATGTGCTCATTATACATTTTAAGTTGCTTACTTGCAAATGTAACTAATGAACAGTAATTCCTGTAATAAAATAATAATTATAATAAAAAAAAAAACTGAAATCATTTATACAGTTGGAAAAAAATGTATCTTTTTTTAATGTTACTAGCAAAACACTGCAACAATATTTTTAAAGTATAATTCCAAACTGCTATAAGCAATACCATGCATATGGCTGAGGAGATATAGATTTTAACAAATCAAAATTAAAATTCATGACCTCTAATGCAAACATTAGCCATTAAAGACATAACTAATTGGTACAGCAAACAAATGTCTCTGGAACTATTTTATATATGATCATTTATAAATCAGTGTATAATGGATTATGAGCATGCACATTGAAAAAAGCAAACGCATGGTTTATAAGTAATTATAAAAATAATATAAATGTATCTGTATAACTGTTCTTATAATGCAGTATAGGTCTTAATGAGTCTTTATAAATATGTTTATAGAATAGTAATACTTATAAATAAGTATAAATGGGCCTATAAATCATTATAAGCATGGTCTTCTTTCAAGTGTTACCAAAATATTTAATGCAAAGAATCAAAAAATTTGACATTGCATTTCAGTACAGTACAGAAATCTGCTCTAACCTGCACATAGCAGTCCAACATCATTGTCATGTGAACAGTTGTTTACATGCAATGGTGAAGTTGGACAGAAGTGAATCTGAGATTCATTTCCTCTGCACTGAATCTCGTGTCCACATCTGAGCGTCTCCTTTGCCAAAAGCATCTTCTCCCAGCACCTGTACAGGAGCCCCACAGTCCAGCTCTCTACACACAACCTCTGCATCCTGCTGGTCAAAGGCAGCAGCACACACTGAAACCCACGTCTGATTATGAAGTATCTCTAACCTCCCAGAGCAGCGAGAACCTCCAACCAGCCTGACTTCTGAAAAAGAAAACAAAACCCACTATGAGTATGAATGAACCTTTAAAGTATGAATGAAACTACCTTTATTTAACAAAATTGTTTTTTGGTTACCTGAGCAGATGACTCCAGCACTTTTACTTTGACACAACCCATGAAAGCCCCATATTGTTAATCCACACCTTTTCATTGTGGACTCAGATCCCTTACACAGTGCATTATTTATCCAGAATGATCCCGATCCTGGTCCAAAATGGTCATCACCCAGAGCATCTACAGGTTCTCCACAGTCCAGCTCTCTACACACCACTGCAGCATCAGCCAAATCCCAACCGTTATCACATACTCTTCCCCACTGTCCTCTATGAAGAACCTCCACTCTACCAGCACAACGACTGGTACCACCAACCAACCTCACACTCACTATGCCTGTGCATGTAGAAGAAGAAGAAAAGAAAAAAAAATTATAGGATATTTATCAAAAATAAATAAATCTTTCCTGTTGAGATTCTTAACACATACCAGTACACAGCAGCCCAATGTTGTTTTTATGAGAACAGTTGTTTTCATGTGATGGTGATGTTGGACAGAGGTGAATCTGAGACTCATTTCCTCTGCACTGAATCTCTTGTGTCCACATCTGAGCGTCTCCTTTGCCAAAAGCATCTTCTCCCAGCACCTGTACAGGAGCCCCACAGTCCAGCTCTCTACACACAACCTCTGCATCCTGCTGGTCAAAGGCAGCAGCACACACTGAAACCCACGTCTGATCATCAAGTATCTCCAACCTCCCAGAGCAGCGAGAACCTCCAACCAGCCTGACTTCTGAAAGAACACAGATAATTATAGTTTTTCTTTTTGCAACAAAACATTTATTATAGTATAGAAATATTTTTTACAGACCTTTAAGATGCTAAATTTAAAGAGGTCAACATTTTACTTTGGAAACCAGTAAATATAATTGGAAATGACATTAATCATTTCATACATATTAACAAGTAAAGGGAAAAGGGGAGAGCAAACACACTGAATTATATAATACGGTACAGTACTCTTTATAATGTCTGGGAGAAAGACATTAATTGACTCACTCACATTAATTGATGTAACTGCCAAAAGCAAATGAACTTGAAAGCAAATAGTAAAGTACAAGCTTCAGCACAGGCTTGGCAGAGAATCACCAGAGAAGATAATCAGCACCTGGTGATGCAGTCATTTCATGCAAAGTATATGCCACAAAGTACTACATGTGACTACTTTTATTTACATATTGCTGTGTCCCAACAGTATGGTGTCCTGAAATGGTGTGACTAATTGTCATGAACTACTCTGAGACATGAAGGCTGAGGATCCAAAAACAGTATTTATTGAAAGGGTAATCCACAATCAAAGTCCAAAAACAGGCAAAGTTCAAAACACAGGGTAAACAGTCACAGAGCACAGGAACACAGGCAAACAGGGAAAACCAAGAAACCAGGCAGAAAGTCAAAACCATGAACATGAGAAACAAAAGACAGCATGCTGAGAAATGCAGAGGTAATGAGCTAATGAGCAACAGCTGAATGCAATGAGTGCTGATGAGTCTGGGCAGAGAATTATGGAAAATGTAGTTTGTGAGGCAATAACAATAGTCTGATGTGGAGTGCCCTCTGGTGGCTGTCAAGGGCACTCCAGCTGGTCATCGTAACATATCCATCCTCCTAAGGAGCTCCTAATATGGCCAGAGAAGTCTAGGAGGGAGGCGGAGAGGAGGCGGACCAGGGGTGGAGGGCCAGGTCCATTGACTGGAAGAAGAACTGAAGACAAAGGAAGAGCAGGAAACCAAGGCGGTGCAGGCTGGGTAGGTGGCCAGGGTGGTGCAGGGTGCACCACCAGGCCGGCAATGTGTCTCAGGTTGGCCAGAAGTTCATGTTCACCACTACAGTCGCGTCAAGGCAGACAGGAAGTTCTTACACAACCTCTGAGGTCACGTTGATGCCAACAGGAAGTTCAGGAATGACCTCCATGGTTGCATTAGAGTATACAGGGAACTCAGGGGCGACCTCTGTGATCGTACCAAGGCAGACAGGAAGTTCATATGTCACGAGAATGGGCTCTGGGACAGGAGTGAACTCTGGAGTGGACTAATGGACTGAGGTGGACTCTGGAGCAAACTCATGGGCTGGAGCGGGCTCTGGAGTAGACTCTTGGGATGGAGGAGGCTCTAGAGCAGATTCATGGGCTGGATCTGGTTCTGGAGCGGACTCATTAACTGAAGCGCAGTGCACGGCCCAAACACACCAAATGGCCATTGCCTTAATGCCTTCATGTGCAATGTTAATGACAACCGGGAACACTGACATGGCGTCCATGACGGCTGAAGGCTCTGGCAGAGCACCCATGAAGGCTAAAGACTCTGGTGTAGTGTTTGTGAAGGCTGGCGGTTCCAGTGTAGCTTCAGTGAAGGCTGGGGGCTCTGCCGTTGTGGCCATGTTGGCTGGAGGTTCTAACGTGGCGGCCATGTTGATTGAGGACTCTGGTATGGCAGCCATGTTGTGAACCGGCTCTGGCGTGGGAACCATGTTGTGAACAAGCTCTGGCGTGGGAACCACAGGGCAGGAAGGTAAATAGAGCATAGGGCTAGCAACCATTAAAACAGGACATGCTGGTGATCGTGGTGGGCCAAATTCCGTTGCCACTGGAACTTGGTGCAAGGTGCAAAACTCTTGTACATGGTCCTCAAGAGATCGGTTACCCTGGCATAGGTAGATAGTTCGAACTGCTGGATCCATAATGTGGCGAAGTGTTCTGTCATGAACTGCTCTGCGACACGAAGGCTGAGGATCAAACGCACGTAACACTAATAAAGTGTTGAAACCAAAATGTATGAAAATATTATTTAATAAAACCTGAGATTGAGCACTTTAACAACTTGTGCATTGTTTTTATTACAAATCTAAAACTGTGGAGTACGGGGGAAATCTGACAAAGGAAAAAAGTTCTTTGTCCCAGACATTATGGAGGGCACTGTATATGTGACAGGACAGATATTTACTGTGGTGTCTTTTCCCAAGATGTTTTGTAAAAATGGACTAAATAGTGCCTTAAAATAAAATTGACTGAAATCAGGTCTTATATCTTAATATATATATATATATATCTGTACTCATGAAAGTATAGACAGTATCCAGCATAAACCAAAGAAGAGGAAACACTGTTTTATTGTCTGTTCTTAAAAAGAGCTAATGCTTGAGCCAGAATCTCTTCGAAACAGCTATACTGTAAGCATAAATGTACATGTCAATAGAACATCAATTCAAAAACATTCAAATATATCACTGATCAAAACATTTATATTTAACAAAAATGAAACAAATGTACCGTTGATGTGTCAATTAGAAATCTACTAAAATAAATAAAAAATTAAATAAGCTAATGAATAGAACAAGCAGGACAATAGAATATCAAAACAGAGAATAAATTGGATGCCAAAGGATATGAATTTATGAATATAAATGAGCAATATATCAAAGTGCAATTATAGCCCAAGCACTGAAAGTGCTCAAGGCCTTATTGTTATACTAATGATTATTGGGGGCCTTAGCTTTGGAGCCCTTAACATGCTTACAAACTCATGAAAATTGGCACTCACGTCAGAGTCATCAACCATTAGGCCCTTGCAAAAGACAGCATATGGGAATGGCAGGGAGGCTCTGCAGCACCCCCTTTTACACACTATAAACTTGCTGCATACTTTGTGCATAGCTGTATGTATATGTATGAAACTCTGTATAGTACATGTATTGTTTTCATTGACCTGAACAACTTTTACCCTGACATTCAGTAGCTCCGTCAAACGGAATCCTCCTAATGGGATTTTGTAAATCTTCAAACGATGTTGCCATGGTGAGGGATTTAATTAATGACAAAATGGTGAAACAGGAAGAATCTCATATCTTCTAAGTGCATTGTCTGATTTAGATAAAATTGGTGTTGTATGTTTGGTAATGGGTGTTGAACATGTGAATGTGGCTATTGTGGGTCACAGTCATAGCGCCACGGAAGTGTATAACATACTGTGCAACAGACTTTGAAATAGTCTTCTTATATTTATCCAATGCATGTGCGCACCGTTAATTTTTTTTTCTAGAGCCACCGTGTGGCAATGTATATGTGCTAGGACCGGAATTAAGAACCACTGCATTAATCATGTCATCTGTTATTTGGGGTATTATTTGGGTCTGACAATCTCAGCATCTGGACAATCTGACATGGCATTAAAAGATCTGACCAACAAGGCATGTAGGGCTTATAATAGCATAAGAATAAACATTGTTCAAATTCAACCCACCACTTTTATTTTTACTAACTTAAGGTAAGCGTATAAAATACCTGCGGTTAAACCTAGTTATTAGGCATAATTAAGTATAATTAAAAAAAAATAAAAAATAGGTAATAGGGTTAAATGAAACACATTGTTTTTGGTACAGAGCAACATGTTTTTCATGATGACAGGGTTTGGGAAAGTATACCTGAGCAGATGACTCCAGCATCTCTAGTATGATCACAGTAAGCTTTACCCCATCCTGCTGACTCACAGTCCTTCAGGGAGGATTCTGAACCAACACATCTGACATAACTCCTCCAGATTCGTCCTGATCCTTGTCCAAAGTGTGCATTAGAAAGAGCATCTACAGGTTCTCCACAGTCCAGCTCTCTACACACTACTGCAGCATCACTCAAATCCCAATTAACATCACACACTGTTCCCCACTGACCTCTATGAAGAACCTCCACTCTACCAGCACAGCGACTGTGACCACCAACCAACCTCACATTTACACTGACTGTAGAGAGAGAGAGGCATGTGACTTTTTTTTTATTGTTTTTGTTTTTATTGTTATCTAAAACACCACATTACAGTCAAACCTTTTAAAACAAGCAATTAAAAAACACAATTCTAATCACTCGAGATAATTCCTGAAAGTAACATCGCTTCATCACTTTTTCTACTTGTGTACTTACCAGCTGTGATGAGTTTTACAACTGTAGTCAGTAAAATGAGTATCAGGCATCTCTCCATCTCTCTCTGCTTGATTAATTCAACATCCAGTTCAAGCTTCTCCGCACTGATGATACAGAAGTACAGGCATCCTCTCACACCCCTTAATGAGAGAGAAAGAGGTCCAACACCCTCCAATCACACTCGCTGTTACCTTATTAGACACAACAGAGGAAATCATCAAACAACTTCAGTGACAAATCAGATGAGGCTTTTATGACTTTCTCCATATATATATCAAACTGTCAGCGCTGATGAACTCCTCCTCCCCACCCATCAAGACGCCTCACTGAGGGGATGCACACACACACACACACACACACACACACTTGACTTACAGGAGACAGGAAACTCTCCAGTTTATTTGCAGCATCAAAGCCCAACACCTGCAGAGACGAGATAAAAGCACTGATAACTAACTGTAAATGTCCTAAAATGTCTATTAGCGTACACATTTGTTAGCATGACATTAACACGTAATAAACATAACTCTTTAAAATAAATACTTTTGCATAATTAAAAAAAAAGTTAAAAAGAGGCAGAAAAAAACTTCTCCTTAAAATTAATTTTGTGAAAAATTTCATCACTGTCTCAAAATTATTCATGTTACTAATGTGAAATGTACTCATATCGCACAAAAGTGGTTTCAAATGGCCCAAAAACATAATTGTCAAATCATTGTCAAATTGTCATAATTTGCTACATTTCTGCTAAAGCTCACTTGTATAGAGTGGTGCATGGATGATGTATTTTTGTAGGCCAAAACCCAGAAACATGTTAGCATTTTAGCATCTCCAGTTCCGTCATCCTGAAGTCAGTGGGTTTTTTGAATGGGTTTTTGATTAAATGCTTTTAATAGGGTCTGTGGTTAACATAAGCTCAAGATATTTTCATGTTTTATTCAATGATATAAAATACATCATTATTACACTCTTGTGATTTTTTAAAAGCTTTTACTTGTCTTGTAAAATTCTGTTGCTAACAAGTGGCTAAATGGGACAACAGAGGTTGTCTGGGACATTGAACGTCATCAGCTGAACAGGTAAACTCTACTCACTAGTCTGCTTTCACAGCCTTGTTGTGTTTATAATTGCACTCCAGCAAACTACAACTTGAACTTTTAGTGAAATGTTTTTAAACAAAGACTGAAAAAGTTGTTGAAAGCTTAATGATGGTGATGTTCAAGTCATGCACAAAACATGTAAGGTCTCTTCCTGTCTATATTTTAGTGGTTCTTGTCCAAAATGTTTGGCAATGTGGACCAGATCTTTTGCCATTTAGCCTGTCCACTTGAGAGAATAAAGTACAAATACAATGTTTGTAAACTTACATTATGGGGCAGTTTCCCGGACAGAGATTAAGCTTAGTCCTAGACTAAAATGGCCTTTTATAACCAGATTAATAGAAATCTGCTTTCTCTGCCATGGTTTTAAATAGTTCTAGACTTAGGCCCAATCCCATTTCTACCCCTTATTACCCCTTCCCTTTCCCCTACCCCTTCGTTTTGCGTGTTCATGTGAAGGGGTAAGGGGAAGGGCCAGATAGCCCTTCAAAAGAAGATTTTTCGGGACCACACTTCAAACGAAGGGGTATGAGAAATTTCCCTGCATACACCAACTACCGTGCTGCTAGAATGCGTGTAGTGATCATGGTAGTGATATTTCCACTCAGGATCGATCATTTATGTGTTACCTGGCTGCCAGTTTCTCGGTAGCTTGCTAAACGCGCTATTTGAATGATGTGAACACACATGAATTATACAGTTAAAAGAAATATCTGGTCATCCTTCATTGCACAGTTGTTATTTACATCTCGTATCGTCTGTAAACTCGTGCGTTAGCAAGGCAATAACTGACTCATTTGTATTACATTGCAAAGAGCTCCGTTATCGCAGCACCACAGTAGAAAACGAAACCATATCCGTACCGGCCGGCTCGGCACGGAATGGAACGGTTAAACAAACAGCTTGGCCCGATGGAAAAGCGGCTCCACCAGTCTTGTACGTTCTGTATCATTCTGTATCATCTTGGGAAACTCGAAGGTTCATAAGTTTTCGAACTGAAACCGAGTGTCGTTTTCTTAAGTCCAAAATACAGCACAAAACAACGTTGGGAGTGAGTAATCTGTTAAACATGCTTGCGCCTGAATTCTGTTGATATGTGCACTTCATTGCTGTTCATACTGGTTAAATGTTACAGGACACTAATAAAAGAAACTAGGTATGATGATGTGTGTAATGGTGTAGTAGTGGTGTCCCATTTCTTAGGGGAATATTTTAACCCCTACACCTTGCCACTCTGTTTCAAGGGGCAAGGGGAAGAGGGGAAGGGCGAAAGGGGTAAGCGAAGGGGTATAAAATAGAATTGGGATTGGGCCTTAGTCTAGGCCAGAGTTTAATAAACTAATTTCCTGGAAGAAGATCAGAACTACTCCAAGACTAAACTGAGGTTTAAACCAAACCAGGAGACAGGATTAACTTTAAGATTAATGTTGTGTTTCAAAGAAGACACATGGATTGCTTGGACTACGTCAATGAAGATCAACACACACACACACACACACACACACACACACACACACTTTAAAAGACTGTCAAATCCAGAGATTAATATTATCCTTTTAAAATACATTTACAAAAAAGAACTGTGTGCAATAGTAAAAATATAATGACGATGCAGTCTATATAATTTTTATAACATTATAATAAAAAAATAAAATAAATAAATAAATAAATAAAATAAATCACTGTATCAGACTATCTAAAACAATAAAATTTGAAACCCACACCTGCTTTATTATTGGAATACCCATAAAGCTTTGGTTCATCTTTGAAACAATATTTTTAATGAAACCTGAGAGGTGTCTGTCCCTCAATTTAAAGTACAGGTAAACAAAACAATCAAAAAGGTCATAAATGCAACGTAAAATGAATCTATATGAATTGAGAGGTTTAATCCAAGTCTTTTGGAAAAATAAAATAAATAAATAAAAAAAAAAATAAAAAAGTTTTGCTGGTGAAATAAAATGGTGACAAATCATAGGACTAAAATGTTGCACACTTTTGTATATTTTTTTAATTTCCAGAAAAAATAACAGTAAACAAATAAATAAATATCAGTGGAGAAATATAAACAAAAATAAGATGGAAGTCATTGATGGCACACACACAAGAAATCTCCTTTTGTTAAATATTAAACTACTAATATCAAATATTTTGTTAACGTTATAATAAGGTCCCATTAGTTAACATTAGTTAATGCATTAACTACACAGAATTACAGTAATTATGCATCTTTGTTAATGTTATTTCATAACAATACAACTGTTTATTGTTAGTTCATGTTAGCTCAATAATATACAAATTTTAAATTTAAAAATGTATAAATAAATGTCAAAATTAACATTAAAACTGATAAATGCTTTAGAAGTTTTTTTTTTTTTTTTTTTCCATTGTTAGGTCATTTTAAACAATGTAGTTAAGCTAATGTTAACAAATGGAACCTTATTGTAAAGTGTTACCAATATTTTAAAAGGAACTGTTTGAACCTTTAACTGAAGGTGCACTTACCTGCAGTGGTGACATCTTTTCATCTTCCTCTGCTCTACACACAGTCCAAGCTTCTCATCAGCAATTCAAAAGAAAGAGAGTCTTGTTTCCCCTGGTGAGAGAGAAAAGTAAAGAAGGAAGGGAGTGTGCTCAGCGTTAACTTTGATAGAGAAAATCACCAAACAGCTTCATCGACATCAGACAAGGCATTTTCGGCTTTTCCACACACACACGCGCACACACACACACACACACACACACACACACACACTTGCGCACGCATAAACTAAACATATATAAACTAATTATATATATATATATATATATATATATGAATTTAGTTATGAATTAAGGCATTATGTATTTTTTTATTTATACATTTCAAATAAAAATTAATTAAGAATCAAGAAATAAATTAACAATAAATTTGTCTTAGTACATTATTGTTGTCTGAATAAAATATTTGAATAGTGTAGACGCAGATGGTGTTAGAGTTTTATATTTTGCTATAATTTTGTTTTAGAAACAACACCCGAGTATGTGTGCAATATTTGCAATATGTGTGCTTTCATTTTAACCCTCAGAAACTCACAGTATGCATATCCTAAACTAAAAACTTCAATGTTGATACAACAGAGCCATTTAAAATAGAGAAATGTGAGTATACAATAATGTGTAAATGTGAGTTTTATGTATTTATTTGTTACTTGTTTCCAATTTCTTTGGCGTTTTGAAATTATGTCCATGTTTTGCACATACATATATAGTAATTAACTGTTCAGGTCAAAGGCCAGTGTTGGGAGTAACACGTTACAAGCAGTGTTGGGTAAGTTACTTCAAAAAGTAATTAATAACTAATTACTAATTACATCATCAATGTTGTATTTAAAATACTTTTCTAATTACTCTGTCTGAAAAGTAATTTAATTACTCAATTCAACTGATTACTTCTTAAAATCCCTATAAACCTTGACCGGATAGACAATAGAAAGTAAACTCTATTAATAATTTAAATATGAGTCAAACATGGAATAGTTTAGCGTGTTATAGCTTTTTAAAACATTTTAGCTTTATTAAAACATACTATAATACTTAAATTTTTTTAGTAACAAATAGGGATGTCACGATACCAAAAATCTAGTACTCGGTACCGATACCACTAAAAGTGCACAGTACTCGACACCAAAGTCGACACCACGGTAAAAATATTTTAAGATACAAAAAAAAAAAAAAAAAACATGATATTTTTCAGGTAGTCTAATAGTAGTAAGTAAAAATACCACAGAAACTGAATAAATATAATTTAATCAATATTTAATCAAATATAAAATAACTCTGCATAGTCATAACTGTATATATTAAATATAGATTAATCCTTATTGAAGCTTTTCTTTTGTTGTTTGATTATCATTTATAATACAGACAGCCAATAGTAGACAGTAGCATGTTTTAAAGGCTCCTGTCACTAAGACCCAATGGACGGAGACAATATGCTGTTACACATGCTGTTCACATTCACATAACCAACGCGAATACGGGCATTTTGACATAACTGTGTGTGTATTTGAACGTTTGTGTGTAATAAACCGCGAAAATCTAACACTCGCGAGAGGCGGCTATGTGTGTGCTCTTTGGTTGAGAGCGCACTGACTGAAGACCGTCTCTGAGAGAGCGCGCGAGTAGGTTTTTTTCTCCCTAGGCCATAGCTTACACTTTACCGTAATGTTCTTGCCTACCTGTGTCAAAAAGTGAAGTAATTGGAATATTTCCATTCTGCAAAACAGCCACTCGCTTCTGCCGACATCTTCAGACAGCGACTACGCAGCCAACTGGTGCGAAGCTGCGAACTCGCGCGCAACTGCACTACAGCTAACGATTTTAAAGAGGCAGCGTTCACTTTTACCTTTAGACGACAAAAAATTAGATTTTAAATTCAATATTGATTTAAACAGAACTGTTGAACTAATTTACAGTATGTAACGCAAGTACATTATAAGTAACTGTAATTAAATTACCTAAAAATGAACAGTAATCCCTTACTTTACTTTTTCAGTGGATAAGTAATTTAATTACAGTAACGCGTTACTTAGTAACGCGTTACACCCAACACTGGTTACAAGTAATGCAAGTTAAGTAATCAAATTACTTTTTTAAAGTAACTAGTAAAGTAACACATTACTTTTAAATTTACAACAAAATATTAGTTAGTATTTTTTTAAATAAGCAAGTTACTTTGTTTTCCCATATTACACAAACATTCAATAATTAAATGTTAAATTAAGCAAATATATGTATTTGATCTCACTCTATTTACCAATGTCTTTGCTGCTGTTTCTCACAAACACACACACACACACACATATTATATATATATATATATATATATATATATAAATTTCTCAAAACTTCAAGAGGAGTTTAATGAATGTTCTACCAGAAAAAAAAAGAAAAAAAAAAAAAAATCACAATATGCATAAAAAAATGTATATATATATATATATATATATATATATATATATTAAAACATAAAATCAATTACCCTCCATACATTATTTTTGTCTAAATAAAATGTTAAATATTTGAAGAACTCCTAACTTCAGAAAAGATGAAATCACTTTTATTTATTTATTTGCTAGAAGCACTTATAAGTTCAAAATACATTTACAAAAAAAGAGCCATGTGCAATAATCTTTCCTTTCAATAGAATAACTGTTTTCATTGAGCAGAAGAGCATGTTGGTCATTTTGTCTTGTATGGGCTTCTGACCCTCAGAAACTCGATGCATGTGCAGAGCCTGAAATGTTACTAATGATGATATGATAGAGCTTTTTATTTTTTAAATAATCAGAAATGTTCGAATAATACAAGAACATAAAATACCCTGTCTGTTTTATTTATCTGTTCTATATATATTTCCAGTTTGTTTGCTGCATGTTTTGAATTGAAGTCCATGTTTTCTATTAATGCTTCAACTTGTAACAATGGTGAACTGAAACTAAAACTTAAAGTATGTATCATTTAAACTCATTGCTGAGACAATTAAAAGCTGTAAAAGACTGTGGTGGTGGGTGTGGTCACAAACTGAACATAGCTCCTCCCTGTTTTCTTGGCTCCTCCCTCAAATAATCATAGCCTGCTGTTTGAAAACAAGAACAAAATCTTGTATCAATACATGATTAATGTGCACATCAACATTTGCATTGCAATTTCTAGTTAAAAAATCTAAACATATTGTGTGAGATAAACGGGTCACAATAACTTACCTAACAAGCCTTTCACATCTTCACTGATATTCCTCACATCATCTACTCCTTCAGACTGCATTCTGATATAAATGTATCAATCAGTAAATGAACACAATCTAACACTGCACTTGAAAACACACTACAATATATAAAAATTATAATACAATAAGTATAAAGTATAATTTATATGATAATATAATTTGGAAAGAAAAATCACTGTATCAGACTATCTAGATTCTAAAAGAGCAAAATGAAACCCACCGTCTTATGATGACAACATCATCATAGCTTTCTGATATGTCATCTGCAATAAAATAATGAAAAATGAAATGTGATAGGCCTAATCAAATGACCATTTATAATAACAATCAAATACACATAATACACTTGAATTATAAAAAATATAATTAAAATACACAAAATATACATGCATATTCAAATAATATTAATAATTAAAGAAATAAACCTGTAGCACGATGTCTCAATCCAACAGTGATTACATCATCATAATTATCTGTTTTAAATTGTTGTTCTTCTAAATAAGTTAAAAGAAAGAGGAAAAACAAACTGATTTTACTGTTTACAGGCCCAATAGGTTTAACTTTAAGTGAAATCCTGTGATCAGTCACTGACCTGTTGGACCTTCAGTGGTGGTGACATCATTATAGTAGTCAGGTGTGACTCCTACTGCAGATTCTGATATTAAAAAAGTGCAATAAACATTTTCATAAAAAATAATTAAAACTGCTCCATTCTGTTTTACTGTAAAAAATTAAATATGGATTATGTTATATTGGATTTTTATTTATTTAAGATATTTAAGATTCAGTAATGTTAACCTGGTAGGTGGATGATTTTGATTCATTTCACATGTTTCTATGTAGCATATAATATTATTATATTTCAGTCCTCTAACCTGAAGGAAAATTATCAGCATCTTCATACCCAGAATACTGTTCTTCAGAAAAGACACTTCCTGCTATAAAGGAGTAGAACCATAAAAATATGTTTACAATCACAAACCAACTAAAATCCCTTCTTTTGGATCATTTAGCACTAACCTTACATCATTTGACATCAAATGACACACAAAAGGTCCCACAAATAAATCTATGCAATTTACTCCACTCACTCCCCTGAATACAGTGATTACCCTGTTGATCTCCTAAATCAGACACTCGGACACTTACTCACCCCTATGAGTAAAGATACTTTGTCTGTTAGTGGGTCTGTGAATCTCCTCATAAATGGCATCAGTGTTCTTAAAGAGAGCTGTGAGTGTAGACAGACAAACCTGCTGTCAGTTCACAACACATGACTGATCACACACTGAATAAGACACAATATGACAGTCTCTGGATCTCTCCTACCTCTCCTCATCACTCTGTTCTGCTGAATCAGTATAAGCAGTGGCACTAAGAGCAGTAAGAGCACAACTCCCAGTACAATCACAAGCACAGAGGGAGACGCTGCTGGAGGAGTTTGTGGACAAGTGACTGATGTTGAGCTCACTGTCTGAGAAACTGGAGGAGAAGATGATGTTGTTGTGGCAGGAGTAGTGGACACTGACAAATCTGACAAAAAAAGACACAAACACATTCAAAATCATGCAAATAAACAAATAGTATTAGCATTAAAATGGATGTAAAAATGATTGTTCAGTGTTTTGCTGTGACCTGCACAGGTGAGTCCAGCATGATCTTTGTGGGAGCAGTCAGTGTGGTTCTTCAGGGAGAGAGGACAGTCCCACAGGTGAATCTCATTCCCTCTGCACTCGACTCTGTTCAGCCACACAACACCTTCACCAGCACCAAAGGCTGAATTCCCATCAGCCCTCAGTGCTGCTCCACAACCCAGCTGCCTGCAGACCACCTGAGCATCGCTGATGTCCCACAGATCATCACAGACTGAGCCCCACACAGCGTTATGATACACCTCCAGCCTCCCAGAGCACCGGCCCTCCCCTCCTCTCAGTCTGAGAGGAACATGCTCTGAAATCAAAGACAAGTAGACATTATTATTAGCCAACAGAGTTCTGTCAGAACAGCCACACCTACTGTGGGGTGTGTGTGTCGTGTGTTATTAAATCCTGTTGGTGTACCCAGAACAAAATCACATACATACATCACATATGGCTGTTATGATTTTTATGTTCTTCTACATCAAATGAACTTACTGTTCACTACAGTAGGAGCCATACACTGTCTCTGATGTGGAGATGTAGAGCAAGACAAATGAGGGGATTCATGACTCTCCTGTTCTGTAATCATAATCACAATATAATATACACAATTCATATAAAGTATTACTGCTGTTTTTTATTGATGGAAATTGCATCAGTCTTACCTGAGCAGGTGATTTTGGCCACTTCATCTCTGTCACAGTCATTCAGTCCCCAGGGTAAAGATGGACACTGCCACAGATTTGAATCATGTGGTCGACATTTTATTTCATCCAACCAGTTACGAGCTGATTCCATTCTTGGTGTAGAATCAGACAAAACACCAGATCTTCCACAGTTCAGCTCTTGACAGATCAGACTCGCTGTGTCTCTGTCCATCTTATGGTAACACACATTACCCCAGGATCCATTGTAGAAAACCTCCACATTCCCTTCACAGCCCTCAGTTAACCTGATCTCTTTAAACCCTATACAGAAGTAAAAAAAAAATGAGAACATTTTAAAAGTGTGGGCATTATGGGCGTGTAAATGTGTTGAATTTTCTACAAATTTTAAGTTTAACATATATATATACAGTATAGCACCATGTTTACCTGAGCACACAACTCCTACATCCTCCTTGTGTTGACAGTCATGTTTTCCCCAGCCTGGAGAAGAGCAGCTCCACAGGGACGTCTCATTCCCCTCACACTCCACCTCATCCAGCCATATGGGTCCAGAACCAGGACCAAACCAGGCTGGTACCTGCTGGTTACTGAGGGCCACTCCACACTGCAGCTGTCTGCACACCACATGGGCATCTTTAATATCCCAGGAGTCATCACACACTGTCCCCCATGAGCCGCTGTGAAAAACCTCCAGCCTCCCTGCACAGTCTCCCCCAGAACCCACCAGCCTGATGGACCCGCGACCTGATATTCAGAGAAAGAAAAACACATTAGTGATCACTAACAACTGAAGAATCTGCCCAGATGTTGCTCTTCTCACCAAGGCAGGTAATTGACAGCTGTTGTGTGGAGCTGCAGTTGAGAGTTTGTGGAGAGCTGCAGTTCCCCAGATGAGCTTCACTCCCAGAGCACTGGAAGCCCGTCACACACTCATGACTGTGTTCAGGACTGGATGAAGAGGAGCCAGAGAAGTTCAGCACAGAGCCACAGCCCAGCTGTCTGCAGACCACAGAGGATTCAGTGAGACTCCAGGAGTCCAGCAGAACTCTCCTCCAGACCTGATGGATGGAAACTTCCACCTCCCCCTCACACTGTCTCTCTCCAGACAACCGCACCAGACCATCATGAACAGCCAGAGAGGAATCTAAGGAGAAATTCTTATGTTTTACTAAAATATATCAAGTTTGAGATTTTCTTTTACATCAGTATTACAGTTTACATGATAAAGTCAGAAATAAATGAAAGGACTCACTAGAGCAGATGACTCCAACATCTCGTCTATGAGAACATTCAGCTCGACTCCATGAAGAGATGGAACATTCTGAGAGTTTTGTTTCATTCCCATCACAATCAAACACATCAGCCCAGATTTCACCACTTCCTTTGCCAAACCAGTCTGATCCCACAACAGACACAGCAATCCCACAATTCAGCTGTCTACAGAGGACACTGGCAGCTCTCATATCCCAGCATGCATCACACACTGTGCCCCACTTATTGATGAACCAAAGCTCCACTCTTCCAGAACAAGAGTCTGAACTGTTTACCAGCCTGAGATCTGTGTAACCTGTGCAAAACAAAACAAAACAAAACAAAACAAAAAACAACACCTTTTGTCATTACAAGACCCAATACAGATATATCTATCATACAGCATACTGTATCTTGACTGTGAAAAACTTCTTTTTATGTGTGTGATGTAAAGAGGGGTCAAATAATTCTTAAAGATACACTATGTAGATAACACTTTTACCCCTGTAATGGTTAAAAAATAAACCTGCATGCATTTTACGGAAGAACATTGTTTGGGTGGGAACCCACAGGCAGAAACTTGTGCCTATGAATCAGGGTAAGACAAAAACACGCTTTGAAAGATGGATTTATGATATAATCACTCATTTAAATTTAGTTAATTCTGAACAAAGAAGTTACATAGTGTACTTAAATACAAAAAATAAACAACTTAGGGGAATAAAGCTTTGTAATATAAATCTTACATCAAAAATAATAGACACTGAAAATTCATTCTTTACCAGAACAGATCAGGCCCACACTATTGTCACTGGTGCAGTTGTGTTTCTGTGACGATGATATTGAACAGAATGAAATCTGAGATTCATTTCCTCTGCACTGAATCTCTTGTGTCCACATCTGAGCGTCTCCTTTGCCAAAAGCATCTTCTCCCAGCACCTGTACAGGAGCCCCACAGTCCAGCTCTCTACACACAACCTCTGCATCCTGCTGGTCAAAGGCAGCATCACACACTGAAACCCACGACTGATCATCAAGTATCTCCACTCTCCCAGAGCAAAGATGAGAGCCAGCAGCGAGTCTGGAAGGATTATGACCTGTTTATATTACATGAATCAGAATGCACATTAGACAAAAACACATATAATACAGATGTAATGCAGAGAAAACGTAAAAATACAGATATGTTAATACACAAAGTTTTCAGCATAAAACAATCATTCTTAGTGTAAACAAAAATCCATTGGCAACAAGTAGAAAAAGCAAAATTGGAATGCTTTTAAGTCCAGCATTATTTACCTGAACAGATGACCCCGGCATTTGAATGGTGTGTACAGACATGTATGCTCCATCCTGATGCCCCACAGTTCTTCAGTGTAGACTCTGATCCAGTACATAGCACAGTACTCATCCAAATTGGTTCTGATCCTTGTCCAAATTGAGCATCAGCCAGAGCATCTACAGGTTCTCCACAGTCCAGCTCTCTACACACCACTGCAGCATCAGTCATATCCCAAAAATTGCCACATACTTTTCCCCACTGACCTCTATGATGAACCTCCACTCTACCAGCACAGCGACTGTGACCACCAACCAACCTCACATTCTTTTTATCTAAGTGACAGAAGAATAAAGATAGAGACTAAGGCATAAAAGGTAAAATAATAAAAAGTATAAAAATCTCATATTTTATTTCTTACCAGCACATAACAGCCCTTGGTAATTATCATGTGAACAACTGTTGTTATGAAATGATTTTGAACAGAAGTGAATCTGAGATTCATTTCCTCTGCACTGAATCTCTTGTGTCCACATCTGAGCGTCTCCTTTTCCAAAAGCATCTTCTCCCAGCACCTGTACAGGAGCCCCACAGTCCAGCTCTCTACACACAACCTCTGCATCCTGCTGGTCAAAGGCAGCAGCACACACTGAAACCCACGTCTGATCATCAAGTATCTCTAACCTCCCAGAGCAACTGGAGTTTCCGATAAGCCTGACGCCTGAAGTAGCAAGAGATAAATAACTTTTTGTTTGTTATCTAAATGTATATTTGTCATTCATTTTTACCACACACCATTTATTAATGTGAAAATGAATCAATGGAAAATAATTAAATGCTTTATGAAAGGTTAATTTAAATAGATAGTCAAAAATGAAAACTCTGTCATCATTTACTTATCCGTTCATCCATCCCCCAAACTACTTGTCCTATGTAGGGTTGTAGAGATGCTGGAGCCTATTGCATCTCCACTGCCAGTCCATCGCAGGACTAACACACACAGACATACACATTCACATGCTCACTAATACCTACAGACAATCTACTGTCTCCAATTCACCTATCATGCATGCCAATCCAAATTCATATGACTCTTTTCTTCCATAAAACACAAAAAGCTTATTTTTAAAGAATATTCTGGCCAGTGGCTACTCTTATGAAAATAATGGAAGTGAGTCAAGACGGGCTGTCGAAGCACCAAAATGACAAAGAAGAATAATAAATTTTGTTCTGTTACACGCGCAAAAGCTGTTGGATGTCATTTTATAAAATAATGCACACATTTCATTTACCACTTTATGGTGTTTCTTATTTTTGGATCTTGAAAAAATCCATCTTTTTTACTCCACAAAAGAAGGTGATTCTGATTTGGCCTGACTTGAGGGTGAGTAAATAATTAAAGAATTTTCATTTTGGGGTGAACTATCCCTTTAAGGCAGGTGGATCATGAGTAATATAAAAACAGGATCGGTGTTTGGAGCAGCTTACCTGAACAGATGACTCCGGCATCATTAGTATGATCACACTGATATAAACCCCATTGAACTGATCCACAGTTCTTTAGTGTAGATTCTGATCCAGTACATAACTTGCGATTTGGCCACATTGGTCCTGTTCCTGATCCAAAATAAGCATCACCCAGAGCATCTACAGGTTCTCCACAGTCCAGCTCTCTACACACCACTGCAGCATCAGCCATATCAAAGTCAACACCACACACTGTTCCCCACTGACCTCTATGAAGAACCTCCACTCTACCAGCACAGCGACTGTGACCACCAACCAACCTCACTCTCATTATGTCTATATAACGAATAATGAAAATAGTGAAAGATAAGAAAAAGATACAGACAAATAGAAAGAAAAAAGTACCACACAAAGAGGGGAAAAAAATATTATGGAACTAATATGTATTCTAAATTCAGTGGACATTAAAATTCATTTGGTTTATTAAAAAAAAAAAGTTCTCTAACCTGCACACACCAGATCAACACTGTTGTCATCAGAACAGTTGTTTTCAAGTGATGGTGATGTTGGACAGAGGTGAATCTGAGACTCATTTCCTCTACACTGAATCTCTTGTGTCCACATCTGAGCGTCTCCTTTGCCAAAAGCATCTTCTCCCAGCACCTGTACAGGAGCCCCACAGTCCAGCTCTCTACACACAACCTCTGCATCCTGCTGGTCAAAGGCAGCAGCACACACTGAAACCCACATCTGATCATCAAGTATCTCTAACCTCCCAGAGCAGCGAGAACCTCCAACCAGCCTGACTTCTAAATAAGACAACAGAGATTAACAAAATCATGGCTTATTTTAAAGGTATATAGCAGGACACATCTCCACCTCCAAGGCCCTGTTCTGAATGAACAAAAGCCCTAACAATAAGCAAAGCTAGGAAATGTTGTGAGTTATGTCCAAATGAAGACAAATTCATTAAAAAAAAAAAAAAAAAAGCTAAAATTGTAAAAATTGTACAATTAATAGCCCATTTTCACAGACTGTGATGACATGTTTTAACGGTCATCAATATCGTAAATCCTGCAAAGTTTTTTATATTTTCTTTTCTTTTTTTTTTTTTTTTTTTTAAAGTATGTAGATTTTATAACACTATACTTAATATTATATTACCTTTGCATCAAATTACAAAAAAAAAAAAAAAAACTGTTTAACACTGCTGTGAGGGTGGGGAGGTAAAAATGACATCTTTCTCTCTTTTGACTGCCTCTCTATTTTTTTTTACTCTTTTTGAAAGTTGTGAAAACATTATATTGGAGTTTTCCTTTGCTATTGGTGCAAATGGAAACAAAAAATATATTTAATGAAGTCTCTTATTCACCCCTCTAAAAGTTTACCCAACTATGACGACTTCCGCTTCTGAGAAACCTGGAAGTGTGAAAAGGGTCTATAGACAATATCTATTTTTATGTCACAATTATTTTAGCAGGAGAGAAGGTAAAAAATAGTCATGGAAACTAAAAATGATGACTGCTTTTGACAAGTGTTTTTATTATAATAATACAAAACTTTTAACTTACCTGAGCAAATGACTTGAGCGCTCTTATTAAGACACTCGCCATGAAAACTCAATTTTATGGATGCACATTTCTTAAGTGTAGACTCTGATCCAGTACAAATTGCAATTTTCATTAAGACTGGGCTTGAACCAAGTCCAAAATGAGCATCACCCATAGCATCTACAGGTTCTCCACAGTCCAGCTCTCTACACACCACTGCAGCATCAGCCAAATCCCAGCCAACACCACACACTGTTCCCCACTGACCTCTATGAAGAACCTCCACTCTACCAGCACAGCGACTGGTACCATTTACCAGTCTCACATTTTTTATGTCTTGGAATGTAAGAAAGAGAGAAAGGCAATAGAAGAAGTGAATTGAAATTTAAAATGTCAAAATAAAATGAAATAAAACTGCTCTGTTGCATTTTGAACTCTTACCAGTACACAGCAAAACAATGTTGTGCTCATGTGAACAGTTGTTTTCATGTGATGGTGATGTTGGACAGAGGTGAATCTGAGACTCATTTCCTCTGCACTGAATCTCTTGTGTCCACATCTGAGCGTCTCCTTTGCCAAAAGCATCTTCTCCCAGCACCTGTACAGGAGCCCCACAGTCCAGCTCTCTACACACAACCTCTGCATCCTGCTGGTCAAAGGCAGCAGCACACACTGAAAACCACGTCTGATCATCAAGTATCTCTAACCTCCCAGAGCAGCGAGAACCTCCAACCAGCCTGACTTCTACATAAGACAACATAGATCAACAAAACATTGGCTTATTAAAAAATGTTTTGTTGAATTGTTTTTGAAGAACTGAATATTGAAACATTTTAACAATTAAAATCAACTTAAGTAGAAACCAATATGGAAGCACAAAACTTTATACACAGATATGACTTAGAATATGTAAAATACTTTACCTGAGCAGATGACTCCAGCGTCTTTACTATGATCACAGTTGTGTTTTTCCCATCCTCCTGACCCACACTTCTCCACCGCTGACTCTGATCCCTTACACATGACAAAACTCTTCCAGATTGGTCCTGATCCTGGTCCAAAATGAGCATCACCCAGAGCATCTACAGGTTCTCCACAGTCCAGCTCTCTACACACCACTACAGCATCAGCCAAATCCCAGTCATCATGACACACTGTTCCCCACTGACCTCTATGAAGAACCTCCACTCTACCAGCGCAGCGACTGTGACCACCAACCAACCTCACATTCACATGGACTGATGATGAGAGAGCTGACAAAATGAGAGAAAGATAAAGGGATGAGAAAGAGTGGAAGAGAAAAATAAATACATAGGGTGAAAAAGTGGGACAAAAGATTTTGAATTGAATTTTTCTTCCTTTTTTTCTCTCTGTATTGCAGTGGACCTCTTTAGCTATTTAAATGGTATTGTATAAAAAGGATTGTGCAATACGGAAGCCCTAAGGTGCCATGCATTATTCTTATTTTCTGTCTTGGTTTTTAACAAAATTGTTTGATCACAGCCTAATTTTCTCAACATGAAAAAAGTTGTTCTCTCTCCCTATTTATATTTATTTATTTATTTATTTGGTATGGATGTAACAAAAGCCATTTCTATACTCTATATATACACTGCTTAATCATGAATAAGTAAACTTTGAAAAGGGAAATATGTCAATTAATCACTTCCAAATTAATGTTCATCAAATCAGAATTATATCATTGTAGACATTAAAGTGTTTATTTCTATTTCATTGCTAGTGAACTCAAGGGACAGAGATTTCTGTACAGTTATAGAATGATGTTTGACAAATGCAATTAAATAGTCTGCAGCTGACCAGAGTAACGGTGTACAGTTTTTTTGTCTTATGAAAATTAAGCAGAGATCTGATAATCTAATGATCTGTAAATAACAAATGCATTTATTATTATTATACTGTCATCTGAGACACCACATTACAGTCAAACTTAATTTTAATTATTTGAAGAACACAATACTTAACTTCTGACCATAACTTCACCACTTTCATTCCATGTGTACTTACCAGCTGTGATGAGTTTTACAACTGTAGTCAGTAAAATGAGTGTCAGGCATCTCTCCATCTCTCTCTGCTTGATTAATTCAACATCCAGTTCAAGCTTCTCCGCACTGATGATACAGAAGTACAGGCATCCTCTCACACCCCTTAATGAGAGAGAAAGAGGTCCAACACCCTCCAATCACACTCGCTGTTACCTTATTAGACACAACAGAGGAAATCATCAAACAACTTCAGTGACAAATCAGACGAGGCTTTTATGACTTTCTCCATATATATCTAACTGTCAGTGCTGATGAACTCCTCCTCCCCATACATCAAGACACACACAGACACACACACACACACACACACACACATATATATTTGACTTACAGAAGACAGGAAACTCTCCAGTTTATTTACAGCATCAAAGCCCAACACCTGCAGAGACGAGATAAAAGCACTGATAACTAACTGTGAATGTCCTAAACACTGTCTATTAGTGTATACATATGTTAGCATGACATTAACATGTAATAAACTCAACTCTGTAAAATGAATGCTATTGTAAAATGGCATTTAAAAAATGAACTAAATAAATGCTTGCAAGAGCACAGTGCACAAATTCGCCCTAATTACACTGAGGGGTGGAAAACATCACAAAATTAATTTTGTGAAACCTACCTGTGTTGTGAAATAATATAATAACCTCACATGTATGTGAAATAATTGCTTTGACTAATGTGAAACTGTCTTAATTCCACAAAAGTGGTTCCAGGTGGCCCACAAAAACCATAACTCTCATTCAGTGAAGATAAGCATGTTGTTCACCTTGTGACCAGCAGAGAGAGCCAGTACTGAAGTATATATCTGCCAAAGCACCCTGTACTGCATCTTCATACTTTGAGTATTTTACAGTGTGGACGAGAGCTTTTTAAGTGATTTTTCTTAAAATGGCAAGTAAAAAATGTCCCTCCTACCTGACTTTCAGGTCACTGAGAAAAAATAAATAAATAAATGAATAAAAATATTACAAGGCCACATTACAAGACTTAAAGGGTTAGTTCACCCAAAAATGAAAATAATGTAATTTATTACACACCCTCATGTCGTTCTACACCCGTAAAACCTTTGTTCATCTTCAGAACACAAATTAAGATATTTTTGATAAAATCCGATGGCTCAGTGAGGCCTCTATTGTCAGCAATGTCACTGAACCTCTCAAGATCCAGAAAGGTACTAAAGACTTATTTAAAACAGTTCATGTGAGTACAGTGGTTCTATCTTAATATTATAAAGCGACGAGAATACTTTTTGTGCGCCAAAAAAAAAAAAAAAAACAATATCTATTTTCAACAATATCTAGTGATGGGCGATTTCAAAACACTGCTTCGAAGCTTTACGAATCTTTTGTTTTGAATCAGTGGTTCGGAGCACCAAAGTCACATGACTTCAGTAAACGAGGCTTTGTTTACGCGATCCGAACCACTGATTCGAAACAAAAGATTCATAAAGCTTCGAAGCAGTGTTTTGAAATCGGTCATAATATTATAACACATCAAACCACAATTTAATGCCATTTAATGCAATTACAAAAACTAACATTTTGCTTCTAGAAGCTTTTAAATAAATAAATAAATAAATAAATATCAATAAGGAAATATAAACAATCTATATAAATCAAACTAAGAGAAATTAAATATTACACAAGTTATTGATGTACACAGGAAGATCCTTATGTTAAATATTAAACTACTCTAATTTAATATGTTGAAAGGATCTGTTTGGCCCTTTAACTGAAGGTAAAAATACCTGCACTGGTGAGTGTGACGACTGTGGACATCAGTAGGATTGTCAGACAGCTCTTCATCTTCCTCTGCTCTGAACTTCAGTACAATCTTTTCATCAACTCTCTTAGCAATTCTGAAGAAAACAGAGTGAATGTGGGAAACACTACAGAGTACATACAGCGCCAAAGTCAGACACAAGCACTGATAACTGCTGACGAAAAACACTAAGACAGAGAGACATATCAAACTACTCCTGAATAACAGTATACAATATTTCATAGACTTTTATTGAATTTTGCATTTTGTGTGCGAAAAAAAGTTTGAAACAAAATGTGTTGCAACATTCCCCAGATTCACAATAATGATAATAATAATGACATAATATCATGCACATAGTCAGTCTGATTTTAGTTTAGAAAACTTTAAAATCAATTCAAACCAGCAATCAAATTGGACACAAATATAAAACAAGTTACATAAATCAAACATATGCATGCCATGTATCAATGTCTGACTGTCACAAAACCCTCCGCAGGACATAAAGTGAACAACATGCTCTTCTGCTCAGTTCAAAGAGTCTTTACATTATTTTGAGGTAAAGATCCTTGACCACAGCTGCTGTTTGTAAACTTGTTTCCCAAAGTACATTCCAATGATCTTTAGCAAAATATTGTGTACACTATCAGTGGGTCTACATTCAAAAGAAATAAGATTTTTATGCTGATACTTTTTAAGTATAATATTTTTAAGTTGCTGTAAAATGTTAAAGACTGGGGCAGTGGAAGGTAAATGGTGAAGCATCTGAAATCATAACAATTATATACAAACTGATTAAATGCTTTTTGTTTGTTTGTTTGTTTTTTGTTCTCTCAAATTGCCAAATAGCAATGTTTCAGATCACTTAAAAGCTTTGAAAGGATTTGAGGCAGTGGGTGTGGTTTGAGTTATTCAGTCCCTCCCTGTTTTTCTGGCTCCTCCCCCACATCATCATAGTCTGTTATTAGAAAACAAGAGCAAATTAATTTATCAATATATGCTTTTTAAAAAGTATTATAAACACATCAGTATTGGAAGTCAAGTTAAATGAGCTATCATGATCACAGAAATTGATATTACCGGCATAAAGCGATTATAAAAACTAAACGGAAATTCAGTGTAAGGTAAAAAGGTGTCAGTAACGTACCAATCACGTCACTCATATACTCCCTGACATTCTTCACATCATCATAATCCTCCTGAACACCATCTAATATAAATGTTTTTATTATTAATTACATGAGTTTATATGCCACTATAATTTGAAGACAAACAAAAAATGTGTAATTTAAAACCCACACCTGCTTTATCATTGGAGAATTGTCGTACAATGATGACATCATCATAGTTTTCTGGCAAATCAAAATAGACAAAATAATGAAAAATTGAATGCATCTATTAAATGTACAAAATTTGGGATTTTGAAACAGTGCATATGTATAATTAAAATGCATATAAATCTATATTGTTAAACCTGTAGAAATGATTATAAGAAATAAACCTGTATCACGAGGTCTCAGTCCAGCAGAGATTACATCATCATAATTCTCAGGTGTGACTTGCTGCTCTTCTAAATGAGTTAATAGAAAAGATGAAATAAACAAAAACTGATTTTACTATTCAGAGGCCCAATAGTTCATTTAATTTAGTGAAATCAGTTAAAGTCACTGACCTTTTGGCCCTTCAGTGGTGATGACATCATTACAGTAGTCAGGAGCGGCTCCTACTGCAGAATTTGCTTTAAAAAGCGTAGATGAAAGAAAAAAAGATTCAATAAATTAATGTTTTTAGATTTATATAATTTAAACTCAGTTAATAAAAACATTAACTTAGCAGGTTAATTAAACATCCATTCATTTCTGTTTGTAGCAGATAAGATTTGAGTTAAATTGGTTTATATTTGAGTCGTCTAACCTGAAAGAAGCTCATCAGCATCTTCATACCCAGAATGCTGTTCTTCATAAAGACACTTCCTGTTATGGAGAAGTAGATCCATCCGACACGTTAACAATTGTAAATCAGCCAAAATCCCCACTTCCTTTGAATCACAACACTAACCCTGTATCATTTCAAATAACACACAGAAGTCCCACAAACGGATCTATATGATTTACTCTACTCACCTCTATGAATAAAGTGATTACCTTATTGATCTCCACAAATCAGACACTATGACACTTACTCACCCCTCTGAGTGAAGAGACTGTGTCTGTTAGTGGGTCTGTGATGAATCTCCTCATAAACGGCCTCAGTCGTGCTCCTGTGTCTCCTCTTAGAGAGAGCTGTGAGTGTAGACAGACAAACCTGCTGTCAGTTCACAACACATGACTGATCACACACTGAATAAGACACAATATGACAGTCTCTGGATCTCTCCTACCTCTCCTCATCACTCTGTTCTGCTGAATCAGTATAAGCAGTGGCACTAAGAGCAGTAAGAGCACAACTCCCAGTACAATCACAAGCACAGAGAGAAACGCTGCTGGAGGAGTTTGTGGACTGACTGGAGTGACTGATGTTGAGCTCACTATATGAGAAACTGGAGGAGAAGATGATGTTGTTGTGGCAGGAGAATTGGACACTGACAAATCTGTCAAATCTGTCAAAACAGACACATTAAAAAATAATGCAAATACACAAATATTATTAGCACTAAAATGGTGTAAAAAAAATAACTGTTGCTCAGTGTTGTGCTGTGACCTGCACAGGTGAGTCCAGCGTGCTCTTTGTGGGAGCAGTCAGTGTGGTTCTTCAGGGAGAGAGGACAGTCCCACAGGTGAATCTCATTCCCTCTGCACTCGACTCTGTTCAGCCACACAACACCTTCACCAGCACCAAAGGCTGAATTCCCATCAGCCCTCAGTGCTGCTCCACAACCCAGCTGCCTGCAGACCACCTGAGCATCGCTGATGTCCCACAGATCATCACAGACTGAGCCCCACACAGCGTTATGATACACCTCCAGCCTCCCAGAGCACCGGCCCTCCCCTCCACTCAGTCTGAGAGGAACATGTTCTAAATTACAGACAAGTAGACATTATTGGCCAACAGAGTTCTGTCAGAACAGCGACACCTACAGTGGGGTGTGTGTGTGGTGTGATATTAAATCCTGTTGGTGTACCCAGAACAAAATCACATACATACACACATCACATATGGCTGTTAGGATTTTTATGTTCTTCTACATCAAATGAACTTACTGTTCACTACAGTAGGAGCCATACACTGTCTCTGATGTGGAGATGTAGAGCAAGACAAATGAGGGGATTCATGACTCTCCTGTTCTGTAATCACAATCACAATATAATATACACAATTCATATAAAGGATTACTGCTGTTTTTTAGTGATGGAAATTGCATCAGTCTTACCTGAGCAGGTGATTTTGGCCACTTCATCTCTGTCACAGTCATTCTGTCCCCAGGGTAAAGATGAACACTGCCATAGATTTGAATCATGTGGTCGACATTTCATTTCATCCAACCAGTTACGAGCTGATTCCACTCTTGGTGTAGAATCAGACAAAACACCAGATCTTCCACAGTTCAGCTCTTGACAGATCAGACTCTGTGTCTCTGTCCATCTTATGGTAACACACATTACCCCAGGATCCATTGTAGAAAACCTCCACATTCCCTTCACAGCATCGGTTAACCTGATCTCTTTAAACTCTGTACAGAAGTGAGAAAAAAAGTGTACATTTTGAAAGTGTGGAAATGTGTTGAAGTTTCTAAAAATTTTAAGTTTAATTTAAACATACTGTATATATAGCAGCATGTTTACCTGGACACACAACTCCTACATCCTCCTTGTGTTGACAGTCATGTTTTCCCCAGCCTGGAGAAGAGCAGCTCCACAGGGACGTCTCATTCCCCTCACACTCCACTTCATCCAGCCATATGGGTCCAGAACCAGGACCAAACCAGGCTGGTACCTGCTGGTTACTGAGGGCCACTCCACACTGCAGCTGTCTGCACACCACATGGGCATCTTTAATATCCCAGGAGTCATCACACACTGTCCCCCATGAGCCGCTGTGAAAAACCTCCAGCCTCCCTGCACAGTCTCCCCCAGAACCCACCAGCCTGATGGACCCGTGACCTGATATTCAGAGAAAGAAAAACACATTAGTGATCACTAACAACTGAAGAATCTGCCCAGATGTTGTTCTTCTCACCAAGGCAGGTGATTGACAGCTGTTGTGTGGAGCTGCAGTTGAGAGTTTGTGGAGAGCTGCAGTTCCCCAGATGAGCTTCACTCCCAGAGCACTGGAAGCCCGTCACACACTCATGACTGTGTTCAGGACTGGATGAAGAGGAGCCAGAGAAGTTCATGACAGGGTTTGGAGCAGTTTACCTGAGCAGATGACTCCTGCATCTTTTGTATGATCACATTCATATAAACCCCAATTTACTGATCCACAGTTCTTCAGTGTAGATTCTGATCCAGTACATAACTTGCGATTTGTCCAAATTGGTCCTGATCCTCGTCCAAAGTGAGCACCTCCCACAGCATCTACAGGTTCTCCACAGTCCAGCTCTCTACACACCACTGCAGCAGCTTTTATATCCAAGCCAGCATCACACACTGTTCTCCACTGACCTCTATGAAGAACCTCCACTCTACCAGCACAGCGACTGTGACCACCAACCAACCTCACTCTCATGTTGTCTATAAAATGAATAAAGAGGGAGTAAAGACATATGGACGAAGGGAAAGAATGAGGAAAAAAAGTATCACACAAAGAGAAAGAAAACTATGATAAAATTAACTAATATTTAGTGTAGATTTTGGGAACATTAAATTTGAATTCAGTTTATTAAAAAAAAAAAAAATGCTCAAACCTGCACACACCAAGCCAACATCATTTTCATATGAACAGGTGTTTTTATGAGATGGTGATATTGGGCAGTTGTGAATCTGAGACTCATTTCCTCTGCACTGAATCTCTTGTGTCCACATCTGAGCGTCTCCTTTGCCAGAAGCATCTTCTCCCAGCACCTGTACAGGAGCCCCACAGTCCAACTCTCTACACACAACCTCTGCATCCTGCTGGTCAAAGGCAGCAGCACACACTGAAACCCACGTCTGATCATCAAGTATCTCTAACCTCCCAGAGCAGCGAGAACCTCCAACCAGCCTGACTTCTAAATAAGACAACACAGATAAACAAAAGCATGACTTATTTATGGGGCATCAAGATAATGATTTGTACATAAAAGCCATTTAACTTTTAGTCTTATAATAAATAAATAATGTAATGAAATCTATTTATTTTTTAAGTCAACATTTTAAAACCAACTTCTTAAAAAATTAGAAGCCATTAGGGAAGCACAAAAAAATCTTACAAAGATATTAATTTGAATATGTAAAATACTTTACCTGAGCAGATGACTCCAGCATCTTCAGTATGATCACAGGTGCTTTTACCCCATCCTCCTGACCCACAGTTCTTCAGTGTAGACTCTGATCCAGTACACGTAACAAAACTCATCCATATTGGTCCTGATCCTGGTCCATAATGAGCATCACGCAGAGTATCTACAGGTTCTCCACAGTCCAGCTCTCTGCACACCACTGAAGCAGCAGCCAAATCCCAGTCATCACCACACACTGTTCCCCACTGACCTCTATGAAGAACCTCCACTCTACCAGCACAGCGACTGTGACCACCAACCAACCTCACATTCACATGATCTAAATATTAAGCAGTAACAATGAGAGATGAAGGGATGAGAGTTTAATTCATAGCATTACAAAGTGAGACAAGTGGCAAAATGGGACACATACGTCTGAATATTTAAAAGAATATTCAGAGTTCAATACAAGTTGAGCTCAAACAACATCGTAGGTATGTTGATTAATGAAAAAATTAATGCTGACTACACCCTCCTTTTTATTAAATAATTGAGGGTTAAAAGACAGAAATGTGAAGCTTATAATTTTATAAAAGCACTTAAATCAATTGTCCAAAAATGCATATATTATTTCAGCTGTAGGTTTAAAACATTATTACAGGGTTTATATCATTACATTGTCACGGAAACAAATTTGTAAAACTGTATATAACTTTGCACAGAAGAGTTTAGCAAGCAATTTTTTCCCAAACTAAAATCATGTTAACACACATATTATTTACATCTTGTTTTTATATTATTGAGAGAGTGAGTATTTTAAAGTTTACGGATTGGCCCCATTCTCTTCCACTGTAAATGTCTCACTGTAACCCAGTTTTTGTTTCTTTAAAAAAGAAAGGAGAAATAGAAATTTATTTTTGTGGTTAACAAAATTATGCCACAAATGATGTTGATTAAACTTAAACTATATTAAACCTGGTGTGTTCCCATTATATTTTTTTCCCTCTATATAGTTCTTCTGCAGCAGAGCTCTTGGCATTGTGTAAGATCTAACATGGTAACCCTAAACCTTTTTTTTTTTCTTATCTTTTTTTTTTCTGTCTTGTTTGTCATGATCTTCATTTTCTTGAGATCTTGACATAACATAATATAGCATTTATGCTGCTGGATCAGGAATGAGCGATTCATTTTTTTTCTTTTTTGTAAAAATGTTAATTGGATTTGTTCAAGCTTTTTTTTTTACAGAAGATTGAGATAACATTTACAATGTTTAAATTGTGAACTGTGGAAAAAAAAAAAAAAAAACACAATTATAATAAATGCCCTCTTAGGGTTTCTGTAAATAACAAATATTTTGATAACATTATTATCAAAACATTATTTTGATAATGATATATTATAATGAATAAAAAGAAGACCATCATGTAAAACTTATTAAAGCTCTTTATAAATTGGAGAGACAGAGAGAGAAAGAAAGAGAAAAATTGCCTGTTAAACACAGGCACATTCAAAATAATCAAAAATAATTCAAAATATCTAAAAAAACACATTACAGTATAGTTTAATTTTAAGTTATTAAATAACAGTCTGACCCCTTCATTCCTAAAAATAACAATCTCTTTACCTTCATGTGTACTTACCAGCTGTGATGAGTTTTACAACTGTAGTCAGTAAAATGAGTGTCAGGCATCTCTCCATCTCTCTCTGCTTGATTAATTCAACATCCAGTTCAAGCTTCTCCGCACTGATGATACAGAAGTACAGGCATCCTCTCACACCCCGTAATGAGTGAGAAAGAGGTCCAACACCCTCCAATCACACTCGCTGTTACCTTATTAGACACAACAGAGGAAATCATCAAACAACTTCAGTGACAAATCAGAGGAGGCTTTTATGATTTTCTCCATATATATCAGTTGTAAGTGGTGATGAACTCCTCCTCCCCACCCTCAAGATGCCTCACTGAGGGGATACAGAAACACACACACACACACACACACACACACACACACACACACACACACTTGACTTACAGGAGACAGGAAACTCTCCAGTTTATTTACAGCATCAAAGCCCAACACCTGCAGAGACGAGATAAAAGCACTGATAACTAACTGTGAATGTCCTAAACTCTGTCTATTAGTGTATATGTATGTTAGCATGACATTTACATTTAATAAACTCAACTTTGTAAAATGAAAACTCTTTTTAAAAAGCATTTAAGTAAATGTTTACCAAGAGCACAGCGCACAAGTAAGCCCTTATTACACTAATTAGAGGGAGAAAAAATAATTTTGTGAAACATTTTATCTATATCTCAAAATAATTCCTGTAACTAATGTGAAATTTTCCTAATTGAACAAAAGTGGTTTCTTTCAGGTGGCCCACAAAAAACATAATTATCAGTGAAGATGAGCATGTTGTTCACCTTTTGACCAGCAGAGAGAGCCAGTGAACTACATTTCTGCTAAAGCACCTTGTTTTGCACATTCATACTTCAAGAGCAGGGACAAATTAACATTGTATATTTAAACAAATTAAATAATAAATGACACTTAAAAATGTTTATTTTGATAACATTAGGCTATATTTCACACATGAAAAACAGTGAGCAGTGAAACAGTACTGAATAACGATGAATAAAAAAAAAACCTTCAAATAAACGCCCCGCCAAATGTTACATAAAAAACAAAAACTATTGTTGGTTTTCAAGTCATTCATACGGTCTCTTCCTGTCTACGTTTTAGTTCCTGGCCAGAATATTTTTAAAGGGCCCGATGAGTCGACTATATAACAAAGGAACTGAGTGGGCTTTCTTATAGTTTTGATCAAAACAATATGAAGTAGCTATTTTACCATAACATCACAGCCCTATTTTAGCCTACATCTTTAGTCGCTTTTCCACTGTCGGACCAGAACGTTTGCCATTTAGCCTGTCTGCTTGAGAGAATAAAGTACAAATATGTTTGCTAAACTTACATAAAGTGATTTTTGTTATGAAACTTACCTGGCAGATAGTAGTGCCTCTATCTGCAGGCTGCAACCGAGTCCTTCTTGGCAGACGCGGCGTTTTTAATACTGTAATGTGTTATGCTCGTTTCTCACATACTCCGTTTCCAGTGCGTATACAACTCGCTCAGGGCGGGGTCTATGCTAATACAACAGTGTCCGTCAACAGTCATGGGCGGGGCCTGTACAAAATGATGTCACTTTGTACGGAATCTGTGAATGGCTTGTTCTGAGACACTGCTTATGACTGGGAATTAAAAAAAAAAAAGGAGTGGGTGGGTTTTTATCATTATAGGGTGGTTGTGTACACACACTGCCAACACACATTTATGTTTAAACACCATGTAAAGGGGAATTTTGCATAATAGGTCCCCTTTAAAGTACTGACAAAGTCACCCAGGTGTCATGAGAGTGAATGTGGGAAACACAAAAGGCTTGTTCGACTTCATGCAGCGCTGCACAGACCGATCGGCGGCTGACTTGAAGCAGTGCATGCCAGTAAGAAATTTTGTCCAACTTGAGACAGTGCCAACGGCTTGTAACTGTGACATATGGCTTCAAAGTACCGTGAGAGCTATTCGAGAGCAGCCGACTGAGGCCCGGTCCCAAATGGCACCCTAAACCCTCACGATCTTCCTCTGAGGCTGCGTTCCACTCCACTTTCAGACACGCACTCACAAACTTGATTTTGTTTTTGTGTACAAAAAAAAAACAAAACAATGTGTTGAAATAAAATCCTTCAGCCTTCCCAATTTACACTCAAAAATCATATTTCCATGCACATAGTCAGTCCGATTTTAACTCTTTAATAGAAAACATGGACATCAATTCAAAACAACAATTAAATTGGAAGCAAATCTAAAACAAATACATGAAACAAACAGGGTCTCTATTTTAAAAAGCTCTGTTATAAACACTGAAGGTTTCAGCTCAGAGTGCATGTCACGTGTTTCTGACAGTCAGAAACTCCTTTTGCAGGACATAAAGTGAACAAGCTTTTCTGATAATTGCTCACAGCTGCTGTTTGTAAACTTGTTTCCCAAAGTAAATTCCAACAATTTTTAGCAAAATATAAAAGTCCACCAGCAGTGGGTCTACATTTAAAAGGATTTTTTATAAGTTGAAGGTGCTGTGAAATATTAAAGATTGTGGTGGTGGCGGCTTAAAAGTAAAGAACTCATAAAATTGTGTGTGTGTGTGTGTGTGTGTGTGTGTGTGTGTGTGTGTGTGTGTGTGTGTGTGTGTGTGTGTGTGTGTGTGTGTGTGTGTGTGTTCTCTCAAATTTCTAAGGCTACATGGAAGAAATGTATAGCAAAAAAAAGCATGATCTGCAAAAACATCTGGACAAAAAATTTCAAACATTTTTAAAGCAATGCATTTTCTTTTCTCAGAAATTGTAGCTGAATTAGAAGATTTCAATACAAAGTGCAACATAAAACATTGCTGGACTGCAGGTAAAACATACAGTATATAGGATAATCGTAAACACTTTGATTTGAGGCGGTGTGTGTGGTTTGAGTTATACAGCCCTTCCATGTGTTCCTGGATCTTCCTCCACATCATCATAGTCTGTTATTAGAAAACAAGAGCAAATTCATGTATCAACATGCTTTAAAAAGTATTATAATGAACACAATGTTTTCAGTCCATTTAAATTATCTATTGTGACAACAGAAGCTGATAGAACAAGATAAATTGATAATATAAAGCTATTATAAAGACTAAACCAAAATTATTCAGTTAAAAATGTGTCAATAACATACCAAACACGTCACTCATATATTCCCCGACGTTCTTCACATCATCATACTCCTCCTGAACACCCTCTGATATAAATGTGTCAAGTATTAATTACATGAAAAAAGTCTTCATACTTTATATGCTACTATAATTTGATGAAAAATAAGAAGAAAAAAAACTGTTCTAATGTAGAAGTGTATAATTTGAAACCCACACCTTTTTTATCATTGGAGAACTGCCGTACGATGACGACATCATCATAGTTTTCTGCTAAGTCATCTACAACAAAATAATGAAAAATTAAATGCATCCATTAATGGACAAAATTTTGGATTTTGAAACTGTAAATATAGTGTGTATATATATATATATATATATATATATATATATATAGTGTTAAAACCTGTCGAAGTAATTAAAAGAAATAAACCTGTAGCATGATGTCTCCATTCAGGAATGATTACATCATCATAATTCTCTGGTGTAACTTGTTGCTCTTCTAAATTATTTAATAGGAGAAGAGAAAAAGCAGAAACTAATTCACAGGCCAAATAGGTGATTAAATTAAGTGAATTTCTGTGATCAGTTAACAAAGTCACTGACCTGTTGGTCCTTCAGTGGTGGTGATGTCATCATAGTTAGGTGCGGTTCCTACTGTAGATTTTGCTTTTGAAATAGAAAATACATGCATATTATTATTATTGTTGTTGTTATTATTATTATTCATAATAACAAAACTTTATCTGAATTATGTGTGAAATGATTTATATAATTTATACTCTAAGATAACTTAAGTGAATGTTTTTAATTATTTAACACACATACTTTTCTGTATGTAGTAGGTAACATAATTCTATTTCAGTCGTCTAACCTGAAAGAAGCTCATCAGCATCTTCATACCCAGAATGCTGTTCAGTAGAAAGGACACTTCCTGTTATGGAGTAGAACCATCAGACATGTTCACAATCACAAATCAGCCAAAATCCCCATATCATTTGGATCATATAGCACTAACCCTATATCATTACAAGTGACACAAACAAGGTACAAATGAATCTATGTGATTTACTCCACTCACCCTCTGAATAAACTCATTACCCTGTTGATCTCCACAAATCAGACACTATGACACTTACTCACCCCTCTGAGTGAAGAGACTGTGTCTGTTAGTGGGTCTGTGATGAATCTCCTCATAAACGGCCTCAGTCGTGCTCCTGTGTCTCCTCTTAGAGAGAGCTGTGAGTGTAGACAGACAAACCTGCTGTCAGTTCACAACACATGACTGATCACACACTGAATAAGACACAATATGACAGTCTCTGGATCTCTCCTACCTCTCCTCATCACTCTGTTCTGCTGAATCAGTATAAGCAGTGGCACTAAGAGCAGTAAGAGCACAACTCCCAGTACAATCACAAGCACAGAGAGAGACGCTGCTGGAGGAGTTTGTGGACGAGTGACTGATGTTGAGCTCACTGTCTGAGAAACTGGAGGAGAAGATGATGTTGTTGTGGCAGGAGTAGTGGACACTGACAAATCTGGCAAAACAGACACAAACACATTCAATATCATGCAAATACACAAATATTATTAGCACTAAAATGATGTAAAAATGACTATTATTGCTCAGAGTTTTGCTGTGACCTGCACAGGTGAGTCCAGCGTGCTCTTTGTGGGAGCAGTCAGTGTGGTTCTTCAGGGAGAGAGGACAGTCCCACAGGTGAATCTCATTCCCTCTGCACTCGACTCTGTTCAGCCACACAACACCTTCACCAGCACCAAAGGCTGAATTCCCATCAGCCCTCAGTGCTGCTCCACAACCCAGCTGCCTGCAGACCACCTGAGCATCGCTGATGTCCCACAGATCATCACAGACTGAGCCCCACACAGCGTTATGATACACCTCCAGCCTCCCAGAGCACCGGCCCTCCCCTCCACTCAGTCTGAGAGGAACATGCTCTAAAATCACAGACAAGTAGACATTATTATTGGCCAACAGAGTTCTGTCAGAACAGCGACACCTACAGTGTGGGATGTATGTGGTGTGAGATTAAATCCTCTTGGTTCCCCAAACAAAATTACATTCATCACAAATGGTTGTGATGATTTTTATGTTCTTCTACATCAAATGAACTTACCTGAACACTGTCTCTGATGTGGAGATGTGGAGCATGACAAATAGCTTCTAGGGGACTCATGACTCTCCTGCTCTGTAATCACAAGTTAATTCAATATTATAATTAGTGCTGTCAATCGATTAAAAAAATAATAAGAATTTTTGTAATTAATCGTGATTAATCGCACCTAACATTAAAGTTTTTAATATATATTTTTATATTGTAATAATTTCACATTTCATCTCCAAATTAATGCAGAAACAACATAAAGACAGTATACATTTTAGACATTTGATCTAACAGGTAGGAAATATACAGAAATTGAATAAAGTTATCAAACACTTCACATTCTTCACTGCATAAATTATAAATCAAATATAGACTAATCCTTATTAAAGCTATAAAAGTTATTCAGTCAAGAGCAGTGAGTGATTTTCTCTTTTTCTTTTGTTCTTTGATTAACATTAATGACAGACACCAGCAGGTTTATTAGGCATTTTGGCATAATTTTGTGTGTTTTTGTCCATTCAAGTGTGAAAGAGAACTCAATGTGGCCGGCACGCTGTCTGAAGCGACTTTCTGTGCTTGAGTCGTGTGTGTCACACAGACAGAAGATTCACAGACACTGAGTTCTCTTTTGTCGCACTTGAATGTTTTAAAAGCATTTACATGAATAAAAGCATGATCATATAATATAATGCTAGCTAAAGGAAGATTGAAAAAAAATGGATGCTGCAGTAAATATTTTTAAAATTTTAAACTGAAAAAAATTAATCTCATGAGTTAACACGTTAAATATATATATTGTTTATATCCTCAGTAATGTTTACAGATTACTGTTGTATTTTTAGAGATGGAAAATACATCAGTCTTACCCAAACAGGTGATTTTGGCCACTTCTTCTTCACCACAGTCATTCAGTCCCCAGGGTAAAGATGGACACTGCCACAGATTTGAATCATGTGGGCGACATTTCACTTCATCCAACCAGTTACGAGCTGATTCCACTCTTGGTGTAGAATCAGACAAAACACCAGATCTTCCACAGTTCAGCTCTTGACAGATCAGACTCACTGTGTCTCTGTCCATCTGGTTCCAGCACACATTACCCCAGGATCCATTGTAGAAAACCTCCACATTCCCTTCACAGCCCTCAGTTAACCTGATCTCTTTAAACTCTAGAAGAACACATGAACTCTATATTAGCTCTCATCCAACCCCATTCATTTCAACCACTCGATGTTACATATATATATATACGAATGACTGAAATAACCAAAAAAGATTAAATTAAAAATATTTTAAAAAGATAAAATTTAGATTTTAAAAGTTACCAAATAACAATTTTCACAACTGAGTACTATTTACCTGAACACACAACTCCTACATCCTCCTTGTGTTGACAGTCATGTTTTCCCCAGCCTGGAGAAGAGCAGCTCCACAGGGACGTCTCATTCCCCTCACACTCCACCTCATCCAGCCATATGGGTCCAGAACCAGGACCAAACCAGGCTGGTACCTGCTGGTTACTGAGGGCCACTCCACACTGCAGCTGTCTGCACACCACATGGGCATCTTTAATATCCCAGGAGTCATCACACACTGTCCCCCATGAGCCGCTGTGAAAAACCTCCAGCCTCCCTGCACAGTCTCCCCCAGAACCCACCAGCCTGATGGACCCGCGACCTGATATTCAGAGAAAGAAAAACACATTAGTGATCACTAACAACTGAAGAATCTGCCCAGATGTTGCTCTTCTCACCAAGGCAGGTGATTGACAGCTGTTGTGTGGAGCTGCAGTTGAGAGTTTGTGGAGAGCTGCAGTTCCCCAGATGAGCTTCACTCCCAGAGCACTGGAAGCCCGTCACACACTCATGACTGTGTTCAGGACTGGATGAAGAGGAGCCGGAGAAGTTCAGCACAGAGCCACAGCCCAGCTGTCTGCAGACCACAGAGGATTCAGTGAGACTCCAGGAGTCCAGCAGAACTCTCCTCCAGACCTGATGGATGGAAACTTCCACCTCCCCCTCACACTGTCTCTCTCCAGACAACCGCACCAGACCATCATGAACAGCCAGAGAGGAATCTGGAGAGAAGATCTCATGTTTTACTAAAATAAGAATTGTGTTAGAACATGGTGAAAAAGTGTTCATATATTATAGAGTTTTTCAGTAGCATAATGCTCTCTGTGTCAAATAAGTTTACCAGAGCAGATGACTCCAACATCTCGTCTATGAGAACATTCAGCTCGACTCCATGAAGAGATGGAACATTCTGAGAGTTTTGTTTCATTCCCGTCACAATCAAACACATCAGCCCAGATTTCACCACTTCCCTCTCCAAACCAGTCTGATCCCACAACAGACACAGCAATCCCACAATTCAGCTGTCTACAGAGGACACTGGCAGCTCTCATATCCCAGCATGCATCACACACTGTGCCCCACTCATTGATGAACCGAAGCTCCACTCTTCCAGAACAAGAGTCTGAACCGTTCATCAGTTTGGCCTCTGTGTAACCTGAATAAAGAAGTTAAAATAAAGTATGCAGCTGACAGAGAAGACATACTGTATCAAATGAAGATACACTGAATATTTATAATTTACCTGAACAGATCAGGCCCACATTATTGTCACTGGTGCAGCTGTGTTTGTGTGATGATGATATTGAGCAAAATGAAATCTGGGACTCATCTCCTCTGCACTGAATCTCTTGTGTCCACATCTGAGCGTCTCCTTTGCCAAAAGCATCTTCTCCCAGCACCTGTACAGGAGCCCCACAGTCCAGCTCTCTACACACAACCTCTGCATCCTGCTGGTCAAAGGCAGCAGCACACACTGAAACCCACGTCTGATCATCAAGTATCTCTAACCTCCCAGAGCAGAGGTGAGATCCATTAACGAGTCTGGAAGCTTTATGACCTGTTCATATTACAGGAATGACAGAGCACAGTAGACAAAAACAAATGCTTGATAGTTAAATAAAATAACCATACAAACATTTACAGTTTTCCAAACAAAATATTCTTTATGTCACAACAAATTCATGGGTAATCAGTTAAATTACTCACCCGAACAGATGACACCGGCATCAGAATTGTGAGTACACCCATGTATGCTCCATCCTGATGACCCACAGTTCTTCAGTGTAGACTCTGATCCAGCACATAACACAACAAACATCCAGATTGGTCCTGATCCTGGTCCAAAATGAGCATCACCCAGAGCATCTACAGGTTCTCCACAGTCCAGCTCTCTACACACCACTGCAGCATCAGCCATATCCCAGCCATCATCACACACTGTTCCCCACTGACCTCTATGAAGAACCTCCACTCTACCAGCACAGCGACTGTGACCACCAACCAACCTCACATTCTTTTTATCTAAGTGACAGAAAAATACAGACAGAGACTGTGGGTGCATCTCCATAAGCACACTAGTTCACGTATCAGTATATTGTGTACACAAATTCGAACACTTGTAAAGCACACTGGCTCACGACACATTCAGACACCGATTACTCAATTTCTGGTGACATGACTAGGTGCTTGTGTTGTCACCCCTGGTGTTTATTAACAACACACAGGACCAATATCTTTTGACATTTTTTATGCTGTTTAAAGTATGTCATGAAATATACTTTGATGGTTGTTATATATATGCAACATTTTAGCCAAATTTTAATTTTATAATACCTATCTACTAATGTTTATGCTGACATTTCATTAAATAATGGTTTGACTTTTCAAATCTTCTATCGCATGTCATGATAATATTGTGTTGATATTGTGTTGGTTCATGCGATTTGTTTTGCACTTAAGAATTTCCATTAAGGGAACATAGTGAGCATCTGGTTTTTGGAGTGCATTGTGGGATTTCTAGGGAGTGAACATTCCAGTGCACTCAAAGGATTTTGTGATTGAAACAGCCCTTAAAATGGCTGGCTCCCTGGTCAGTGTTCTGACTACTGAACTAGGGAGCTGACTGAGACACACCCTATGAGTAAAAGGTATATTACTATCATATTCTTTTAACTCACCAGCACAGAACAGCCTCTGGTAATTATCATGTGAACAGCTGTTTGTGTGTAAGGATGTTGGACAGAGGTGAATCTGAGACTCATTTCCTCTGCACTGAATCTCTTGTGTCCACATCTGAGCGTCTCCTTTGCCAAAAGCATCTTCTCCCAGCACCTGTACAGGAGCCCCACAGTCCAGCTCTCTACACACAACCTCTGCATCCTGCTGGTCAAAGGCAGCGTCACACACTGACATCCACGTCTGATTATCAAGAACTTCAATTCTCCCAGAGCAGCTGGAGTTTCCAATAAGCCTGACACCTGAAGTAGCAAGAGATAAGAAACGTTCCAGTTCTGTTTGCTATCTATGTGTAATTTTTGTCATTATTGGTCTCCCACAAAGCACCACTTATTAATGTGAAAGGAGTAAAATAATCAAATTACTCAATATCATGTCAATCCAAACTCATCTTTCATTCTTTCATGGAACATAAAAAGGGGAATTTTACAGAATATCCTGGTGCTCTTTTCAATATAATGAAAGTAAAATAAGAAATAAATAAATACATTTTGTGCTCCACAGAACAACGTCATATAGGTTTGAAAAGACACAAAGTAAATGATGCCTGAGTTTTTATTTTTTGGTGAACTATACCTTTGAAGCAGGTGGTTTATCCGTGATATAAAAATAGGACAGGGTTTGGAGCAGTTTACCTGAGCAGATGACTCCTGCATCTTTTGTATGATCACAGTCATAAAACCCCCAATTTACTGTTCCACAGTTCTTCAGTGTAGATTCTGATCCAGAACAGAACTTGCGATTTGTCCAGATTGATCCTGATCCTCGTCCAAAGTGAGCACCTCCCACAGCATCTACAGGTTCTCCACAGTCCAGCTCTCTACACACCACTGCAGCATCAGTCATATCCCAGAAATAATCACACACTGTTCCCCACTGACCTCTATGAAGAACCTCCACTCTACCAGCACAGCGACTGTGACCACCAACCAACCTTACTCTCATAATGTCTATATAATGAATAAAGAGGGAGTAAAGACATACGGACAAAGGGAAAGAATGAGGGGAAAAGTATCACACAAAGAAAATGAAATTAATGAATATTTAGTGTAGTTTTTGGGAACATTAACATTTGATTTCAGTTTATTAAAAAAAATGCTCAAACCTGCACACACCAAGCCAACATCATTTTCATATGAACAGGTGTTTTTATGAGATGGTGATGTTGGGCAGAGGTGAATCTGAGACTCATTTCCTCTGCACTGAATCTCTTGTGTCCACATCTGAGCGTCTCCTTTGCCAAAAGCATCTTCTCCCAGCACCTGTACAGGAGCCCCACAGTCCAGCTCTCTACACACAACCTCTGCATCCTGCTGGTCAAAGGCAGCAGCACACACTGAAACCCACGTCTGATCATCAAGTATCTCTAACCTCCCAGAGCAGCGAGAACCTCCAACCAGCCTGACTTCTGAAAGAGCAACACAGGAAAGAACAAAATTTGAAGTTTAAACTTCAGTAATGAGTCAGTCATATAATCAAAATATCAGTCATATAATGAGAAATCATATTTTCCTTTATCTTCTGAAATAAAAGATATTTACTATGAAAACATATTATACATGTCAACAAAACTTTTTCCAGTCCAAAAAGGCCTTGAAAGTAAGCTACAAAAATGGCTCATATAGAAAAAAGCAAATAGTTATAGTTACTGTAAAAATCTGCCCACATTTTCATGTCAACAATATCTATGAATGAATCCATTCAGAGCATTACATTAAAATGTATTATTAGAAACAAGCTTCTAAAGTTTATTTTTAACAAGGTCCATGATTATTACAGCCTAATTTAACAGTTTGTGTGGCCAAAAAGGTGGAAAATGGTAACGAAAAATTAAATTATGACTGCTTTTGGTGCAGTTGTTTTGTACATTAAGACAGGATTTTTAGCTTTAGCTTACCTGAACAAATGACCTGAGCGCTCTTATTAAGACACACATCGGGTTCAGTTGGTTGCATGAATCCACATTTCTTAAGTGTAGACTCTGATCCAGTACACATCGCATTTTTCATCCTAAAAATCGGTTTAAATCCCAGTCCAAAATGAACACCATACAGAGCATCTACAGGTTCTCCGCAGTCCAGCTCTCTACACACCACTGCAGCATCAGCCAAATCCCAACCAGCACCACACACTGTTCCCCACTGACCTCTATGATGAACCTCCACTCTACCAGCACAGCGACTGTGTCCACCAACCAACCTCACATTTATTATGTCTATGAATGTAAAAGAAAAAGCTAATGTAAATGTAAAATGTTATAAAAAAAATGAAATGAAATGAGCTTTGTTGTACTTTGAACTCCTACCAGTACACTGCAAACCAATGTTGTGCTCATGTGAACAGTTGCTTTTGACTGGTGGCAATGTTGGACAGAGGTGAATCTGAGACTCATTTCCTCTACACTGAATCTCTTGTGTCCACATCTGAGCGTCTCCTTTGCCAAAAGCATCTTCTCCCAGCACCTGTACAGGAGCCCCACAGTCCAGCTCTCTACACACAACCTCTGCATCCTGCTGGTCAAAGGCAGCAGCACACACTGAAACCCACGTCTGATCATCAAGTATCTCTAACCTCCCAGAGCAGCGAGAACCTCCAACCAGCCTGACTTCTAAATAAGACAACACAGATAAACAAAAGCATGACTTATTTATGGGGCTTCAAGATAATGATTTGTACATAAAAAACATTTTATTGTTAGTCTTTTAATCAATAAATGATGTAAAATCACACACACACACACACACACACACATACAAAAAAAACTAATATAAATATAACATCTATTATTGAAGTCAACATTTTAAAATCAACTTCTTTAAAAATTAGAAGCCAATGTGGAAGCACAAAAAATCTTACAAAGATATGAATTTGAATATGTAAAATACTTTACCTGAGCAGATGACTCCAGCATCTTTAGTATGATCACAGTTGCTTATACCCCATCCTCCTGACCCACAGTTCTTCAGTGTAGATTCTGATCCAGAACATAACACATAACTCATCCAGATTGGTCCTGATCCTGGTCCAAAATGAGCATCACCCAGAGCATCTACAGGTTCTCCACAGTCCAGCTCTCTACACACCACTGCAGCATCAGCCAAATCCCAGTCATCACCACACACTGTTCCCCACTGACCTCTATGAAGAACCTCCACTCTACCAGCACAGCGACTGTGACCACCAACCAACCTCACATTCACACCGTCTAAATATTAAGCAGTAACAATGAGAGATGAAGGGATGAGAGTTTAATTCATAGCATTACAAAGTGGGACAAGTGGCAAAATGGGACACACGTCTGAATATTTAAAAGAATATTCAGAGTTCAATATAAGTTGAGCTCAATCAACATCATAGGTATGTTAAACAAAAAAACAAAACAAAAACAAAAACAAAAAAAAGCATGCTGACTGCCTCTTTTTAAAAAAATTGAGGGTTTAAAGACAGAAATGTGAAGCTTTTAATTTTATAAAAGCACTTAAATCAATTATCCTAAAATGCATGTATTATTTAAGCTGTAAATAGTTTAAAACATTATTACAGTGTTTATACCATTACTTTGTCATGGAAACAAAGTTTTAAAACTGCATATAACTTTGCACAGAAAAGGTTAGTAAGCAGTTTTTTCCACACTAAAATCATGTTAACACACATATTGTTTACGTTTTGCTTCTATATTACTGAGAGAGCAAGTATTTTTAAGATTATGGACTGGCCCCATTTTCTTCCACTGTAAATGTTTCACTGTAACCCAGATTTTTTTTTTTATTTATTTATTTTTTTTAAAGGAGGGACCAGTTGAAATTTATTTTTGTAGTAAACAAAATGATGCCACAAATGATGTCGATTGAGCTTAAACTATATTAAACCTGATGTGTTCCTTTTATATTTATTTTTTTCCCTCTATAGTTCTTCTGCAGCTGAGCTCTTGGTGTTGTTTAAGAGGCTATCATGGTAACCCTAAAAGGGTTTTTTTTCTGTCTTGTTTGTCATGATCACAACTTCATTTACTTGTGATCGTGACATAACATAATATAGCATTTATGCTGCTGGATTGTGAATGAGCGATTATTTTTTACTTTTTTGAAAAAAAAAAATGTTAATGGGACTCGCTCAAGCTAACATGTCTGTCACTAATATTTACAAATCAATGTTTATCAAATCAGAACTCCAAATATATGATCAATTTTGCTGCCACCCAGCTCGAGGGACTGAGATGCCTGAATGATTATAGAATGATGTTTGAGACATGACGATTAAATCATTTGCAACCTGAAAAAAGGTGATCAATGCATGATTTATTTATTTATTTATTTATTAGATAACAGAAGATTGAGACAACATTTACAACGTTGATATTACTTGAAAAATCAAATTGTGATCACATGACAAGACAAAAAGAAAAAAAACAATAATAATGAATTGCCTCTTACAGTTTCCTTAAATAACAAATATTTACATTATTTTGATAATGATATATTATAATGAATAATAAGAAGACCATCATGTAAAACTTATTTATAGCTCTTTATAAATTGGAGAGAGAGAGAAATTGCCTGTTAAACACAGGAGCACATTCAAAATATTGTAACAATGCGTTTACACAGGCATCTAAAAACACACACACATTACAGTATAGTTTAATTTTAAGTGCTTAAATAATAGTCTGGCCCCTTAATTTCTAAAAATAACAATCTCTTTACCTTCATGTGTACTTACCAGCTGTGATGAGTTTTACAACTGTAGTCAGTAAAATGAGTGTCAGGCATCTCTCCATCTCTCTCTGCTTGATTAATTCAACATCCAGTTCAAGCTTCTCCGCACTGATGATACAGAAGTACAGGCATCCTCTCACACCCCTTAATGAGAGAGAAAGAGGTCCAACACCCTCCAATCACACTCGCTGTTACCTTATTAGACACAACAGAGGAAATCATCAAACAACTTCAGTGACAAATCAGAGGAGGCTTTTATGATTTTCTCCATGTATATCAAAATTGTCAGTGCTGATGAACTCCTCCTCCCCACACATCAAGACACACACACACACACACACACAAACACACACACATACATATATTTGACTTACAGGAGACAGGAAACTCTCCAGTTTATTTACAGCATCAAAGCCCAACACCTGCAGAGACGAGATAAAAGCACTGATAACTAACTGTGAATGTCCTAAACACTGTCTATTAGTGTATACATATGTTAGCATGACATTAACATTTAATAAACTCAACTCTGTAAAATGAATACTCTTTTTAAAAAGCATTTAAACCCTTATTGCACAAATGAGAGGCAGAAAAGACTGTTTCTCCTTAAAACTAATTTTGTGAAATATTTTATATATGTATATATATCTCAAAATAATTCCTGTCACTAATTTGAAATTTACCTAATTGCACAAAAGTTGTTTCTTTCAGGGGCACACAAAAACAATAATTGTCAATGTGAAAATGAGCATGTTGTTCACCTTGTGACCAGCAGAGAGAGCCAGTGAACTACATGTCTGCTAAAGCGCCTGTATTGCACATTCATACTTCAGAGTAATGGCAGGAACTGTGTATTTGAACAATTAAATATAATAAATGAACCTCCACAAATTTTAGTAGAGATTTTTTTTTTTTTTGATAGATTCAAAGTTTATTATTATTATTATTATTATTATTATTATTATTATTATTATTTTATAACACTTTATTTGTTTGCATCTTTAAAGGCTGTTTTCTCAAAATGAGTTTTGTTCTCCTGAACTGAGCTAGAAATCTCAACTTCAGCACCAAACTTTACAGTTTTATTTATTATCTATATTCTGAAGGTTTTTACAGAGGGGTTTGCTCATATGAAACTTTCCTGATTTTATGCAATAACTTATTAAAAAAAGATGAAAATGTATTTTTTTCTGGCTGTTGACAGTATTGTCTGATTTATAGTGTGATAAAAAGAGATATCAAAAATCCCTTCTGTAAACTCTTATATAAGAGCTAAAACCTTTAACTCTTATGTCTACAAACCCCATTTCCAGAAAAGTTGGGACATTTTGTGAAATGCAATAAGAATCTATGATTTGTTAATTCTCTTTAACCTTTATTTAACTGACAAAAGTACAAAGAAAAGATTTCCAATGTTTCACTGGCCAAATTGATTGAATTTTGTAAATATAAACAACTTTTGATTTTGATGCTGCAACACACTCCAAAAAAGTTGGGACAGAGGCACGTTCAGGGGCGTAGCCATCATTTCAGAAGTGAGGGGGACAGAAATGTCGGGTTTAATACCAGTTTTTATCTGACCTCTGTCTAATTGATAGATTTTATTTATCTCATCTCTTGCTTTTAATTTGAAATGAATTTGCTTTTAATAAGAAATTAACTGCTAAACAATAACCAATATCTAACCCCCCTATGTACTACAAACACCTGTGCATTAAGTCCTCATGGATTTTTATACAATATAAAAAATAAATTAAGAATAAGGCAGAAAATACAGTACCTATCAAAAGTTTGGAAACATTATAAGAAACATTTATGATTATTTTCAATGTTGAAAACAGTTGTGCTGCTTCATATTTTTGTGGAAACCATGATACAATTCAAACATTTGTGGTAAGATTAAAAAAGAGAGAGAAATTAATACTTTTCTTCATCAATCATGAAGACATTTATAATCTTACAAAGTATTTCTATTTAATAAATGTTTATAAATTAATGTAATAAATGCAAATAAATTTGTCTGACAATTATCTCATGAAATTTGGAACAAAGTGATAAGCCACGACCCATCTTTGCTGGCAAAGACTGAGATGCTCCTTTTAAACCCAATCATGATAGTCTGACCAATTACCAATTCACCTAATAATTGTGGACTGTTTCAAAAAAGTGTAACTTGGATATTCTATAAACTTTTCACTTTTATTATGCTTCTGTCCCAACTATTTTGGAGTGTGTTGCAGCATCAAAATAAAAATTTGTTTATATTTACAAAATACATTCAAGTTGGTCAGTGAAAACATCAGAAATATTTTCTTTGTACTTTTGTCAGTTAAATAAAGGTTAAAGAGAATTAACAAATCACAGATTCCTTATTTTATTGCATTTTACAAAATGTCCCAACTTTTCTGGAAATGGGATTTGTACAAAATAAAACATTCACTTTAAAAGTATCCAATGTTCCTATTTTTGTTCTGGAAATGTATGCAAAATACAAAAAAGAGCAGTGTGCAATAATCTTTCCTTTCAAAAGTATACCTGTTTTCATTGAGCAGAAGAGCATGTTGGAAGTCATTTTGTCTTTTAGGGGCTTCTGACCCTCAGAAACTCACTGCATGTGCAAAGTTTCAAACAGTGTTGTAGTCGAGACCAGCTCATTCGAGTCCGAGTCAAGACCGAGTCCAGAGAGGGTCGAGTCTGAGTCGAGACCGAGACCAGAGAGGGTCGAGTCCGAGTCGAGACCGAGAGGTTTGGAGTCCAAGACAAGTTCAAGTTCACATAAGGTTGGGTCTGAGACAAGACCTAAAGAAATCTAAAGACCTAAAAGAATATGTAAATGTTTGGTGGAAACAATAAAATTGGCACCATACTCATCAAACTCATGGCATGTACACTGTATTTTATTTACTTAGAGTGATATTGGTTTAAAAAATATTATCAGTTAAGGGTAAAAAGGCCACATAGTAGGTGGTATAAAGGTAATTTGTTAGAAAAGATTTCTATTTTGAATAAATGCTGTTATTTTTAACATTTTTAAATCAAAGATTTTAAATCAATCGACTGAAAAAAAGGATCACAGCATGTTATAAAAAATATTAAGCAGCACAACTGTTTCCACTTTCCAACTTTGAAAATTAATCAACATATTAGAATGATTGCTGAAGGATCATGTGACACTGAAGACTGGAGTAATGATGCTGAAAATTCAGCTTTGCATCAGAAATAAATTATACTTTAAAGTATATTCAAATAGAAAACCATTATTTTAAATTGTAATAATATTTTTAAAATATATATTGCTGTTTTTGATTAGATAAATGCAGGATTGATGAGCATAAGAGACTTATTTCATAATGCCACATAAGCTAATTATCAAAAATGGTAATATAATAAAGTCCTTTCACGTCACCATTTTGCCAGCCTACACTTCACATAACAGGCCTGTAGGTGGCACTTTGGCTTCATTCACTATGATAGTTTTATCAAATAGTAAACGGTGTATCAACACTAAATGAATTGAACACTACTTACCATTAATGCGACTTTTGGCTTTGTTGTCAGTTAACATCCATTTTGTCAGCGATGCAATTTAATTTATAAAATGAGACAAACAGCAGAAATCGCTCATCTGTCCATGTAATTTCCACTTCTTTGTCCAATGAAATTTGAACTTCTTGTGCCAGATCACGATTGGTTGGGGTGTTATACATGACAAACCGGCATTGGTGAATTATGTAATATTTTAAAATATATAATAAATAGATTTTTAATTAAATCGACATGCTAGCTTTGATTATTGATGGGGAAAAAAGTAAAAAAAAAATCGTTGGTTTATTTTTTTCTTCCGTCAAGGCTACACAATCATGGGGAAGACTGCTGACTTGACAGTTGTCCAAAAGACGACCACTGACACCTTGCACAAGGAGGGCAAGACACAAAAGGTCATTGCAAAAGAGGCTGGCTGTTCACAGAGCTCTGTGTCCAAGCACATTAATAGAGAGGCGAAGGGAAGGAAAAGATGTGGTAGAAAAAAGTGTTCAAGCAATAGGGATAACCGCACCCTGGAGAGGATTGTGAAACAAAACCCATTCAAAAATGTGGGGGAGATTCACAAAGAGTGGACTGCAGCTGGAGTCAGTGCTTCAAGAACCACTACGCACAGACGTATGCAACACATGGGTTTCAGCTGTCGCATTCCTTGTGTCAAGCCACTCTTGAACAACAGACAGCGTCAGAAGCGTCTCGCCTGGGCTAAAGACAAAAAGGACTGGACTGCTGCTGAGTGGTCCAAAGTTATGTTCTCTGATGAAAGTAAATTTTGCATTTCCTTTGGAAATCAGGGTCCCAGAGTCTGGAGGAAGAGAGGAGAGGCACACAATTCACGTTGCTTGAGGTCCAGTGTAAAGTTTCCACAGTCAGTGATGGTTTGGGGTGCCAAACTTGGTGCCACACTTGATGGTTTGGGGTGCCAAACTTGGTGCCAAACTTGGTGCCACACTTCTTCTCAGTGAAAGAATCATATACAGGTGCTGGTCATATAATTAGAATATCATCAAAAAGTTGATTTATTTCACTAATTCCATTCAAAAAGTGAAACTTGTATATTATATTCATTCATTACACACAGACTGATATATTTCAAATGTTTATTTCTTTTAATTTTGATGATTATAACTGACAACTAAGGAAAATCCCAAATTCAGTTAAGAATTAAGACCAATACAAAGAAAGGATTTTTAGAAATCTTGGCCAACTGAAAAGTATGAACATGAAAAGTATGAGCATGTACAGCACTCAATACTTAGTTGGGGCTCCTTTTGCCTGAATTACTGCAGCAATGCGGCGTGGCATGGAGTCGATCAGTCTGTGGCACTGCTCAGGTGTTATAAGAGCCCAGGTTGCTCTGATAGTGGCCTTCAGCTCTTCTGCATTGTTGGGTCTGGCATATCGCATCTTCCTCTTCACAATACCCCATAGATTTTCTATGGGGTTAAGGTCAGGCGAGTTTGCTGGCCAATTAAGAACAGGGATACCATGGTCCTTAAACCAGGTACTGGTAGCTTTGGCACTGTGTGCAGGTGCCAAGTCCTGTTGGAAAATGAAATCTGCATCTCCATAAAGTTGGTCAGCAGCAGGAAGCATGAAGTGCTCTAAAACTTCCTGGTATACGGCTGCGTTGACCTTGGACCTCAGAAAACACAGTGGACCAACACCAGCAGATGACATGGCACCCCAAACCATCACTGACTGTGGAAACTTTACACTGGACCTCAAGCAACGTGGATTGTGTGCCTCTCCTCTCTTCCTCCAGACTCTGGGACCCTGATTTCCAAAGGAAATGCAAAATTTACTTTCATCAGAGAACATAACTTTGGACCACTCAGCAGCAGTCCAGTCCTTTTTGTCTTTAGCCCAGGCGAGACGCTTCTGACGCTGTCTGTTGTTCAAGAGTGGCTTGACACAAGGAATGCGACAGCTGAAACCCATGTGTTGCATACGTCTGTGCGTAGTGGTTCTTGAAGCACTGACTCCAGCTGCAGTCCACTCTTTGTGAATCTCCCCCACATTTTTGAATGGGTTTTGTTTCACAATCCTCTCCAGGGTGCGGTTATCCCTATTGCTTGAACACTTTTTTCTACCACATCTTTTCCTTCCCTTCGCCTCTCTATTAATGTGCTTGGACACAGAGCTCTGTGAACAGCCAGCCTCTTTTGCAATGACCTTTTGTGTCTTGCCCTCCTTGTGCAAGGTGTCAATGGTCGTCTTTTTGGACAACTGTCAAGTCAGCAGTCTTCCCCATGATTGTGTAGCCTACAGAACTAGACTGAGAGACCATTTAAAGGCCTTTGCAGGTGTTTTGAGTTAATTAGCTGATTGGAGTGTGGCACCAGGTGTCTTCAATATTGAACCTTTTCACAATATTCTAATTTTCTGAGATACTGAATTTGGGATTTTCCTTAGTTGTCAGTTATAATCATCAAAATTAAAAGAAATAAACATTTGAAATATATCAGTCTGTGTGTAATGAATGAATATAATATACAAGTTTCACTTTTTGAATGGAATTAGTGAAATAAATCAACTTTTTGATGATATTCTAATTATATGACCAGCACCTGTATGGCTCGAGAGAAGTTTCGAACAGACTGTGGGAAATCATTCAGTCGCACACGCTCGCAACCCATAGCAACGCGTTATGGCAACGCCTCACACTGACGGATATGTAAAAATAATAGGAATTTTCCGACTTTTGAGCGATTCGTTACTATTGTACACATTGTCATGTTAATTATAATTCAAATGCATTTTGTTTTATTGACCACAATATTATCATTGCTCTTTGCCCCCGAACATTAACATACAGTAATAGTCATTAAATATTTTGAATGGGAATGAGTCCGAGTCCTAATATGTACGAGTACGAGTCAATTCCGAGTCAGTATGCACACGAGTCCATGACAAGACCAAGACCGCTACAATATGGTCTCGAGACCGAGTCCAAGACCGAGTCCGAGTCTCGAGTACTACAACACTGGTTTCAAACTTTTAGTGATGATATGAAAGAGTTTTTTAATACAATCATAGGAATGTGAGAATACAAGACAACAAATGAAACACCATCTTTGTTTTCTTTATCAGTTCTATATTCTGTAACAGCAAAACAATATGTATTCTAAAGAGAGGCGAACATTATTAGACTGTACTGCAATGTGTTTGTCCTCCAAAAGAGGGCAGCAAAACATATTCCCCAAAACAAGCTGATTAGCATGCTTCCTGTTCTCTCACATAATTCTGAATGATTGTTTCTGGTCGAACAGACAATTTTATAGTGGTGAGATGTTTTGGTAAAAAGCCTGATATTAAATAAAAGTCTTTCAACAGTCACCCAACATAATAGTGCTTCACTGAGAATTTACGTTCCATTAGCAACCATTATAAGTGACAAACCACTGATTTATCAACAATAAATTAAGAGGCATTTTAAATATCTACACAATGACAATTTAGACTAAGTATTAAAAAAAAAAAAAAACTTCAGCTGGTACGAATTACCATTGACATGTTTAGCTTCCTGCATAGCCTATGTTTGTAGAAGAGTTTATATGAGGGGGAGGGGTAATGAAATGCATCCTGGTCAGTGATTGCGTGTGAGAAGAATAATTCAGAGGCTATTACACATTTCCAGTGCACTTTACTGTTCTCTTACACTATTTACTGTTCAATACAGAACTTCACAAAGGCTCCATCTTCACTCCCAACCACTAGACCAGTTCAAGTTTTAACCAGTTCCACCAACATAATGTACACAAGTAAGGGATGAATAATCACAGAAATCCATTTCAAATTAAAGGTCAAATTAAAGCAGCACATCAAGTTCCAGCAGCTCGTAGGCCCTGTTTCTGCATGACATTTCCGAGTTTGTGGAGGCTGGACTGAGTGATGAGGTCGTCTGGTTTGAGCTGCAGCGCACGGAGGTAGTTGCTCAGCTTCCTGAGAGTTTGGCCTAAATTAAATCCGTTCATCATATAAAGCGATCATGAATTTTCTTTTCAGAAAATTTGGACTAAACTGCTCAATTCATATGGATTAGTTTTACGATGTCTTTATGAACTTTTTGAAGCATCAAAATGGTAGTTGTGTAGCTGTCAACGGAGGGGCAGAAATCGCTCAGTTTCCATTAAAAAGATCTTCATTTGTGTTCCGAAGATAATTGAAAGTCTTATGGGTTTGGAACGATGTAAGGGTGAGTAAATGATGACAGAATTTTCATTTTTGGGTGAACTAAACCTTTATGATTGGTTAATCATTGCATTAAGGGGTCTAATTTTGCTGTTTAATGAGAGTTGAACCAGGCAAATAGTTTCCTATACTAGTATTTTAATTTCGCTCATATCCCTCTTCTCACATCAACACAAGCTAGAATAATTAATTAGCTAGGTTGTTAAAAAAAGTTAGGTTATTTAAAGTAAAATCAACAGGCCTATGTCCATGTTTGGCAAGCAGCTGTGGAATAAGCAGAATAATGTACAGTCAGCTGGTCATTATCACAAAATAAATCCCCAGAGGGTGATCAACGATGATGAAACAAGTAGAGTCCACCTGCAATCCGCCTGAAACAAAAGTGTGCAAATGTAGCCATGTGAATATTTGAATGTAGCCATGTGAATGTTTGACAAACACACACACCTGAGCATATGAGCAGTGACAAAACATTAAGGATAACAACTTAAAAAATGATCAAATCTGAAACATAAAGAACCAAATAACACATACATAAGAACCGAATACTGTTCAAAACTAAAACAATACAAAGACACAATTAGAGTGAAAAAGCAACACCATCTGACCAAAAATTTACAGGACATAGGACATTCAATAAATCATAACCAGTTCTGGGATATGTGGAATAATCTGAGCACAACAAAACCACAAGACCTACCAATACAAGATGGAGAAATTTGGACAAAGCATTTTGAAAACTTATATAAAGAAATCCCACCAAAACAGCTCAATGACAATATAATCAGATCAACCAAAATCTACAAACTTATGAAGACACAATTAAAAATAATCAAAGTCCACTTGACTTCCCAATTACACATGAAGAACTGACAAACTCAAAAGCCAAAAATGTAAGAAATCTTGTGGTCCTGACAGCATTCTAGGTGAAATTCTGAAACACAGCACACCTGAGCTGCAGACGGCTGAGCTCAAATGATTCAATATTGTACTTAGTTCAGGCTGTTTTCCTGACATCTGGAGCCAAGGACTTGTTACCCCAATTCATAAGGGTGGAAATAAAATGGACCCTAATAATTCATCAGAGTCATCTGTGTGAGCAATAGAACAACAGAACTGTAAACTTACTTACCAAACACAATGTCAGAAAAACAGACAAATATTTGCATGCTTTGTCGATTTCAAAAAAGCATTTGATTCAATTTGGCACAACGGATTATATTACAAACTTTTACAAAGTGGTGTAGGGGGAAAAGTTTATGACATTATAAAATCAATGTATTCGAACAACAAATGTGCAATACAAATTGGCAACAAACATACAGAATTCTTCACCCAGAAGAGAGGAGTTTGCAGGGCTGTAGCCTGAGTCCAACGCTGTTCAACATTTACATGAATGAATTAGCGGTGCAGTAGGAACAGTCTACAGGCCCTGGACTCACTCTACAAGACAAAAACATCAAGCTCTTGCTGTATGCAGATGACCTGGTGCTGCTGTCACCCATTGCACAGGTAGTACAGCAGCACCTGGACCTGCTGGAGAACTACTGCTAGAACTGGGCCTTGACAGTAAACCTCAAGAAGACCAACATTATGGTCTTTCAGAAAAAGCCCAGATGTCAGGAACAAAGATACCAGTTCAGTCTAGGCAGCACCAATCTAGAACACACGATGCAGTCAAGGTTATAATCGTTAACGAAAACGAACGAAAAAACGAAAACTAGGTGGGAAAAAACATTGTCGTTAACTGAAATAAAAATAAAAACGAGGCATTACAAAAAAACGATAACTAACCAAAACTGTAATGTGTGTTTGGCAAAACTAACTAAAAATATAGCTGCAAGCAGCAATTACGGGGCCAAGCACAAAAACGGCACAATAAGCCAGCCAACATGGCTGTGAGCATCAGACCAACTGCAACAGTGAGCAATTAAAGACCTAATAAGATCATTTTAGGCAAAAGAGCTGAAAAATGATCAAAAATGAGGATTTACTAGTTCATCACTTTCGACCAATAGGTGGCGCTGTGACCAAATTAATGTGGTATGGTCAGAGTGAGGTGACAATGACACTTGCAAAGTTTGGTGTCAATATTTCAAAGCATTGCAGAGATAGAGACTCAACAGTGATTTTGGCATCATGTCTCTAATTCGTTGCTGCAGTATAGGAAAAAGGTTATGTCTATCAACATGAAATCCATAAGTTTCTGCCGGCATGGTCTGAAGATGATACGATTCAATTTTGGTGAAAATTGGACCAATGGTCTAGGAGGAGTTTAAAAAAGTGTGATTTTAAAGAAAATCAAAGGAGTGGAGACTTAGTTATGCTGACTATGGCAAAATTGGCATCAATGTTCTCAGCATGACCCACGGAATCTAATAAGACCAGTCTCATTACAATAGGCCACATTTATATAAAGCCATTAGCATTTTTTAAATATTTCGTTATAAAATTTGACCACAAGGAGGCGCTGTCTCAAAACCTATTGTGTACCTTCAGAGCATGATGCCGATGCCACATCCTGAGTTTCGTAATGGTACATCAATGCATTCGTATAATATAGCATTTTTTATCATAATACTGTATTGTAGTTAATGGAAATTTCATGTTTTGTTCAATTATAGCGCCACCAAGAGGCACAATCCCACCAATTTTTTTATGTGTCCTCATGGTGACCCCATACATGTGTGTATCAAATTTGGTGCAAATATCTCATTTCGTTTTGGAGTTATAGACATTTAAATGTAAGAGATCATAAAAAATGACCCATGGACGACTTTGTTTTGATTTTTTTGCCACTTCCTATCAAAATTTTGACATTTGGGCTGTGACATATACTTGACCAGCTTAGGTTCCGTGTTTCCTACGCTGGTTTCGTCTCGATCGGACTAACGGTTTCAAAGATATTCGCAATCGTTTTTTAAGAGCTAAATCACCACGCCACACAAACCATAAATCGAAACCTAGCATGTTTGGTATCGTTGGACTCGGCAAGGATTCAGGAGTCTAAGGATGTGACTCTCATGAAAATAAGCCAACCAGATCAAAAGTTATAAGCATATGAAAAAAGAAATTCTCCACTAGGTGGCGCTGGTCCGAAACTTCTCAGGCTCCTTCAGGGCATTGTCCTGATGACCCATACCGAGTTTCATAACGATACGCTAATGCGTTCGTAAAATACAGCATTTTGGCACAAAATTCAAAATGGCCGACAGCCAAAATGGCCGATATGGGAAAACTGGATATCATTCGACTTGGCATGATGCCCCGAATCCAACGAGACCAAAGTTATGATTTTTGGACAAACCCATCAGAAGTTATAAGCAAAAATACCCATTTTTCATATCTCCGCACCAGTAGGTGGCGCTGCGCCGAAACGCTGCATGTTGCCTCAGGTCATGCTTGTGATGACATGTACCAAGTTTGGTCTGAATACGATAAAGCGTTGTGGAGATTAGTCTTATGTCTATTTTCACAAGGGCTATGTAAAATTCGTTCGTGTGTTTTTCGAAAACTGTTTGAGAAATCAACTTGAATTCCATAACTTTTTGTTGGCATGGTCTGAAGATGATCTGGTTCAATTTTCGTGAAAATCGGAGTAACAGCCTAGGAGGAGTTCGAAAAAGTAGGTTTTTCAGAAAATTCAAAATGGCGGAAAAATTTTCATGACGGAAAATGACGTCATAGGGTGCAATCGATTCGTCTTGACCCAAGGAATCAGAGGAATTTTTTTTTTTTTTTTTGTTTCTAACCCTTACGGTTCAAAAGTTATTAACATAAACATGAGCGCAACTTTGGACAGCTGGTGGCGCTAGAGGGATTGAGTTAGAGACTCCAAATTTGCTATGGACAAAGGTCAGACTGTCCTCTAACTGTGTGCCAAATTTCATAACTTTCCCGCAAGCGGTTCTATGGGCTGCCATAGACTTCCAGAGCGGAATAATAATAATAATAATAATAATAATAATAATAATAATAATAATAATAAAAGAACGCCAACAGATACAATAGGTGCCTACGCACCTTCGGTGCTTGGCCCCTAATAAAATAAAATTATAGATTAAATGTCCTTAGTTTTCGTCTTTGTCAATGTCTTTCATAGAGCAAATAACGTTCAGCTGCATTTCCTCTCTCTCTCTCTCTCACACACACACACACACACACAGCCCCTCCCCTCCGTGCACACCGCGTCTCAATGAGAACGTCTCGGTTACAAAGGTAACCCTCGTTCCCTGAAGGAGGGAACGGAGACGTACGTCGGACAGACCGACGAATAGGAATCTCGCTAGAGAGGCCAATCTACTTCGAGTGTAACTACAACGAGCCAATGCACATTGGCATGCAATCATATGCATCAGCTGCTCGCCTCGCAGCGCGGGTATAAATGAGCAGCAGGTGCGTTGCATCTTCAGGTTTTCGCTGAGGAGCCGAACCAGATAGGTGGCAGCATCAGCGGGGTACAGGGACTGTGGCGACGGGACGTACGTCTCCGTTCCCTCCTTCAGGGAACGAGGGTTACCTTTGTAACCGAGACGTTCCCATTCAGTCGGTCACGTTCGACGTACGTCGGACAGACCGACGAATAGGAATCCCTACCAAAGCGCCACAGGAGCTGCCCCCTTCCAGCGCTCTGTAGTAAGCCACCTGAACCCCCTTGCCTAAGGACGGTGGGACAGGGCTAACACAGAGAGTGTCGATCACTGCTGTTCCCCAAAACCCACTCAGTGAGACTATTGGATAACGCTGGGAAAGCGTACCCTTCCGTTGGGAAAGGAACACTGCGGAAGCCACATCCTTCGAAGGAGTTATGTGGAGAAGTACATATGGACTAACCCCGTAGGGCTGTACTACATATGGAAGTACTGGGGTGACTCCAACTCGATGAGAGGTGGGTTCTCCCAGAGGGAAGACACGGGCTTCGTTTAGGAGCAACCGTGGAACCAACCATATGGGATCCCCGTAGGGTCACACATATGGAACCCAGCCTAAATCCGGTTCTCAAGGATGCAACGGAGTATAGGCCTGGCGCCAGACGCTCCGCCACGTCGGCTGCCGAAGGGAGATCGGAGGACTCAACAGGGTCTGCCTTGTAGGGACTCTCTGGAGAAAGCGCGTGTAGCGCAGCAAGCCGACACTAAGCCGGGGCCTCTCCGTGCCTCTGACCTGAGGTGAGAACACGGGAGGAGACCGGCTCGACACGAAGGCTATAGAATCTAGCGAACGTGTTAGGTGTCGCCCAGCCCGCAGCTCTACAAATGTCTGTCAGCGAGGCGCCACGAGCCAGCGCCCAGGAGGATGCGACACCTCTCGTGGAGTGAGCATGCAACCTGAGCGGGCAGGGCACGCCCTGAGCTTGGTAAGCCAGGGCGATGGCATCCACTATCCAGTGGGCCATCCTCTGCTTGGAGACAGCCTTCCCTTTCTGCTGGCCTCCGTAACAGACAAAGAGCTGGTCTGAGGTCCTGAAGCTTTGAGTTCTGTCTATGTACAGTCGCAAGGCGCGAACTGGACAGAGCAAAGCCAGGGCTGGGTCTGCCTCCTCCGAGGGCAGCGCTTGCAGGCTCACTACCTGGTCCCTGAAGGGAGTGGTAGGAACCTTGGGCACATAGCCAGGCCGGGGTCTCAGTACCACGTGGCCGTCACCCGGCCCGAACTCTAGGCACGATTCGTCGACCGAAAATGACTGCAGGTCCCCTACCCTCTTGATGGAGGCCAATGCAACCAGCAGCAAAGTCTTCATAGACAGAATCTTTAAGTCTGCTGATTGCAAGGGCTCAAAGGGAGCAATCTGAAGTGCTCTTAGCACCAGAGCAAGGTCCCAAGAGGGTATGGAGGGAGGACGAGGAGGATTTAACCGTCTCGCCCCCCTAAGGAACCTGACGACCAGGTCGTGCTGACCAACAGACTTGCCATCTATGTGGTCGTGGTATGCGGAGATAGCAGCAGTATGGACTTTGAGGGTGGAGGGGGACAGCCTACGCTCCAACCCTTGCTGCAAGAAGGAAAGCACGACTCCGATCGAGCATCTTCGGGGGTCTTCTCGGCGAGAAGAGCACCACTCGACGAACAGGTTCCACTTCAAGGCGTAAGCACGTCTCGTAGACGGTGCACGTGCCGAAGTGATGGTGTTAAGTACCTCGGGGGGTAAGTCACCTAGAACCTCCGCGTCCCGTCCAGGGACCAGACATGGAGTTTCCAGAGGTCTGGACGCGGGTGCCACAGAGTGCCCCGTCTCTGAGAAAGAAGGTCCTTCCTCAGAGGAATGGGCCAGGGAGGGGCTGTCGCGAGGAGTGAGAGTTCTGGGAACCAGGTCCGGTTGGGCCAATAGGGCGCAACTAGCAGGACCTGCTCCTCGTCCTCCCTGACTTTGCACAGGGTCTGTGCCAGTAGGCTCACTGGGGGAAACGCATATTTGCGAAGGCCCCGGGGCCAGCTGTGTGCCAGTGCATCTGTCCCGAGTGTTCCCTCGGACAGGGAGTAAAACAACTGGCAGTGGGAGGTTTCTGGTGAGGCAAACAGGTCTACCTGAGCCTCTCCGAACTCTCTCCAGATCAGCTGGACCACCTGGGGGTGGAGTCGCCACTCTCCTGGCAGCGCAGCTCGTGATAGCTCGTCGGCCACACGGTTGAGCACACCGGGGACATGAATGGCACGAAGCGACCTCAGATGCTTCTGACTCCAGAGGAGGAGATGGCGGGCGAGTTGCGACATGCGACGGGAGCGTAGACCACCTTGACGGTTGATGTACGCAACGGTCGCAGTGTTGTCCGTACGGACCAGTACATGCTTGCCCCGTAGCGGCCCTTTGAGGCGGCTCAGAGCAAGGCGTACTGCCAGCAACTCGAGGCAGTTGATGTGCCAATGCAGATGGGGGCCCGTCCACACCCCTGACACTGCATGCCCGTTGTACGTGGCACCCCAGCCGGTGGCAGAGGCATCTGTGAATACCACAGCATGCCGGGACACCTGCTCCAGGGGCACTCCTGCCCGAAGAAACAAGGGGTCCGACCACGGGCTGAAGGCTTGGCGGCACTCCTGAGTGATTGCCACCCGGAACGTGCCGCGTTGCCACGCCCATCTCGGGACTCGGCCGTGAAGCCAGTGTTGAAGCGGTCTCATATGAAGCAGACCGAGCGGGGTTACTGCCGCTGCGGCCGCCATATGCCCCAGGAGCCTCTGAAAGAATTTCAGTGGAACCGCTGTCCTGCCGTTGAACGTATTCAGGCAGTTCAACACCGACTGAGCACGTTCCTCTGTGAGGCGTGCTATCTGTTCGACCGAATCCAACTCCATACCGAGAAAAGAGATCCTCTGCACAGGGGAGAGTTTGCTCTTTTCCCAGTTGACCTGAAGACCCAACTGGCTGAGGTGACTGAGCACCAGATCCCTGTGATCGCACAACTGATCCCGCGACTGAGCTAGAATGAGCCAGTCGTCGAGATAGTTGAGGATGCGAACACCCTGTTCTCTCATGGGAACAAGGGCTCCCTCCACGACTTTCGTGAAGACGCGGGGAGACAGGGCCAGCCCGAAGGGTAGGACTCTGTACTGATATGCTCGACCTTCGAACGCAAAACGCAGGAATGGCCTGTGTCGCGGAAGAATCGAGACATGAAAGTACGCGTCCTTCAGGTCGATCGCTGCAAACCAATCCTGGGGACGGATGCACTCGAAAATGCGTTTCTGCGTGAGCATTTTGAACGGTAGCTTGTGAAGGCTCCGATTCAAAACTCGCAGGTCCAGGATAGGCCGTAACCCACCGCTCTTTTTGGGTACAATGAAGTAGGGACTGTAGAACCCTGACCTCATATCGGCTGGAGGGACCGGCTCTATCGCGTCCTTCGCCAGTAGGACCGCGATCTCCGCACGCAAGACAGGGGCATCGACAGCTTTCACTACAGTGAAGTGGACGCCCCTGAACTTGGGGGGACGCCGGGCGAACTGAATCGCATAGCCGAGCCTGACGGTCCGAATGAGCCAGCGAGACGGACTGGGGAGCGCTAACCAGGCTCCCAGAGACCGTACAAGCGGGACCAAAGGGACCGCAGGCGTACCCGCAGTGGGGCAGCGAGGTGGAACACAGGGACGCTGCCCGGGGGGCTCTCTTTGCGAGGCGGCCCGAAGCGGCGTCACAGTGTGGTGTGCAACACTTACCTGGTTCCACGGATGGACAGAGGGAGCAGTCGAGGCTTTGGTTGCCCGCTGCTCGCTGCTGTCCGCTGGCGACAGAAGAGGGGGATGAGAGTGGTGAGGTTCTTGCCCTCCCACTGCTCTCCGCGCCCTCTTCGGACCCGGAGATGAAGGAAACTGCTCTTTTGTTGAGAATTTGGGTACCGCTGGCTGTAGGGCCAGCGGCGGAACAGAAACAAAAGGGAACAAAAGATTCTCCACCCGGCCCTCCTCCGGGGGAAGGAGTGGTGCGGTCACCATCTCCCGAAGAGCAGTCCCATCCATCTCCGGGTCGCCCGTCCTAGGGCCTCTTGGACTTGGCCTTGCCACCCTTCCTCTTGGGGGCGGGCTGGACGGGCTGGGCACCCTGACCGCGACCGGCTCCACGGCGCCGCTTAGATGAGGGCTGCTGCTGGGGCGCGGGAGCGGGGGCGGCCGAGGGAGGGCGCCCTCGGCGACGAGCAGCCTGAGGTGCTGCGGGCGGTGGAGGTGCAGCAGCAGACCGCCTCGGCAGGATGTGACTGATGGCCTCAGACTGCTTCTGTACAGCCGAGAACTGCTGGGCGAAGTTCTCGACCGCGTCGCCGAAGAGGCCGGTCTGGGACACGGGGGAATTAAGAAACCTGACCTTGTCGGTATCCCTCATGTCCGCGAGACACAGCCAGAGATGGCGCTCCTGGACCACTAATGTGGACATCGCACGACCCACTGACCGCGCCGTAACCTTCGTCGCACGAAGCGCGAGGTCCGTCGCGGCACGAAGTTCCTGGAGAACTTGTGGATCATGACCACCCTCGTGCAGGTCCTTCAGTGCCTTGGCCTGATGGACCTGCAGCAACGCCATAGCGTGCAGGGCAGAGGCGGCTTCCCCACAGGCCTGATAAGCCTTGCCGGTAAGATCCGACGAGTACTTACAGGCCCGGGAAGGGAGAGACGGCTCCCCCGCCAGGTGGAGTTAGGGCACAGTTGCATAGCAACGGCCCGTTCCACAGGGGGTATGCGCGTATAACCCTTAGCCGCCCCGCCATCAAGGGTGGTGAGGGAGGAGGACCCACCGACACGGTTTCGGGCAGTAAAAGGTGCCGTCCATGTGCCAGTGAGCTCTTCATGCACCTCCGGGAAGAAAGGAACTGGGGTGGGGGCTGAGAACCAGCCCTGGCCACCCCGAGAAACCAATCATCCAACCTCGAGGGTTCGGGACACGGTGGAGGATTCCACACGAGCCCAACCCTGTTGGCGGCCCGGGAAAGCATAGCCATCATTTCCGGGTCCGAATCGGGCACAGTTGTCACCCCCGAAGGAGGCAGCTGCGCCGAATCATCATCCCCCGAAATATCAGGCTCACCCTCCGATGCAGCGATCGACATTCTATCATCTTGGGGAGCTCCGAAGGATACGGATGGTACACACCTCTGGGGTGGTCCACCACGTTCCCCCGGCAGCTCTACTGGCTGCGGAGTGCAGGAGGGATGAGGGTTCCTAGGGGGTTGGTTCCCCGAAGGAAGCGCGCTCACCGTGATCCTCAGATCACCAGCACCGCTGCCCGAAGCAACCCTCTGAGGAGGATTGGAACGAGGCAGCGGCACCGGGACTCCGCCCCTTTGCAGGAACTGGAGTCTAGATCGCAACTCCGAGACGGTCATCTTCCCACAATGGGTACATGACTCGTCCACAAACGCTGCCTCAGCGTGCTTTAAGCCCAGGCACGTGATACAGCGTTGGTGACCATCCCGCGGTGACAGATAACGACCGCATCCAGAAACACACAAGTAGAACGACATCTTTAAAAAGACGCGAATCTACTTGTGTAAGCTCTTTTAGGGACTGCTCCTTTAAGTGCTGAAGCACGCAGGGGAATGGCCGCTGCAGCACAGACAGGGAAAGTGCAGCCTGTCGTGTGCACTCTCTCCTTGAAGCCGCTCTTACCAGCTGTCAAAACAGCCTTTCAGCGCTCAACAGCGCACCGCGAAGGCAAACAAAACAAAAAAAAAAAAAGAGAGAGATCGACCCCGCTGCAGTGCTGTCCGCCTGCACCAACAAAGAGCAGTTTCAAAGGCTCGTTCTTTTAATTACACTCCGTAGACACCCAAAAAGGTTCAGCTCCGAAGCGAAAAGCTGAAGATGCAACGCACCTGCTGCTCATTTATACCCGCGCTGCGAGGCGAGCAGCTGATGCATATGATTGCATGCCAATGTGCATTGGCTCGTTGTAGTTACACTCGAAGTAGATTGGCCTCTCTAGCGAGATTCCTATTCGTCGGTCTGTCCGACGTACGTCGAACATGACCGACTGAATTGGAACGAGTGTTAGAAGTTGAAAGCAAGTTCGCGAAAGGTTGGTATCTCGTGAACACCTTTACACAATCACACATTAAAAAGTGGTATAAAAAATATTTTTAATTCTGAATATAATTTTGTCAGTGTGTTAATGTCGACCCGAGAGGCGATTGCTACTTTAGAAAGTTAACTAGTCGCAAGTTTGAGGTAAAATGCACTTGGGTTGTCGATGTCAAAACACTATATAAACTGTGATTCAAATATTAAATAATGTTATGTCATTTTTTTACTCTTACACTGAATGTTTGCCGCTTCAATCCAGATGAGTAGGCTATTGTATAGGGTAAATTTAGTATAGGGTGTGAAAATTGTACAGCTGTGGTATTTGTATAGGGTGTGAATTCTGTATAGAAGATTTTCGGTACGGCGTGTGGATTTTGTAAGAGGTAAAGGAATTTCAATGGGGTGTGAATTTTGTATAGGGTGTTAAATGTGTATATTTTGTGAAGGTGTGAATCACATTTAATATAATAAAGTTCTGTGTAACGAATTATTAACGAAGGAATTATTTTGATCACCCCCTCTCCCCCCCAAACAAGAAATTCCGACATTCCATGGCATCATGGCGGTACCGAAAGTTGGAAGAAAGCGGCAGAGTCCTATTTGGGATTACTTTGAATATGACTGTGTGTCACACACACTAAAAAAAAATGAAAAGCTATATTTCAAGCTTTTTTTTTATTTGTTATTTGTCATGTTCTTTTCTCAGATTGAGCTCCCTGACAATCTGACAGAAATGTCTTGTTGTGGCTCAAAAATGGGTTGAATACATGCGGTTCATGTATGTCTTCTTTAGTCTGTTGGCTCTTCAGGTTTTTTACTGGCACACGTCACTTAGACATTTTGCACTTACTGCGGAGTGTTGAGACTGTTTACATATTTGTGCCCATATGTACGTTTTATGTACTGGTTTTATTTTTGAATGAATATTTTCTAAAATTGTATGATGTTTTTGTTGAGTTATTACACAATACTTTTTCTGACCTTTTTGAATCTTGCCCCTGACAAATAGCCCAAATTACAAAAAACTAAAACTAATAAAAACTAAAACTAAGCATTTTCAAAAAATAACTGAACTAAACTAGCAAACCCACTTTAAAAACTAATTAAAACTAAACTGAATTTGAAAACAAAAAGTCAAAACGAAATAATAAAAACTAATGAAAAATGCAAAACTATAATAACCTTGGATGCAGTACACTTACTCAAACTCAAACACAGCAGTCAAAGATAGATATGCAGAACAAAACGCCAAATAACCCAGAGATGCTAAAGCAAAGAGAGAGAGAATGGAGTATGAAAGAGGACATGAGGCAAAATGAACCTCTGCTGCTTCTGGACATACTAAAATTACTGATTCATTTCAGTGATAAAGGATGTGGTTTTGTGAGAGATGAGAATGGGCTGTTTACACGGTCATATTTTTAATTTGTGCTTTTATTCAGTTTCATTTAATCTCGTACACTTCATCTATCCATATTGGTCCTAATCCTGTTCCAAAGTGAGCAACACCAACTGCATGACCACAGTCCAGCTGCAGCAGCTTTTGTATTCCAGCCAGCATCACACACTGTTCCCCACTGACCTCTATGAAGAACCTCTACTCTACCAGCACAGCCTGTATGAGGGAACAAGTCTTTTCCTTACTCATTTATAGGTATTTTATGCTCTAGAAACCTATTAAAACCTTTCAGGTAAATCTAAATATTATTTTTATGTGAACAACTTTTCTATTGAATAATTAATTCAAAACAAGAGTATAAATACAGAGTTCAGGAAATAATAGAACCCCCCTGCCCCATGATAGGCTACAGTGAACAAAAACAAACTAAACCTAACGCTTTTAGACCCAGAAAATAAATAAATAAAACTGTACGAAGTCTAAAGAAAGGAATCAATAAAATATTACATAAGTTTGAAGTTAAACACTGAACTCTACTTGTTAAAACATTTTGACAGAAACTGTTTGACCCTTTAACTGGATTAAGATTCACCTACACCTGCAGTGGTGAGTGTGACGACTGTGGACATTAAGAGGATTGTCAGACAGCTCTTCATCTTCCTCTGCTCTACAGCTTCACTTCGGGTTTCTTTCACTCAGGGTTAAAGGGTCAGTTCACCCAAAAATGAAAATAATGTCATTAATTACTCACCCTCATGTCGTTCTACACCCTTAAGACCTTCGTTCATCTTCGGAACACAAATTAAGATATTTTTGATTAAAATATTGGTGGTGAATAACACCACCAAAAAACAAAAAAACAAAAAACAAAAAAACAAAAAAAAAAACACACATTTCCATGCACATAGTCAGTCTAATTTTAACTCTTTAATAGAAAACATGGACATCAATTCAACTATTAAATTGGAAGCAAATCTAAAACAAATGTATGAAACAAACAGGGTCTCTATTTTAAAAAGCTCTGTTATAAACACTGAAGGTTTTCAGTTCACAGTGCATGTCACGTGTGTCTGACAGTCAGAAACTCCTTTTGCAGGACAAAGTGAACAAGCTTTTCTGATAATTGCTCACAGCTGCTGTTTTTAAACTTGTTTCCCAAAGTAAATTCCAACAATTTTTAGTAAAATATAAAAGTCCACCAGCAGTGGGTCTACATTTAAAAGGAATTACATTTTTATAAGTTGAAGGTGCTGTGAAATGTTAAAGACTGTGGTGGTGGCGGCTTAAAGGTAAAGAACTAAATTGTTAAATTTATTTTATTTATTTATTTATTTTGTTCTCTAAAATTTCTAAGACGCCATGATAGAAATGTAGCCAAAAAAAAAGAAAAAAAAGAAAAGAAAAAAAAAAAAAGATCTGCCAAAACATCTGGAAAAAAATTCAAACATTTTTAAAGCAATGCATTTTTTTCTCAGAAATTGTAGCTGAATTAGAAGATTTCAATACAAAGTGCAACATAAAACATTGCTGGACTGCAGCTAAAACATACAGTATAGGATCTTAAACACTTTTCAGACCACTTAAACACTTTGATTTGAGGCGGTGTGTGTGGTTTGAGTTATACAGCCCTTCCATGTGTTCCTGGAGCTTCCTCCACATCGTCATAGTCTGTTATTAGAAAACAAGAGCAAATTCATGTATCAACATACTTTAAAAGGTATTATAACAAACACGATGTTTGCATTTAAATTAGCTATTGTGACAACAGAACAAGAGAAATTGATTATTTAAAGCTATTATAAAGGCTAAAACAAAATTATTCAGTAAAAAAAAGGCGTCCCATACCAAACATACCAAACACGTCACTCATATATTCCCCGATGTTCTTCACATCATCATACTCCTCCTGAACACCCTCTGATATAAATATGTCTAGTATTAATTACATGAAAAAGTCTTCATACTCGATTCATATCTGATGAAAAATAAGGAAAAAAAACTGTTCTAATGTAGAAGTGTATAATGTGAAACCCACACCTTTTTTATCATTGGAGAACTGCCGTACGATGACGACATCATCATAGTTCTCTGCGATGTCATCTACAACAAAATAATGAAAAATTATATGCATCCATTAATGGACAAAATTTTGGATTTTGAAAATGTACATATGTATAATTAAAATGCATATAAATATATATAGTGTTAAAACCTGTCAAAATAATTAAAAGAAATAAACCTGTAGCATGATGTCTCCGTTCAGCAATGATTACATCATCATAATTCTCTGGTGTGTTTTGTTGCTCTAAATTATTTAACAGGAAGAGAGAATAAACAGAAACTAATTCACAGGCCAAAAAGGTGATTAAATTAAGTGAATTTCTGTGATCAGTTAACAAAGTCACTGACCTGTTGGTCCTTCAGTGGTGGTGACATCATCATAGTAGTCAGTTTTCACTCCTACTGCAGATTTTGCTTTGAAAAAGAAAATACATACATATTATTATTATTATTATTATTAATAATAAAACCTTATCAGAATTATGTGCTGAATGATTTTTTATAATTTATACTCTTCTAAGATAACTTAAGTGAATGTTTTTAATTATTTAACACACATACTTTTCTGTATGTAGAAGGTAACATAATTCTATTTCAGTCCTCTAACCTGAAAGAAGCTCATCAGCATCTTCATACCCAGAATGCTGTTCAGTAGAAAGGACACTTCCTGTTATGGAGTAGAACCATCAGACATGTTCACAATCACAAATCAGCCAAAATCCCCATATCATTTGGATCATATAGCACTAACCCTATATCATTACAAGTGACACAAACAAGGTATAAATGAATCTATGTGATTTACTCCACTCACCCTCTGAATAAACTCATTACCCTGTTGATCTCCACAAATCAGACACTATGACACTTACTCACCCCTCTGAGTGAAGAGACTGTGTCTGTTAGTGGGTCTGTGATGAATCTCCTCATAAACGGCCTCAGTCGTGCTCCTGTGTCTCCTCTTAGAGAGAGCTGTGAGTGTAGACAGACAAACCTGCTGTCAGTTCACAACACATGACTGATCACACACTGAATAAGACACAATATGACAGTCTCTGGATCTCTCCTACCTCTCCTCATCACTCTGTTCTGCTGAATCAGTATAAGCAGTGGCACTAAGAGCAGTAAGAGCACAACTCCCAGTACAATCACAAGCACAGAGAGAGACGCTGCTGGAGGAGTTTGTGGACGAGTGACTGATGTTGAGCTCACTGTCTGAGAAACTGGAGGAGAAGATGATGTTGTTGTGGCAGGAGTAGTGGACACTGACAAATCTGGCAAATCTGTCAAAACACACACAGACACATTCAAAATAATTCAAATGATTGATTTAAATATACACAAATTATTGGCATTAAAATGATGTAAAAATGATTAATATTGGTCAGTGTTTTGCTGTGACCTGCACAGGTGAGTCCAGCGTGCTCTTTGTGGGAGCAGTCAGTGTGGTTCTTCAGGGAGAGAGGACAGTCCCACAGGTGAATCTCATTCCCTCTGCACTCGACTCTGTTCAGCCACACAACACCTTCACCAGCACCAAAGGCTGAATTCCCATCAGCCCTCAGTGCTGCTCCACAACCCAGCTGCCTGCAGACCACCTGAGCATCGCTGATGTCCCACAGATCATCACAGACTGAGCCCCACACAGCGTTATGATACACCTCCAGCCTCCCAGAGCACCGGCCCTCCCCTCCACTCAGTCTGAGAGGAACATGTTCTAAATCACAGACAAGTAGACATTATTATTGGCCAAAAGATATCTGTCAGAACAGCAACACCTACAGTGCAGGGTGTGTGTGGTGTGTGAGATTAAATCCTCTCAGTTCCCCGGAACAAAATTACATGCATACATGACAAATGGCTGTTATGATTTTTATGTTCTTCTACATCAAATGAACTTACCTGAACACTGTCTCTGATGTGGAGATGTGGAGCATGACAAATAGCTTCTAGGGGACTCATGACTCTCCTGTTCTGTAATCACAAATTAATTCAATATTATATTTAGTGCTGTCAATCGATTAAAAAAAAAAAAAAAAATTAATCGTGATTAATCACACCTAACATTAAAGTTTTTAATATATATTTTATATTGTAATAATTTCACATTACATCTCCATATCAATGTAGAAACAACATAGACGGTATATTTTAAACATTTGATCTAACAGGTAGGAAATATACAGAAATTAAAGTTCTATCAAAAACTTCACATTCTTCACTGAATAAATTATAAATTAAATATAGATTAATCCTTATTAAAGCTATAAAAGTTATTCAGTCAAGAGCAGTTCTTTGATTAACATTAATGACAGACAGCAGCAGGTTTATCAGGCATTTTGGCATAATTTTGTGTTTTTATCCATTCAAGTGCAAAAGTGGACTCAATGTGGATGGCATTTTTCAGTAGATTTCTGTCTTGTGAATCATGTGTGTGTCATATACAGACAGGAGATTCAGTGACAGCGTGCCAGTACTGCAATGATGTCACGCTTGAATGGTTTAAAAGCATTTGCATGAATAAAAGTGTGATCATATAATGTAATGCTAGCTAATAGATGATGGTAAAAAATGTATGCTGCATTAAATATTTTTAACATGTTAAACTCAAAAAAATTAATCGCATGAGTTAACGTGCACACACACACACACACACACATACATATACACACATGTATACATATTGTTGTATATATACTCAGTAATGTTAACGGATTACTGTTGTATTTTTAGAGATGGAAAATACATCAGTCTTACCCAAACAGGTGATTTTGGCCACTTCATCTTCACCACAGTCATTCTGTCCCCAGGGTGAAGATGGACACTGCCACAGATTTGAATCATGTGGTCGACATTTCACTTCATCCAGCCAGTTACGAGCTGATTCCACTCTTGATGTAGAATCAGACAAAACACCAGATCTTCCACAGTTCAGCTCTTGACAGATCAGACTCACTGTGTCTCTGTCCATCTGGTTCCAGCACACATTACCCCAGGATCCATTGTAGAAAACCTCCACATTCCCTTCACAGCCCTCAGTTAACCTGATCTCTTTAAACTCTAGATGGAAACATGAAAGTTATATCAGCTCTCATCCAACCCCATTCATTTCAACCATGCTACATATACAAATGACTGAAATAACCCAAAAAGATTAAATTAAAAATATTTTTAAAAGATGAAATTTAGATTTTAAATGTTACTGAATAACATTTTTTCACAACTGAGTACTATTTACTAGGGGTGTGACGAGACGAGACATGAGACTGAGTTCACGAGAACGAGACGGGTTTACTCATAACTGCTCTTATTATATTTACAGGATCAACAATCACGAGCTGGCTATCCAACTGGACAGAACATTTTTCGTCAACAGGTAAATTCCCACTCAACATAAGCATATACACCCCCTAGCGGCCACAATTGGAACTGCCAGAATACTCAGTCTACTGCAAGTACATGATTTATGAGCTTCTACAACTTTTGACATCCTAACCGAATTCCTTTCCACAAATTCATCATAGAAATAAAAACAGTATAAATAAAAATGAATAACAGTTTTCTCTTAGTCTTAGTGCAAACACTACTGTAAGTGCAACCATAACGTCTCAGGTTACGTATATAACCATGGTTCCCTGAGAACAGGGAATGAGACACTGCGTTTACCGCATATGGGGAACGTCACTTGTGAACCGGTGTCTGAAAGCAATGTATCAAATCCCGCCAATCCTATTGGCCAGCGACAGCCTATGACGTCATCAAGACGCGGCCCGGAAGTATAAAGGAGCCGCCAGTGAAGCAGTCATTATCTTATCGTCTGAAGGGACTGTTCAGCAGGCAGCCCCGATGCATGGCAAGGAACGCAGTGTCTCGTTCCCTGTTCTCAGGGAACCATGGTTACATACGTAACCTGAGACGTTATGGTTGCACTTACAGTAATGTTTGCACTAAGACTAAGAGAAAACTGCCATTCATTTTTATTTATACTGTTTTTATTTCTATTTATACTGTCTTTATTTCCCTTCTTCGAAAGGGAACTCAACACTGCGTTTACCGCATATGGGGAACGAAATACCCACGCCGCCATGCTGAGGGGAGTGCATGCCAAAAAGATGGTTAGAGCAACTCCCCCTCGGGTCAAACAAAGGCTGTCAGTGACAGCATTCCCAGCGGCCAACAGCCCAAGCTATAAGCCTCAAAGAGGCCTTCCGCAAAAGGCCTACTAAGGCCGCTCCAAGGTTTCTGGGACCGAACCTTCCGAGGAAAGAGGGTCCCTCTAAGGGAATGTAGCCAGGGGGCCCGAAGGAACCCCAGCCAGTCACTAGAAGGGGGACACAGTCACCCCAAATGCCACCAGGGAGGCCGACCCGGTCTGATAGCAACCTAGTCTTGGCCAGCAACCCGTCTGAACACAGAGCCTCAACAACGCATTCTTCAGAGAAGATATCCAGTAAGAGTGACTGCAAAGGGGCAGTAAGCAACTCAGACCAGAGCGTAGAGACGGGCATCCTGGAGAGCAGGACTCAGCAAAGTGCTCTTAACCCTACAAATGAGGGGAGTAAACTCTGCTCAATCTTAGGATTTACTCAGCGCCTGATTATCTGCTCAAGTCTGCTTAAGTTTCAACACACAGATGTGGGGGTGGGAAAGCTTCAAGGGCGGCCTGTTAAGGCCACACACCTCGAACAGCTAGCTTGCTGAAAGCAAGAACCCACAAACATGTAACTCGTTCAGAATGAAACCGAGTTAAACCAGCAGGTAAGACTTTAGAGTGCCCACATAACAGTCCACCTAACAAAATCCGACAAGCAATGTACTCAGTAAAAGCACCTTTTACTCTTAAAGCAAGAGGAGTACAACATACGCCATCATGTTCTGTAGGAGGCCCAAAAGGCGGGCCTACGACTTCAGACAGACACGTAGCGCCAGCTCGCGGCAGTGTTCCAGGCTCAAAGGGAGCAAACATAAGAAAACCGAACCAAAGTGAGGTTAAGTAGATAAACTCAACCTGAGCCAACAGCCACTCAGCAATGTACTCAGTAAAACACCTTTTACTCTTTAAGCAAGAGGAGTACAAAGACATACACCAATGTGCTCTCAAAGGAGGCCCAGAGGGCCTACAACTCACAGACACGTGGCGCCAGCTAGTGGCAACTAAAAGTTCTAAGAGCCATAATAGAACCAGACTTACTTAGTGAGGTAACTATTGTAGCGTCTGTGCAGGATCAAAAATAGCAAGTCAACTATAAACTTCGTTAAAGTGTTACCTTCTTGATCTTTTGTTTGTAAATCTCACATTGGCTCCGGCCTGGCTGACATTAACAGCTCACTTGACACATTTTATGGCCGTATCGATGGATCCCCGATTCTCTCCCTTGTGACTTCAAACGATCGCGCTAAACTCAGATCGAATTATGGCAAGCCATGCGGCCACATTCCAGACGTCGTCAAACTCCAATACACGTACGCGCACACACAGAAGAACATACCAGGACTCTCTTTAAGTCACATTCATTAAAATATGATTAAAATGTAATCCTGTAAGCCTGTATTCCAGTTTTAATCATGTATTTAATATTAAGTTACGACTATAGTTGTGTGAATTATACCCCAAACCTTTATATTCGAGTGTAAGGTTGCAACTATGTCTTTATGTCTTTTGCACCCTGGCATGTTTGGTCTTAAACGAATTCTGTCAGGATGCTTTAACTATGCATGTTCTGTTACGATACTATGCATCAGTCTATTTCTAAGGTCTTTTGGAGTAAAAGTTACCAATTCTGAAACCATCATAAATTATACAAAGTGAGCCGCAAGACAAGACAAAGAGAACTTTTCCCTCCTAAAAATCCATGCTGGACATTGGCTGTTCACCCAAGGAGGCGTTTTGGGCTTGTTTGACTTTAAAAAGCAACCACATGCACGTTCCTTTTGTCTCTCGATTGTCTCTCCTTTGTCCCTCGCCATTTCACGCACGTCTCTCCCGGTAGTCTCGGCGACCGCGCTTCCATCACGTGCCCCCCCTTCTTCGGGACGACCATCTTTTTGGCAACAAGTTTTCTTTTGTCAAGCCTTCTTCATCCGTCGCCCGAAGTCTTCACTCTTCATCGCCTAGGAGACGGACCCTTTCTTCTTTATTTTCCGGTTATCTTACTCTTAAGTTAAACCCTTGTTTGAAAATCCCGCCGAAGAACCCTTTCTCAGAAA